>JAUUTY010000480.1:0-258793 GCA_030979885.1 Lolium multiflorum
GTTGCGTCAGCGTTGTTGAGAATTGTTGACAGCGGAGCCTTGCTCACGACTGTTACTGGGTGCTCTTGGAAGTAGTGTCTCAGCTTCCGGCTGCCTAGGAAAACTCCATAAGCTAGCTTCTGAAAGTGAGGGTACCTTTGCTTTGACTCCGTCAGCACCTCGCTTATGTAGTAGACAGGTCTTTGGACGTCATATTCATGACCTTCTTCCTTTCGCTCCACCACGATGACGAGGCTGATGACTTTGTTGGTAGCTGCCAGATAAAGGAGCATTGGCTCTGACTCTGCTGGGGCTGCCAAGATAGGTGGGGAGGTAAGTATTTCCTTCAACCCTCGAAGAGCTGCGTCGGCTGCGTCGTCCCAGACAAATTTGTCTGTTTTCTTCAGCAACTTGTACAGAGGTAGCGCCTTCTCGCCAAGACGGCTAACAAACCTACTGATTGCTGCGACACAACCAGTTAGTCGTTGCACATCTTTGAGACAAGTTGGCCTTTTGATACACAGGATTGCCTTGATCTTTTCCGGGTTAACCTCAATGCCTCTGTGAGAGACTATGAAGCCAAGGAGTTTTCCAGCTGGCACGCCAAAGACGCACTTCAGCGGATTCAACATCATCTTGTACCTGCGGAGGTTGTCGAAGGTTTCCGCGAGTCGGCGATCAGGTCGGATCCTTCCGGGTCATGGCCGCGATGTCGTCGCGTGGCGTACCATTCCGGCCAATCTGGTCCTTCAAGCACCGCTGCATCACGTTGGTAGGTGGCACCTGCGTTTTTCAAACCAAAAGGCATAGTAACATAGCAGTAAGTACCAAACGGGGTAATGAATGAAGTCGCCTTTTGGTCGGACTCCTTCATCCGGATCTGGTGATAACCGGAATACGCATCAAGAAAACACAGAAGTTCCGCCCCTGCCGTCGAATCAATGACTTGGTCAATGCGCGGCAGGGGAAACGGATCCTTCGGGCAATTTGTTCAAGCCGGAGTAATCGATGCACATTCTTAGTATTACGGTGTTCTTTTTGGGTACAAGGACGGGATTTCGCGACCCAATCGGTGTGAATAACTTCTATTACAAAACCTGCTTCTAGTAACTTTGCTAGTTCCATTCCTATGGCGCGGCGCTTCTTGTCTCCAAAGCGTCGCATAGCTTGCTTCACCGGTTTAGCCCCCGGATTTATGTTGAGGTAGTGCTCGGCGAGTTCCCTTGGTACTCCGGACATGTCAGAAGGTTGCCATGTGAAGATATCCATGAGCGCGGAGGAACTCGACGAGCGCGCTTTCCTATTTGGGGTCCATGTTGGCTCCGATCGAGACTTGCTTGCTAGGGTCATCTTCCTTGAAGTTGACTTTCTTGGTCTCTATCGCGGCCCTGAAGGAGTTTTTCTGTTCGGAGATCTGCTTCTTGGTGGTTTGCATCTCAGTCGGATCCACCGCGGCTCTGTAGCCTTTCAGCTCCTCTCCAGATATCACAGACTCTGCGAAGGCGGCTTCGCCTAACTCGCATTCGTGAGCCTTTTTGTAGTCTCCGGATATGGTGATCATACCGTTGGGACCCGGAATCTTGAGCTTGTTGTAGATATAGCACGCTCTTGCGTGGAACTTGTGGTAGGTGGGCCTGCCGAAGATGACGTGGTAGGAGCTCTTGAAGGGCACAACTTCAAACGTGATCTTTTCTTCGCGGAAATTGTGAACATCGCCGAAAGCCACGGGAAGTGTGATGCTGCCGAGGGAGTTTGCCTTCTTACCCGGAACCACGCCATGAAACTCAGTGTTGCTGTGTTTGAGCTGTTCCTTGGTGAGGTTCATCCGCTCCAGAGTCTCCAGGTACATGATGTTCAAGCTGGCTCCGCCATCCATGAGGCACTTGGAGAAGTCATACCCGTCTATGCGGGGACTTACAACCAAGGCGTAGTATTCTTTTGGCACAATGGCGGGATGATCCTCCCTGTCAAATGTGCACGGGACTTCCGACCACCTGACATACTGCGGCACAGCCGGAACTGTGGCGTTCAGGATCCGGGTAGCTGACTTTGTAGCGCGGACTGTTGGGGTTCCGAGGAAGGTGTGGTAAGCCCCCACGCTCTTTTTCTCGAAGGGGTTGGATTTACCTGCGGATCCGACCTTGGGATCCGGCGAGTTATCATCCTCGTCCATCGCCTCGGAACTGTCCTCCTCCTTGTCCTTGTTCTTGCCCTTGCCTCCTTTGCCGCGTGGAGGCGTGCTTCCCGGGCTCGCTTGTATCCTTGCCTCCCGGGTCGTTCTTTCGGTCGTTGACCCATTTGCGGTTGCGGTTGGTGTAGTGGACTTCCCGCCGGATCCAATGGGCCGGGCGGGGGCATGTCTCTATATTCTTCGTACGTTTGGGGGGCGCGGGATCCGGCTGCGGTGACCTCGTCAGCGCGCTGCTGGCCCCTGCCTGCTCCGCCTCCACGTCCGCGGCCTCTTCCGCCTCCTGAACCTCCGCGTTGGAACGTCATGGCGACCATGTCGGATCCTCCGCCCTTCTGGTCTTCAGGGGGGTTCTTCCGCTTGTTGCCGCTGTTGTTGCCGTTATCACGGTTCTTCTTTTGTTGGTGCAGGGGGATTGCTGTAGCTGCGATATCACCGCCTGCGTCGTCATCGGCGGCAGTGTGGTCGCTGGCAATGGAGATCATCTCATCCAAAGTCAGTTTATTGGCGTTAGCCAAACATGTGAGCTTATGCCTCAGCAATCCTCCTCTCTGCAGTCCACCAATGAAGGCGTACATGGCGGTGGTGTGGTCGACGTTTTCGCACTCGTTCCTGCATGCCAACCATCGTGTGAGGAAGTTTCTTGAGGATTCTCCCTTCTTCTGGATACAAGCTTGTAGGTCGCTTGCCGTGGCAGGCCTTTTGTAGGTGCCCCTGAAGTGTTTCTCGAAAGCGGTCTTCAGGTCAAACCAGCAAAAGATGGAGTTTTTCTCGAGGTCACTGAGCCAGATCCGGGCTGGGCCTACAAGGTACAATTGGAGCATGCGGCAGGCGATATTAGGGGTTCCTCCGGCGAAGGTTACTGCATTGTAGTAATCCTCAATCCAGGTATCCGGCCTTTCGGTGCCATCGTAATGCTTCAGGTTTCCGGGTAGCTTGAGGGAGCTCCTTGGCTTTGGTTCCTCTCGAATCATCCTGCCAAAGCACTTCGGTCCGATGTAGTCGGTTCTGTATTCGTTGAGGCGTTCCCGTGCGTCGCGCGAGCCGTGACGGGGGGACTGTGAGCGAGAGCGAGATCTCCGGCCACCGCCTCCGCCTCCACCTCCGCCGCCACCGCTAGGTGGTGGTGAGGGAGATCTGCGAGGGGCCGATCCGACTTCTTGCTTCCGCCTTCAGATTCTCCCCGGCCCTCCCGGTGCTGGCTCCGGCTCCTGTGGCTGCCTTCGCCGTGGCGCTGGCTGCCCTGGTCGTTCCGGCTCCGGCGAGGTTCCGGGTCGCGCTCCTCATTCCGGCTCCTCCTGGGCTCGGGCTCACGATCGTTGTTCTGATTCCGGCGAGGTTCCGGCGTGCGCTCCCTGTTTCTGTTTCTTGAAGGCAGCACGTTGTCGCGGATAACAATTCCACCATGCCCTTGAGGCCTGGTGTTTCCGGCGGCTGGACTACGGCGGCGAGGGGGACGCGGGTAACCATTGGGCGGAGGAGAGGGGTTGCGGTACTTGTCTCGTCCAGAGTACATTGCATCCTTTCCCTTTCTCGGATCTGACGGTGGCGTCTTTGATGGTACGGGGATCGGATTTGGGTGTTCCCTGGTTTTCCTTCTGCGTTCCGAGGATCCGGTTCGCGATTCGTCATCTCGATGGCGATTGTCGTGGGCGTCCTTCTGCGCAGTGGAGACGCAATGCTCCGGGTTAGATTCCAACTTGCGCGAAGTGTCTGCCTTGCTCTGCTGTTTAACCGCTGAAGCGACGAGCGTGCGAACGTAGTCGATGTCAATCTCCTCTTCTTTTTCTTCAAGATTTCTGCAGCTTTCGTCATATTGTCTTTTGGGGTTGCAAGCGGCTGTTGCTCTGTTGGAGTTGCGAAAGTGATCTTACGGGGAGCTATCATCTCACGCCGGACCTTTTCGACCTCCTGGTGAGCTTCAACGATCTTGTCTTCCCAATGCTTTCGGAGTTCCTTGACTTTTGCCAGTCCTTCGTCCACCTCCTGCTCACGCTGGATGAAGTCTTCCACAAAAACTGCGGCGTGCTTCCTTTCCTCTAGCATGGCGGCTGCGGTGTTCTTGAACTTCTTGGCTGTAGCCAGTAGCTCCACTCTCTTGGCTTCCAAAGCTTCTATGTCTTCAGGAGTGATGGGTTTGTTAAGGATATCCGAGCGATAAACTGCATCCATGCCTGCTTGCGCGACCATCTCTTCAGGCGACAGGAGGCTCTCCGAGGAGGAATCCTTACGGGGCCGCTCCCGCGACATTGGAGATCCGTGATGGGATGGCTGGGGGTCGGATTGGGTGCCTGCCTCTTCTGATCCGTTTTCTCCCAGCGCCGCGACGGTCGCAAGGACCTGCTTTGGCTGGGCGGAATCGACTTCAGGCTGGGCACCGTATCCATATTCCTTCACCTTGCGATCGAACTCTTCAGTGTCCATGGATTGGGTGTCTCCGGAAATTGGGCTTAGGTTTCCCAAAATTGACTCTTCAGCCGGAGTTCCGCTTTCTCCGACAGCCTCTTGCTGATCCGGAGCAGCGTTGTTTTCCGGGGCCTCGACCTGCTCGGGACCAGCTCCGGCTTCATGAGGGGCGGTTCCGGCGGTATGGGCCAAGAAGTGTACAAAGTGACACCTTTGCTTTTCTAACACCTGGGAGACCCAGGCGGATCTGCATTGGTCTTCCACCATTATTTCCTGCTCAGGGGCGGATTGGGTGGGTTTTGATTTTTTCAGATCTAAGGCGGAATCTTCGCTAGGAAGTTCCTGCGTCTCAGATCGGATCTTCGCGACTGCGTCCTGCTCGCGTCTGCGTTACTTACCAGTGGGTTTCCGTCGGAATCGACGGTTTCCCCGATGAAGATGTGTATGCCGCCAATTGGGACGATGGAGAGCTTGACGGGGTCGGTTTTAGCCGGAATCCAACACTCATCCGGAGGGACGATCGGCAGATTTCCGGCGTAAAGGACACGCCCCACAGCGATGGTGTCGTCGAAGCTTCCCATGGCGAACCCTCCCCGGTTCCGGCCTCCGAGACGCCGCGGGCCCACGGTGGCGCCAAGCTGTCATTGCTAATCGAGCGGTACCTCGGAGGAGGGATCCTCACGAGGGGAAAAGTAGGGGCGCAGGCGGAGTGCTGCAGACGGTGGTACGCGAGTTGCCGGCCGGAACACGCACGATGACGGGGCCCTACTGGCACAGCAGCACGGAATTATCTGGGCGCTTTTCGCGTTGTTACAATGAGTTGTGGTTGTGCCTCTAGGGCTCCGGGATCCGGCTTATAAAGGCGCACGGATCTAGGGTTTACATGGAGAGTCCCGGATTACAGATAGCCTAACTACGGTACAATATCTTGCCGTGCACGTCACGGATCCGTTCCATATACGTCGTACTGGATCCGGGTTCCTCATGGGCCTCCCTGGATCCGGGTCACTCCTAGGTCGGTGCGGATCCGGCCTGCTGATCCTGGGCTGGACTTCTTCCTTCATGATCAACAGCAACTGGGCCGCCCGATGGGCCACATGCCTCATCACCATCTGTGGGCCACCCGGGCTTGCCGGATCTAGGCACTGTCGATGGTACACCCATGAAGTATACCCACAACACATACGTTTCTGAGCGTGTCAGATCCGTTTGACTAAAACCTCTCCGTGAGCAATACATGAAAAAGCACCGAGAAGGCCAAGGTGTTATATCTTTACAAATGTAAACTAGATTATTGACTCTAGTGCAAGTGGGAGGCTGTTGGAGATATGCCCAAGAGGCAATAATAAAGTGGTTATTATAATATCTTTGTGTTTATGATAAATGTTTATATATCATGCTATAATTGTATTAACCGAAACATTAGTACATGTGTGATATGTAGACAACAAAGAAGTCCCTAGTATGCCTCTTAAACTAGCTTGTTGATTAATGGATGATTAGTTTCATAATCATGAACATTGGATGTTATTAATAACAGGGTTATATCATTGTATGAATGATGTAATGGACACACCCAATTAAGCATAGCATAAGATCACGTCATTGAGTTATTTGCTATAAGCTTTCGATACATAGTTACCTAGTCCTTATGACCATGAGATCATGTAAATCACTTATACAGGAAAGGTACTTTGATTACATCAAACGCCACTGCGTAAATGGGTGGTTATAAAGGTGGGATTAAGTATCCGGAAAGTATGAGTTGAGGCATATGGATCAACGGTGGGATTTGTCCATCCCGATGACGGATAGATATACTCTTGGGCCCTCTCGGTGGAATGTCGTCTAATGTCTTGCAAGCATATGAATAAGTTCATAAGAGACCACATACCATGGTACGAGTAAAGAGTACTTGTTAGGAGACGAGGTTGAACAAGGTGTATAGAGTGATACCGATGATCAAACCTCGGACAAGTAAAATATCGCGTGACAAAGGGAATTGGTATCGTATGTGAATGGTTCATTCGATCACTGAAGTCATCGTTGAATATGTGGGAGCCATTATGGATCTCCAGATCCCGCTATTGGTTATTGGTCGGAGTGAGTACTCAACCATGTCCGCATGGTTCGCGAACCGTAGGGTGACACACTTAAGGTTGGATGTTGAAATGGTAGAACTTGAATATGGAATGGAGTTAGAATATTTGTTCGGAGTCCCGGATGAGATCCCGGACATCACGAGGAGTTCCGGAATGGTCTGGAGAATAAGATTCATATATAGGAAGTCATATTCCAAGTTTGGAAATGATCCAGTGCATTTATGGCAGGTTCTAGAAGGTTCTAGAAAAGTCCGGAAGAAATCACCATGGAAAGTAGAGTCCCGGAGGGACTCCACCTTGCATGGCCAGCCAACCCTAAGGGGGAGGAGTCCAAGGTGGACTCCCCTAGGGTGGCCGGCCAACCCACCTCAAGGAAAGGTGGGAGTCCCACCTTGGGTGGGACTCCCTCCTTGAGTAGGTTTCCCACATATGGGAGGTTTTAGTGTTGGGGTCTTATTCGAAGACTTGGACTAGAACTCTTGGGGCTTCCACCTATATAATGAGGGGCATAGGAGGGGGCTGGCCACTTCAAGCTCAGCCTTGGCCGCACCCCTTAGAGGGCCGGCGCCCAACCCCTCTCTCTCCCCAAACCCTAGCGGTCTCTCTCCTCCACCACATCCCGCACGCTTAAGCGAAGCTCCGCCGGATTTCTCCACCACCACCGACACCACGCCATCGTGCTTCGGATTCAAGAGAGCTACTACTTCCGCTGCCCGCTGGAACGGGAGGTGGACGTGTTCATCAACAACCGAACGTGTGACCGAGTACGGAGGTGCGCCGTTCGTGGCGCCGGAAGCGATCGTGATCAAGATCTTCTACGCTTTTGCAGCGGCAGTGAACGTCTACCGCAGCAACAAGAGCCTCATCTTGTAGGCTTTGGAATCTCTTCAAGGGTGAGACTCGATACCCCCTCGTTGCTACCGTCTTCTAGATTGCATCTTGGCTTGGATTGCGTGTTCGCGGTAGGAAATTTTTTGTTTTCTATGCAACGTTATCCTAAAGTTCTAAGGTTGTGGATGTGCTGTTGCCACTAGGGATAAAACATTGATGCTATGTCCGAGGATGTAGTTGTTGATTGCATTACGCACCATACTTAATGCAATTGTCTGTTGTTTGCAACTTAATACTGGAAGGGGTTCGGATGATAACCTGAAGGTGGACTTTTAGGCATAGATGCATGCTGGATAGCGGTCTATGTACTTTGTCGTAATGCCCAATTAAATCTCACAATACTCATCATATCATGTATGTGCATTGTCATGCCCTCTCTATTTGTCAATTGCTCGACTGTAATTTGTTCACCCAACATGCTATTTATCTTATGGGAGAGACACCTCTAGTGATGTGGACCCGGGTCCATTCTTTTACATCGACCACAATCTACTGCAATACTTGTTTTCTGTAAACAATCATCATCCACACTATACATCTAATCCTTTTTACACAAGCCGGTGAGATTGACAACCTCACTTTTTCGTTGGGGCAAAGTACTTTGGTTGTGTTGTGCAGGTTCCACGTTAGCGCCGGAATCCCTGGTGTTGCGCCGCACCACATCCCGCCGCCATCAACCTTCAAACGTGCTTCTTGGCTCCTCCTGGTTCGATAAATCTTGGTTTCTTTCTGAGGGAAAACTTGCTGCTGTACGCATCACACCTTCCTCTTGAGGTTCCCACACGGACTGGCTGAATGAAGTTACCTTATGATTCTATTATTAGAACAAATTATGATGTCGATGCTTCATCTCTTGATGTTACTTGATTCACACTTTCTGCGCCTAGCGAAAGGCGTTAAAGAAAAGCGCTTATGGAGACAACCCATTATTTTACATCACTTTTGTTTTATATTTGAGTCTTGGAAGTTGTTACTACTGTAGCAACCTCTCCTTATCTTTATTTTATTGCATTGTTGTGCCAAGTAAAGTCTTTGATAGTAAAGTCAATACTAGATTTGGATTACTGCGCAGAAACAGATTTCTTGCTGTCACGAATTTGGGCAGGGTTCTCTGTAGGTAAATCGAAAAAATCTGCCAATTTACGTGCGTGATCCTCGGATATGTACGCAACTTTCATTCAATGTGAGCATTTTCATATGAGCAAGTTAAGTGCCCAGAAAAATTCGTCTTTACGGACTGTTGTGTACAGATTCTGCCTTTTATTTCGCATTGCCTGTTTTGCTGTGTTGATGGATTTCTTTGTTCCATTAACTTTCAGTAGCTTTGTGCAATGTCAGAAGTTTAAGAATGATTATGTCACCTCTGAATATTTGAATTATGCACTAACCCTCTAATGAGTTTGTTTTGAGTTTGGTGTGGAGGAAGTTTTCAAGGGTCAAGAGAGGAGGATGATACAATATGATCAAGAAGAGTGAAAAGTCTAAGCTTGGGGATGCCCACTGGTTCATCCCTGCATATTTCAAAAGAAGACTCAAGCATCTAAGCTTGGGAATTCCTCACACAAACTCTAGTGATTCTTCATCGACAACTTATCGGGTCACCTCTAGTGAAACTATATTTTTATTCGATCACATCTTATGTGCTTTACTTGGAGCGTCTGTTTGCTTTTATTTTTGTTTTTGTTTGAATAAAATCGGATCCTAGCATTCTTTGTGTGGGAGAGAGACTCCGCTTTTGCATATGAACACATGTGTTCTTAGCTTTATTCTTAATGTTCATTGCGAAGGTTGAACTACTTCGTTCATTGATATATGGTTGGTGCCGCATGTGGTAAATGGTATAATGTCTTGAATAATTTGATACTTGGCAATTGTTGTGCTCATATAGATCATGTTTAAGCTCTTGCATCATGTACCTTGCACCTATTAATGAAGAACTACATAGAGCTTGTTAAAATTTGGTTTGCATGATTGGTCTCTCTAAGTCTAGATATTTTTTGGTTAAGGTGTTTGAACAACAAGGAGACGATGTAAAGTCTTATAATGCTTACAATATGTTCATATGTGAGTCTTTCTGCACCGTTTTATACTTGAGTTTGCTTCAAACAACCTTGCTAGCCTAGCCTTGTATTGAGAGGAATTCTTCGTCATCCAAATCCTTGAGCCAAAATCCATGCCAATTGTGTCCACCATACCTACCTACCACATGGTATTTCTCTGCCATTCCAAAGTACATTACTTGAGTGCTACCTTTAAAATTCTATCCTTTGTCTTTACAATACATAGCTCATGGGAAAATAGCCTAAAAACTATTGTGGTGAAGAATATGTACTTATGTATCTTATTTCTTAATAAGTTGCTTGTTGAGCGGTAACCATGTTTCTGGGACGCCATCAACTTTTACCTTTGTTGAATATCATGTGAGTTGCTATGCATGTTCGTCTTGTCTGAAGTAGGGGCGATTTTCATGATCAAATGGTTTGAGTATGCATATTGTTAGAGAAGAACATTGGGCCGCTAACTAAAGCCATGAATCATGGTGGAAGTTTCAGTTTGGACACAAATCCTCAATCTCTTATGAGAATATTATCTGTTGTTAAATGCTTATGCATTTAAAGAGGAGTCCATTATCTGTTGTCTATGTTGTCCCGGTATGGATGTCTAAGTTGAGAATAATCAAAAGCGAGAAATCCAATGCGAACTTTCTCCTTAGACCTTTGTACAGGCGGCATAGAGGTACCCCTTTGTGACACTTGGTTGAAACATATGCTATGCAATGATAATCCGTGTTAATCCAAGCTAATTAGGACAAGGTGCGAGCACTATTGGTATACTATGCATGAGGCTTGCAACTTATATTATACATAACACATATGATTTATTACTACCGTTGACAAAATTGTTTCTATATTTTCAAAATGAAAAGCTCTAGCACAAAATAGTAATCCATGCTTCCCTCTGCGAAGGGCCATTCTTCTACTTTATTGTTGAGTCAGTTTACCTACTTCTTTCTATCTTAGAAGCAAACACTTGTGTAAACTGTGTGCATTGATTCTTACATGTTTACCTATTGCACTTGTTATATTACTTTGTGTTGACAATTATCCATGAGATAAACATGTTGAAGTTGAAAGCAACCGCTGAAACTTATATCTTCCTTTGTGTTGTTTCAAAGCTTTCTACTAAGAACTTATTGCTTATGAGTTAACTCTTATGCAAGTCTTATTGATGCTTGTCTTGAAAGTACTATTCATGAAAAGTCTTTGCTATATGATTCATTTGTTTACTCATTGTCTTCATCATTGCTTCGAATCGCTGCATTCATCTCATGTGCTTTACAATAGTATTGATCAAGATTATGATAGCATGTCACTTCAGAAATTATCCTTGTTATCGTTTACCTACTCGAGGGCGAGTAGGAACTAAGCTTGGGGATGCTTGATACGTCTCAAACATATCTATAATTTCTTATGTTCCATGCTACTTTTATGATGATACTCACATGTTTTATACACATTATATGTCATTATTATGCATTTTTCCGGCTAACCTATTGACGAGATCCGAAGAAGTCGATTCTTGTTTTCTACTGTTTTTGGTTTCAGAAATCCTAGTAAGGAAATATTCTCGGAATTGGACGAAATCAACGCCTAGGGGCTTATTTTTCCACGAAGCTTCAGGAAGACCGAGAAACGAAGTGGGGCTACGGGGCGCCGCCACACTAGGGCGCGGCCTAGGGGGCCGCGCAGCCTGGCGTGTGGGGCCCCGTGACTCCTCGACTCCGCCTTCCGCCTACTTAAAGCCTTTCGCGAAACCCTCTGTACCGGGTCACGATACGAGAAAACCTTCCAGAAGACGCCGCCGCCGCCAATCCCATCTCGGGGATTCGGGAGATCACCTCCGGCACCCTGTGGGAGGGAATCATCTCCCGGAGGGCTCTTCATCGCCATGATCGCCTGGGATCGATGTGTGAGTAGTTCACCCCTGGACTATGGGTCCATAGCAGTAGCTAGATGGTTGTCTTCTCCTCATTGTGCTATCATGTTAGATCTCATGAGCTGCCTATCTGTTATCACCAGATTTTAACCGGATCAAGAGATGGGCCGTGATTGAGATGAGCTTAGAGGATATGCACGTAAAATATTTCTGAATCGGCCTTGTACGAGAGTTTGGGCTAGATTGCCCGTGTATCTGTATATTATGGTAGATTTCGTTAGAATTAAGAGATAGAGTTTAGCTCGTACACGGTTAGGTTTATTCCCGAATTAGAAAGTCCACGGACTATAAATATGTACCTAGGGTTATTGAGAAAGGAGGACGATCACGTTCACAACAAACCAATCTAGGCGCATCGCCACCCCTTGTTTCGAGGGTTTCTTCCGGGTAAGCAACATCTGCGTAGATCGCATCTTGCGATCTAGGCAGTATTAGTTTTATCGTTGCTGGTGTTGCTCGTGCTGAAGCCTTTTTGATGGCGAGCAACACCTTTATCGTAGATGTTTTGGGGCTGACGTCGATGCTTTTATGATATGCTTGCTTAGCTACGCTGCCCCTCAAGATCTAGCTGCCTTTGCACCTATTTTGGGTGTAAGGGCAGCACCTTGCTTGTTCTTTATTTAGTAGATCCGATCTGTTATAGTTGTTCCTTGTTCTCCAAGGATTAGTTTGATATCCGCATGGTTAGGCCTTGCAAACGGGTTGAACGATCCAGTAGTGCGTGAGGCATGGTTTGCTAGTCCTAGAAGGGATTGTTCCGGGAATTGACTTCATGTTGGTTTTTAGGCCTCTTTTAGGACTAGTTTTCCATCATCTTTCGTATCTGCTAGGCTCAACTACGTGTAGGATGTTCCGGTTATGCGGTGAAAACCCTAAACTGTCGTAGATTGATTTAACTTTGTATTGATCAAGCAGGATCCCCATGTCATCGTAAATCCAACGTGAACCATGGGGCAATCGCTCTTTGAGCCGATTCACGGGCAACCGAGAGCCGATCGGGCTCGCATTTAATGTTTACGTGTCTGCCATGCAGGAAACTAATCGAAGCAATCCATCACCTTCCCGACCAGGTATAGGTCGGGTGGCACGCCCAGCCGCCGGGACATGTGCCGGAGCATTGCGGCGTTGCCGAGGGACCAGGGCCCACCACGGTCTGGGAGCCTCCGGCTCTCGTGTTGCTCGTCGGCCGCTCGCCGGTGGGTTTTGGCAGGCAACACATTCTGGCACGCCGGTGGGACATTCTACAGCAACTACGTCAACATCTGCAGGTGAGATGTCGGACGAACCAGTCAAGTACAAGATCTGCTGAAGATCACAAGAAGAAATATGATGAGCTTAAGGCTCTCTTCGAAGCCGATCTCATCGGCTCTTTCGAAAGGACCCGTACACATGGCATTAGGTTCAAAGGATTCACACCCGAAGGCGTGCTCGATGGAGTAGATCTGTCTCTCCCTTCGGAGGAGCGCACCAGAGCTCTGCGCCAGGAAGTTAATTATATGGTGGCTCATTCTCTACACCGTCATTCTGAGAGCCTGGTGAACACTTTGGAGCGTATTGCGGTTCGCGTGGTTCAGGAAATCATGAAGCATCAGTACTCCCCGTCAGGGCCTGCCCTAGGAACTCACCAGGGAGAGGCACCGTTCCACACCAGACCGCAACTGCCATTCACGCTTGCAGCTCCAGAGCCACAGGGTTCACCGGCATACGTCGTCTACAAGGTTGGAGGTGATCCTGGCGATTACCAATTCCTGTATGAGCCACCTAAAGAGATCCCACATGGATACGTGTGCACATACGTGCCGGACTGCAATAATTGGGCGCGCACGAACCAGATTACAGCAGGAGGGATTTCTGGAGCAGGAGGGATTTCTGGAGCAGACGCCGATAAACAGGCGTGGCTAGCTAAATATGCCACCGGAACGAGTCATGAAAGCTCAACCCCTGCAGCTCATACCATGGAACAAATCAGTACGATCTTGAGAGACCAGTTCGGTATCCTGCCAAAGAGGAGAACAATCGGCTATTCCAAGCCGTATCCCAACGAATATGACCTGATCCCGCTGCCGCCCAAGTATCGGCTCCCGAGTTCTCAAAGTTCGGTGGATCGGAAGGGTCTAGCTCAATTAGCATGTGAGCGATATTTAGCACGTTGGGCATGATTTCGCATCAGACCATTGCGAGTAAGGTTTTTTGCACAATCTCTCACAGGACCAGCTTTTGGGTGGTACACCTCGTGCCACCAGATTTAGTCCGGACACGGAAGCAACGGAAGAGCAGTTTCATGTGCAATATCACTCAGAAGCTACCGAAGCTGGCATTACCGATCTAACGCAGGTGCGGCAGAAGCGGGGAGAGACGGTGTCTGATTACATTCAGCGTTTCAGGACTGTCAAAAACCGATGTTATTCGGTTCGTTTAACTGAGAAAGAAGCGGTCGATCTGGCAGTGGTCGGCCTCGCAACGCCGATCAAGGATCTGGCTTTCCAAGTGGACTACAATTCACTGGCGCATATGGTCCAGAAATTAACATTGTATGAGCAACGCCACCCAGAATTGTACCAAGACAAGTTCAAGCGCCCGATAGGCCTGGTCGAGGCAGAAGAAGTTGAAGACTTTGCAGAAGATCAGGAAGTCGCCGTGGCTGAATGGGCTCGGGGGGCAGTCCCCGTGTCCTGCAAATGGGTGAAACAACAAGGGCCTGCAAAAGGGTTTGACTTCGATATAAGCAAAGCTGAGCAGATTTTCGATTTATTGCTTAAGGAAAAACAGCTGAAGTTACCCGAAGGCCATAAAATCCCTACGGCGCAAGAGATGAACGGGAGACCGTACTGCAAGTGGCATCACTCGTTCACCCATGCCACCAATGACTGCAAAGAGTTGCGTCGGCAGATCCAAATGGCGATAGAACAGGGCCGTCTGATCCTCGGTCAGTTTGCCATGAAAGTAGACACGCACCCGTTTCCTGGCGTCAACATGGTGGAACTCAATCACTCCACGGGGTCAGCCAGGTTTCTCATTCGAGGTTAACATGGCAGGGCCTGTGCCGCCATGGCAAGGATAAAGAAGAAATCGGTCACTCCCGTGGCAAGGAAAAGGAGGAGGCCGATCCACGCGACCGGCCCCGATATGATGACAGACGGTACCTCACCGGGGAACAAGTGAGAAGCGTGCGGTACCAACGACCGCTCTCCGCGCATCTCCTGAACTAATATGAGCATCAGTACGACCGACGTCGGCGGTACGACATGGATGACGAAAGATATCATCGGTCTGATGTTGACAGCAGAAAATATCGTCGGTATGATAGCAACGATGAAAGATATGAGCACTGCGCTAAGGAGAAGCCAAGAGAGCAGGAAGACATGGACAGACACTGGGATTGTCCCTTCTTTAAGCACTGAGACTCAGGAATGAGCCGATTGCCTACAATCGACAACGCCCCGAATGTAGACAGCAGAAGAAGGGCGCAAGTGAGGTTTCAGTGTTCAAGCGTCTGGGGCCTCTTCCACCTCAGAACCGACGAGCTGAGTCATCTCGAGAGGAAGACTTCGAGGAGTCAGAAGATGAAGAAGAAGATAGATACCACCGGCCAAGGTGGTGCCCGACGGACGCATCCTCCCAAAAGCGTAGGGTTCAGAGGCTACGTAACTTGGAGGAAGCCGAAGCGCAGTACTGTACACGTTGAGGAACGCGGCTGATCTGGCCGTGAAAATTCAGCAGACTTTGGAGACGGAGATACATCCGCCAAAGAAAGAATGGCGCCCCAAACAAGCAAAAGCCGATGCGAAGGCGGCTGGCACAAACATGGTGTTCATACTTCCGTCGGAGTTTTGTGCTCCAAGAACCGAAGAAGTGCCAGTAGCTCAGTTTGACTGCGCGTCCACGGCCGGTTATCTTTGAAAAGCCACGAGAGAAGAGCTACAGGCATTTGAAGGCCCTGTACCTAAGAGGTTATATCAATGGGCAGCCTGTCAACAAGATGTTGGTTGACACGGGAGCGGCAGTCAATATAATGTCATACTCCATGCTACGGCGTTTGGGACGCTCTAACGCAGATCTGATCAAGACCAACGTCACACTAAGCGATTTCAACGGCCAAGCATCGAAGCGCAAGGCGTTCTGAACGTAGATCTAACCGTGGGCCGAAAAACCATCCCTACGTCATTCTTCATCGTTGACAGCAAAAGCACCTACGCTGTCCTGCTAGGGAGGGATTGGATTCACGCTAACTGCTGTATTCCATCCACAATGCACCAATGCCTGATACAGTGGGATGGAGATGAAGTGGAGGTCGTTCATGCAGATGACTCGATCGAGATCTCATTAGCTGGCATGAATATTTGGGATGCAGACGACCAAGAGCCGATCTCTGGAGTCAGTTTGGACGGCTGTGAGCGCATCGAAGCTTCAAAAAACGGGGTGAGGCTGGTCTTATCCACCGGCCTGACAGAGTAGCAAGACCAAAGTCAATGGACGTACGTGGCAAGGCCGATCCCTGCGATCGGCCCCAAAAAATAAAAAGTAATGATCTCACCTCAAGCATGTCACGTAGCCATAGTAGAGAACAAATCGAGCTAAAGCCGATTTCAGGTACAGTTCCTGGAACCGGATTACTAGAAAGCCGATATCTTCAATTACTTGAAAGATTCGGCTCGGGGGCACCTAAACGGGTAAGATATGAGGCCATGAAGCATGTTCCCAGTGGCTGTCAATGGCCAGCATCTCAAGAAATATTTCCCAAGTATGTGGGATGATGGACAGTGAAATATGGGGGCCGATGCATGAAATCGGCCATAAAAAATTTTAAGCACAGCCGATGCACGGACATCGACTTTAGAATAAAAAAGCCGATGCACAGCCATCGACTCAAGAGGTACAAGCTGTTACAAACAGAGGTACAAGCTCAGTGGAGCAGTTATCGGGTTACATGGAGAAGCTCTACTGAAGGAATGCCTCAAGGGCATGGAGGGCGTTAGCACGAACACGATCCACCTCGGCGATCTCGGCCTCATCATCTTCGTCCTTGCCTGTCACCAGCTGCTTGTTCAGGGCACGTATTTCGGCCAGATCAGTCTTCAGTTCAGCTTTGAGGCCTTCTGCTTCCTCGTGGGAGTGGGCAATAAGAGCTTCCTTATCTTGGATGAGCTGTTTGGTTGCCCGGACCCTCTCTTCAAGGTCCTCCAACTCCTTTCGCAAGGTCTCAAGTTCAGCAGTGCTGACAGAGGTGTCAGTTTTGGCGTCCAAAGCTGCCTTTTTCTCATTAAGCCGCTGACATTTGTCTGCAATATCGGCTTTCAACGGAAGCTGGGCGTGGCGTAGGCCGATTCTCTGACGAGCCAATTTCACCCTTGACCTGTAGGCGACAGAGTCACAACTGGCCAGAGTTTCACCTGCAACGTCACCGGGAGATGAGGCTGGATGTCTTCAAGAATGCTCTTCACTTCTTCGGGGTCTTCAACCAATGTCTCAATTGAGGAGGAGAGCAGGGCCTTGAGATGCTGGAGTTGACCATGTGTAGCGCTGGGTCCTGACTCTTCACTTGCTTTAGACGTAGCTGGTTCGATGGATTCAGGGTCGAACGTTAGCAAGCTTGAGAGGTCATAACCCTGACAAACAACAAGAACAACGTCAGTATACAGCGAAAGAGAAAGGTAGAGCTAAGGAAAGGGAGTGTACCTCTCCTAAGACCAGAGGAACAGCCGATGAAGAGGTGATCGGCTCTTGTGTTTCTGCTGTGGGCTTGGCCAAGGTGGCAACCTTGTATAGGGGATCGCAACAGTCTTCGAGGGAAGTAAAACCCAAATTTATTGATTCGACACAAGGGGAGGTAAAGAATACTTATAAGCCTTAACAACTGAGTTGTCAATTCAGCTACTGTAAAAGCACTAGTAATAAAGGTGATGTGGCAATGATAATAGGAGATGAATAAGATAACAGCGGTAATATATGAGAGCAATGGCACCGGAAAATAGTTGATACTACTTCCAATGTCATGTAGAACGAGTATATGATGATGAAAGATGGACCGGGTTCCCAGCTATACTAGTGGTAACTCTCCAATAACAAGTGTTGGGTGAACAAATTACAGTTGGGCAATTGATAGGATTCAAAGCATTAAGTTAGAACATCCAGCTTATTAATCATGTAGGCATGTTTCCCATATATAGTCATACGTGCTCGCAATGAGAAACTTGTACAACATCTTTTGTCCTACCAGGGTGGCAGCCGGCCTCAAGGGAATCTCTGGATATTAAGGTACT
Source organism: Lolium multiflorum (assembly GCA_030979885.1). Lineage (NCBI taxonomy): Eukaryota > Viridiplantae > Streptophyta > Magnoliopsida > Poales > Poaceae > Lolium > Lolium multiflorum. The sequence goes on from JAUUTY010000480.1 coordinate 17,823, forward strand.
CCTTTTAATAGAGTACCGGAGCAAAGCATTAACACTTGGTGAAAACATGTGATCCTCATATCTAAGCCTTCCCATCCAGTTGTCCCAATTTCTGTCACTTTGGGGCCTTTGGTTTCGGACAAAGACATGTGCATACAACTTGTAGATACAATCTAAGCAATAAGTATAGAGCTTAAATCTAAGATCATGCCACTCGGGCCCTAGTGACAAGCATTAAGCATAACAAGATTGCAGCAACAATAACTTCACAAACTTTATAGATAGACTAATCATAATGTATCATCCATCGGATCCCAACAAACACAACACCGATTACATCAGATGGATCTCAATCATGTAAGGCAGCTCATGAGACCATTGTATTGAAGTACATGGGATAGAGAGTACCAACTAGCTACTGCTAGAACCCGTAGTCCATGGGGGAACTACTCACGGAGCATGATGGAGGCGATGGCGTCGATGGAGATGGCTTCGGGGCACTTCCCGTCCGGAGTGCCGGAACAGAGACTTCGTCCCCGAATTGGAGTTTCGCGATGGCGGCGGCGCCCGGAGTCTTTCGGTTTCGTCAAAGGTCTCGCGTTTTTAGGTCGAAAGGGCTTATATAGGCGAAGAGGCGGCGCAGGAGGGGCAACGGTGCCTCCCACAGGCAGCGCGCCGGGGGCTGGCCCGCGCGGCCCTATGGTGGGGCCCCAGGCCTCCCCTCCGACTCCCCTTCGGTGTCTGGTCCGTCTCGGTGAATTATGATGTTTGGTCTTCGTTTCGTCGAATTCCGAGAATATTGCCCGAACAGCCTTTCTGAACAGCAGAAAACAGGAACTGGCACTGTGGCATCTTGTTAATAGGTTAGTTCCGGAAAACGCATAAAATCATCATAAAGTGCAAGCAAAACATGTAAGTATTGTCATAAAACAAGCATGGAACATCGAAATTATGGATACGTTGGAGACGTATCAGCATCCCTAAGCTTAGTTCCTACTTCCAGTAGGATAAAAAGAATAATTTCTGTAGTGACATGCTACTTACATAACCTTGATCATACTATTACAAAGCATATGAGATGAATGAAGTGACTCAAGGCAATGATCTATAGTTGCTAACAAATAGATAACATATAGCAAAACTTTTCATGAAGAGTACCTTCAAGACAAGCATCAAAAGTCTTGCACAAGAGTTAACTCATAAAGCAATAGATTCAAAGTAAAGGCATCGAAGCAACACAAAGGAAGATATAAGTTTCAGCAGTTGCCTTCAACTTTCAACATGCATATCTCATGGATAATTGTCAACATAAAGTAATATGATGAATGCAAATAAGCAAGTATGTAAGAATCAATGCACAGTTGACACAAGTGTTTGCTTCTAAGATGGAAGGAAGTAGGTAAACTGACTCAACATAAAGTAAAAGAATGGCCCTTCGCAGAGGAAGCATTGTTTGCTATATTTGTGCTAGAGCTTTGGTTTTGAAAACATAAAGAGAGCATAAAATTAAAATTTTGAGAGGTGTTTGTTGTTGTCAACGAATGGTAGTGGGCACTCTAACCCCCTTGCCAGACAAACCTTCAAAGAGCGGCTCCCATTTTATTTTTATTTTTGTGTGGCACTCCTTCCAACCTTTCTTTCACAAACCATGGCTAACCGAATCCTCGGGTGCCTGCCAACAATCTCATACCATGAAGGAGTGCCTTTTTATTTTAGTTTTATTATGATGACACTCCTCCCCACCTTTGCTTTCTCAAGCCATGGCTAACCGAATCCTTCGGGTGCCGTCCAACAATCACATACCATGGAGGAGTGTCTATTTTTGTTAATTAATTTGTGACTGGGAATCCCATTGCCACTCTTTTTGCAAAGTTATTGGATAAGTGGATGAAGCCACTAGTCCATTGGTGAAAGTTGCCCAACAAGATTGAAAGATAAACACCACATACTTCCTCATGAGCTATTAAACATTGACACAAATCAGAGGTGATAAATTTTGAATTATTTAAAGGTAGCACTCAAGCAATTTACTTTGGAATGGCGGAGAAATACCATGTAGTAGGTAGGTATGGTGGACACAAATGGCATAGTGGTTGGCTCAAGGTTTTGGATGCACGAGAAGCATTCCCTCTCGGTACAAGGCTTTGGGCTAGCAAGGTTATTTGAAGCAAACACAAGTATGAACCGTACAGAAAAACTTACATAAGAACATATTGCAAGCATTATAATACTCTACACTGTCTTCCTTGTTGCTCAAACACTTTTACCAGAAAATATCTAGACCTTAAGAGAGACCAATCATGCAAACCAATTTCAACAAGCTCTACGGTAGTTCTCCACTAATAGGTTTAAACTACATGAAAAAACTTAATCATGATCTACTTGAGAGCTCAAAACAATTGCCAAGTGTCAAATTATTCAAGACAATATGAGGCATTTTCTGTTTCCAACCAAATAACCATAAGTGATGTAGCTTCCAACTTTTATCATTGAACATTAAAAGTAAAATGAAGAACAAGTGTTCATATGAAAAAGCGGAGCGTGTCTCTCTCCCAAATAAGGATTGCTAGGATCCGATCTTATTCAAACAAAAACAAAAATAAAAGCACATAGACGCTCCAAGTAAAGCACATAAGATGTGACCGAATAAAAATATAGTTTCAATAGAAGAAACCTGATAAGTTGATGAAGAAGGGGATGCCTTGGGCATCCCCAAGCTTAGACGCTTGAGTCTTCTTGAAATATGCAGGGATGAACCACGGGGGCATCCCCAAGCTTAGGCTTTTCACTCTTCTTGATCATATATCATCCTCCTCTCTTGACCCTTGAAAACTTCCTTCACACCAAACTTCTCATAAACTTCATTAGAGGGGTTAGTACTCAAAAAACTTGAATCCACCTTGGTCCTGTAGTGACACATTGCAAGAACTCAATAAAACATTAGCTACAGCTCTCCACGTCTAGAAAGCCTTGCTTAAAGTCCACAAGAGACAATGCAAAAAACAGAGACAGAATCTGCCAAAACAGAACAGCCAGTAAAGATGAATTTTAAACAGGTACTTCCGTTGCTCAAATCAGAAAACTCAAAACTAATGAAAGTTGCGTACATATCGAGGAACACGCATAAATTGGCATATTTTTCTGAGTTACCTACAGAGAAAACAGCCCAGATTCGTGACAGATAGAAATCTGTTTCTGCGCAGAAATCCAAATCTAGTATCAACCTTCTATTAGAGACTTCACTTGGCACAACATTGCAATAAAATAAAGATAAGGAGAGGTTGCTACAGTAGTAACAACTTCCAAGACTCAACAAAACAGTAGCAAAATAAACACATGGGTTATCTCCCAAGAAGTTCTTTCTTTATAGCCATAAAGATGGGCTCAGCATTTTAATGATGCACTCGCAAGAAATAAGGTTGAAGCAAAAGAGAGCATCAAGAAACAAATTCAAAACACATTTAAGTCTAACCCACTTCCTATGCATAGGATCTCGTACACAAATAAATTCATGAAGAACAAAGTGACAAGCATAAGAAGGTAAAACAAGAGTAACTTCAAAAGTTTCAGCATATAGAGAGGTGTTTTAGTACCATGCAAATTTCTACAACCATATTTTCCTCTCTCATAATAATTTTCAGTAGCTTCATGGATAAACTCAACAATATAACTATCACATGCAGCATACTTTTCATGATCCATAAACACATAATTTTTATCAAGCTCAAAAATAGTAGGATTAAAACTTTCAAACCCACTTTTATCAATAATATAACAAGATGATTGATCAATCTCAAGAGATATGGGACTCATAGATAAAGTCAAGACTTCTCCAATCCCATTTTCATTAGTAGTACAATTAATATTATCAAGTAACATAGGACCATCATCAAGAGCTTTATCATAAACATTTGCTACGCAAAATTCTTTAGTACCATGCATTTCGACATCAGGCACAAACAAAGCATTATCATAAGATTTATCAAAGTAGCATGGATTATCATAAATAACAGTAGCATAATTATTCTCACAAGTTTTACTCATAGGGAATATTTCAAGAGAATCCACAGGAACATAACATTCAACCTCTTTCGATAAGCATGGAGGACAATCAAATAGTGTAAGAGATAAAGAGTTACTCTCATTAGAAGGTTGGTATGGGTAGCTAATCCATTCTTCCTCCTTTTGTTCATCACTCTCCTCTTCTTTTTCATCCAATGAGCTTTCAGGTTCATCAATTTCCTCCTCTTTTTCATCCAATGAGCTTTCAGGTTCATCAATTTCTTCTTCCACAGGTCCCTGCAAATTGTGAGTGCATTCTTGTGCATTAATGAGTCTCTCTTTATAATCAATGATATAAGGATTATCGTGTAACTTTCATTGCAAAAATTAAGGATAGAAGAGACATAATCTTTAAGGTCCTTACAAACAATACAAGTTTCATAATTTTTAACCATGAAGGATTCTATCTCAGAGGCTCCCATAAATATGACAAATTGTTCTACCTCTTCAAACCCAAAATGAATATAGCTATTCCGATTATAGTTCTTAATTAAAAATTCCTCACTAAAGCCACATTGAAATTTAAGATGTTTAGTGTCCTGTTGAGAGCAACAGTTTATATCATGGCGTTTAAGCAAGATTTTAGCAATTGTATTCAATTTTTCTATCACAGCACTCATCACTTTTCCCGCTCTTGATTCTCTATAATTATTATAATATTCTATAAGCTCCAAGTAGGTTATGGGTTCTCCCATAACAGCTGACGTGGGCATAACCCTTCGGATAACCAATGTTGCTCTACCCTACACAGCCCAACTGAAGGCCCATGAAGGTACCCGATGGCAAGATGGGCCACTAGGACGGTGCAGCGGAAGGTTTCTTGAAGTACAAGGCACGAAAGGAGCCGAACAAGGAAAGTTTAGAAACAGATCTACTGTAAACCTAGTCGTACTCGATTAGACCTCTCGAGACCTGGCCACCTATATAAAGGCCAGGAGAGGGGCTATCGAGGGACACAATCAATCTTAGCAATACTAGCCAGCAGAAGCTTAGAACTAGGTTACCTAGCAACTAGCATCTCGACGAGACCACAGCCGAACTATTCGGCACCCCATTGTAACCTGTTTTCATCATAATCAAGAACAGACAGGCGGGACGTAAGGGTTTTACCTCATCGAGGGCCCCGAACCTGGGTAAATCGCTCTCCCCGCTTGTCTGTGTACCGATGTCTCGTGTCAGCTTGCAGGATTCCATCAACCCTAAGCCCCTATCGGAGGGCATTGCCGAGGAGCACCCTCGACAATTGGCGCCGTCTGTGGGAACCCTGTCGGCACAAGGCAGGGCATCGGCAGATCCGATCATGACATCGGCGGCTTCGCCGATAACTTTATCAGCAACTTCATCAACACCATCGTCGCCAATCCTGGGAAGCCCGATTCGATTCGGCTCTTACGAGTTTACCCACACAGCGATTCCTCCCGCTCGAACTTTTCAGATCTACAAGGAAACATGGAGATGACCTTCGGCAGCGTCCACTACAACGTCAACGCAGAGGGAATCCTTCGATTGCTGGAATCCCCCACTTCCGGATCGACGGGTTCAAACGCGTCATCGTCACTCGATCTGTCGGCTGGTCTGACGGGATCGACGTGCTCACCCGTGCCCTCGACTCCCCGCTCGGTGTCCTCCATGTCGGTAGGGTCGGACGATTCCTCATCTTCGAAACTAACTTCGTACTACTGCCTGAACTGCGACACCAGGCATGGGCTGGGATCAAGCGACACGCCGTTCATCTGCAACGCCCAGTATTCATCGGGAGAGGACAGTATCGACAGCACCATCCAGGGAACCACCCGAAGAACGGCACACCATCAGGTTTATGTCGCCAATAACACGGGAAACACAAGGCGCAGAGGAGACGAGGACCATACCCCCCGTTCCAGTAGAAGGGCAAGTTTTGAAAACAGCGCCAGCAACCGTGACAGCGATTACACCATCGCGGATGAAGAGTGGGCAGCAGCAAGGGCAGCAGTACTCAACAACACGCCGCTCCCCGCAGGAACTTCGGTTGGAACTCTCAATGCTTATCGCTCCATACTGGAGAAAAACCGGGAACACCTGTCGAAAGAGCAAGCCACCCTCGAGAGACGCCTATCTGCGGCGGACCGATCCAGCGAACGGCGAAGGGGCTCACAAGGGAGTGCCTCCCGAAACACTCAGGGAACAGGCAAGCACCGGTCGAGACTATCCAGGCTTTCAGAAGATGACGCCAGGGAAATAACGTCGAATCTGACCAAATCCTTTATGACTATGGATAGCGCCGGCATGCCACGACCGAAAACCGTTGCAGGAGCAACAGCCAACCTCGCCGCATACCTCATCAACCAACGCCCCGAAGGGTCCATGGCTCAAGCTCATCGAGGTGCCCTGGAGAGTCTCGCAATATTGGGGAACAACCTAGTCCCGCCAAAGGAAAAGACCACCGTCCAAGGCAGTGGGTCGAAACATCATGCGAGAGATGCTCGGGACGAAATCACCCAGAGCAAGATCGACAAAGCAAGGCGACGACGCGCCGCTAGGAAGGACAACGACAGCGATTCTTCGGATGAAGACCAGGAGTACGACGGCGAGCTCAGGGGAGCCGACTGTCTAAGTTACAAGATCCGCGAAACAATGCCGCCCAAAAAATTTAAGCCTACCCCTACCGATGCTGCCAAGTACGATGGGCAACAGGAACCAAGATCCTGGATAGACGACTACCTGCAGACTGTGATCCTGCACAAAGGAAACCAGATAGCGGCAATGCAATGCTTACAGCTTTACTTGAAAGATTCAGCACGGGCCTGGCTAAGGGGGCTGCCGAAAGGTTCTGTCAAATCATGGGACGACCTAGTAGACGCCTTCGTTGCCAACTTCCAAGCAACATACAAGAGGCCCGTCGGGATCGAAGAACTACGGAATTGCCGGCAGAAGCAGAAGGAGTCGATGCGTTCATACATCGGGAGATTCACAAAGCTCCTGAACGCTGCCGAAGACGTATCTGTCGATAGAGCAATCGACGCTTTCAGCGACGGCGTTCAGCGGGAAAGTTACATAGAAGAACTCGGGCGCAAAAAGCCAAAAACCATAACCAAGCTAATGGAAATCGCCAACAGCTGGGCTGATGGTGAGGACAACGTACGAAGGCCACGGCAGCGTAGTGATGACGAAGACGATGACCAGCCGAAGCACGACTCGGGTGGCCGAAGGGATCGTCACAAGAGAAGGAAAAACCGCAACTACGATGATAACAATCTGGTAGCCGCAGGGTATTCCGATCGGCAGGACGATCGAGACGACAGGCACGATGGTAACCGGAACAACTCTGGGAACCGTGGTAATTATAAACCACGACAGCAGAGGACTCCCGAACTACCCTACGCCGAACAGGTCAACGCCCCTTGTTACCTGCACTCGTATGTTGATTCCAAGGACGGTAAAACGAAGTCAAGTCACCTGCTCAGGGACTGCCGGCAGTTCCTTGACATGCACAAACTCATCCAGCAGTCAGGCCAGCAACAACTACCACCACCACCCCCACCTCCACCGCAGCATCAAGTCCAGCAGGCTCAACCCCATCAACCCAACGAGGCGTTTCCACCGCCACGTGGGCAGATGAGCATGATCCACAGGACAGGCGTTTCGAAAAGGGAGATGAAGAAGCTCACCCGAGAAATCAACTTGGCAGAAAGCATCATGGCAAACATCCCTGAGTACGTCGACTGGTCTTCTCAGAACATTACGTTCAGTCGAGCAGATCACCCGATGACCATACCAAAACCAGGACACGCCGCCTTGGTAGTCGAAGCACAAATTGGGGGGTTCAAGATGAGCAAAGTCTTCATGGATGGTGGAAGCGGACTAAACCTGATATTCGTCGACACAATCAGAAGCATGGGGATCACCATGAGCATGCTGGAAGAAACAGACACCTGCTTCCACGGGATCCTTCCAACTGCACCGGGCTACTCTCTTGGCAAAGTCTACCTGAATGTTATCTTCGGTAGAGCCGACAATTTCAGGAAGGAAAAAATCGAGTTTGAAGTGGTGAACTGGGAGTCACAGTATCATGCAATACTCGGGAGACCAGCGTATGCCAAGTTCATGGCTGTGCCACATTATGCATACCTCAAGCTGAAAATGCCTGGGAACAATGGGACAAACATCACAGTCTATGGAAGTTTTTCACGCTCGGACAATTGTGATCGCGACTTTCAGAGGATTGCTGCAAAGTTCGGGTCACAGCAAGAAATCGTCGACCCTCCGCCCAAGCTGTCTTTACGAGAGATCAAGGAAGAAAAAGATGGCAGGGAAACCAAGAAGAAGCCAGCCGCTCTCGCCCTTAAAGCTTCGGCAGCAGAAGCTTCGGCAGCAGAAGCCTCGGCAGCAAAGGGTTCGGCAGTTGATGGCACAGAAGGTTTAGGAGATAGCAATACGATGGCAACCACCGCCCAAATCCCTGATGAAACCAGCAACGTTGCAGCAACCACTAACGTGGTGAAGAAGCCAGAAGAAGAGAAGAACCCCTTCCTTGCCTAAGCAGTTTACTAGCCTTTATTTTCTTTTTCCTTTATTATAAACAGGGCCTTCCCCTTTTCGCCCTCTAGCATCGTGCTTACCTTATTAATAAGAACTTAAGCTTCGATTCTTTGTTAAGCATTGCAGTAACTACAAACTTCTAAAGCCCCATCACTATGCAAACATAGTGCGAGGCAGAAGATCGTGCTCCAAAAAGCCTCTACGAGTGCTAAAACGACGTTGACCTTTCCCTCTGCTATAGATGCCTCTACGAGTGCCGTAAATAGCAAGAGTTTGGAAATACACATAAACAACAACCCACGTTCGATATTTCACTTATGGAAATATCAAAGAACAACGGGCTCATCGGCAGAATCACTACACCCGAAATATTCGGGAGTGCCTGTCGAAATTTAAAACGGTTGAAAGCAAAGTTGCGCATACAACAGGTTTAGCAAGACCTGCAACACGAGCTGATCACTCACATGATTTGCTAACCAACCAATATACATACATTTAAACGAGCAACTAAGATTCGCTCAAAACTTGCCAACGGCAATAACATGGTAAAAGTACATATGCATGTATCTACCGAATAAGAAGGCATCATTACATAATCCAAACACTTGGATAAAGTAGCCAAATTCTCTATTTACAAAACGGACATTAAATCCCTGAAATCACCCTTGCGGAGTTCCTCTTTCTTCAGGTACCCTTGAGTCTTCCTCGAGTCTGTCGACAACTATGTTAGCAGGCAACAATACCTTCGGGTACAGCGCCTCCAAGTCTCCAGTAGCGTTGGCAATCGACAGCAAACCTGCCGAAGGATAACGGGCAAGAACAAGGGCAAGTGTAAACCTGGCCCCTGCAAAAACTTGCGCGCGTACCAACTCTCGGACCTTCTTGGCGTTACCAAATTCAGACATCAAAGCAAGGAGAGTTGGGGGAACTGCGTTCAAAGGGAACATTGTCTTCCAAACCATCCTCATAGCCTTGTAGCACTTGTCAAAAAAGTGATGGACCTGCTGAACCCGATCCTGAAATTGCGCGACAGCCGAAGCCTTCGAGTGCTCCCGCCAGAAAATCTCTTCGGATGAGGATAGCTGGGTCAATGCATTCACACGTTCGTGAATCCGCTTGTTCTCCTCTGCACATTCAGAGCTATGACTGGCACAGAAGTAAAAAAGGATCAGATAAGATTCTATCAATCAAAGGGCGCAGAGATCAAAGGACTCACAGTTCAAGCTCTCGGTAGCCTTATGTAGCTCAGTAAGAGCATACCGCTCTACGTCGGCTGCAATCTCGCTCTTCTTGTTGACAATCGCAGCCAAGGCGTAAGTGCTGCGCAGGTCCTTCTCCATCTGCGTGATCCGATCCTTCATTCGTTGGACCCGATCACCTTCGGGAAGAACGCCCGAAGAGTCATCAACAAACGAGGGCACCGGGAAAACCTGCAGGCAACAGCGTCAAAAGGATGATGGTTATGGACAAATCAAGCATCCAACGTAACTCCCATCGGGAGAGGTACAAGAAATTCCTATCAGGAGAAGTGCAAATGAAGATATTATGACAAAAGTGTGTTGGCAACATTGCCAGCACAGTGTTCATTACAAACTTAAGTTCTCGCAACAGAATAATGTTTCATACTAGCCCAAGGATAAAATTGTTACAACAATCAAGGAGCCTGAGTCTGAGTCGACAGGCTGGGGCCAGCCGATGCCTTTCCCGACGAAACTAAATCAAGGAGCTGGCGAGCACAAGTACGGGCGGATGCTGTAAAGGCGCTTAAGTTAACAAGTCGCCCATCTTTCTCTTTCGGCAGCTCCTTAGTCATTTCTTCGATGTCAGCCTTAAAGCCGTAACCCATCATAAGTTGGAAGGCAAGGAGGGCACCATAGGTACGTGAGGTACGCTTGAATACCTCGATGACCTCCTTGGTGTCGACTGCGAAGGCGTCAATTAGCTGCCCCAGAGTTTTCTCCTGCTTGGCCTTGGGGAATATCATCGAATGCATCCGCGCCAGAGCACCCTTTCCCTTGTCAAGCAGCTCCCGGGTAAGCTGGTGGGTGGCGAGAACCATTGACACACCATTTGCCGGGGAGTTGCTTGGAACTTTGTCCAAGGCAGTAGCAGGGATGCTGGCGGCTTCTGCAAAGAAATTAAAGGAAATCGTTGACGAAGAAACAGATCCATAAAAAGTGGTGAATCTACAAGAGATGTAGGAACTTACCAAGCAGGGCCAAGGCAGACTGACGGAGGAGTTCATCCTTTTCTGCCGCCCGAGCTTCCTCCTCCTTCAGCCTCTCCTTCAGCTTGTTCAGCTCTTCTTTCAGGGAGTCGACCTCCTGGCGAGCTATGGCAGCCTTTTTGATGGCGCCATCCAACTTTGAAGAGGAAGACTTAGCCTCTTCCTGCAGCCGAATTTTGTCCGCCTCCAGAGAGGTGAATTGAGAGGCGAAGGCCTCTAAAGAGGATATCACACCTCGTAGATCCTTGAAGAAAGGGAATGTTTTACAAAGATCATTAGGCAAAGACACATTCCAAAAGATTCTTGTTAGATTCGACAAAGACTTACAGAAGGAGGAGCTGTGGCAGCAGCAGGAGCATCTTTCCCTTTGGAAAGGGAGGAGGCAGTCGATGCTTGCGCCGCGGGAGCCGCCTTAGGAGCCGAAGCTTCGGAAGCTGCGGCGGCCGGCGAGACAGCATCAGACCTGACCCTCTTAGGCGGAGGCTCAATGAAAGCATCGTCACTACAAGAAAGGTTTGATCGACCAAGTTATGAGAAAAATGTGAAAAGACCAAGGAGCTGAAAATGGTAAAAAGAAGAAAAACACTTACATATCAAGGAGATCATCTTCATCGGCAAAGCCGCCGATTGATCTCTTCATAGGTGGAGCCCTGGTCTCCTCGGCAGCTGCATTAACAAAGGCATTGTGATCAGCGTCATCATTACGCACTGATCCCTCTGTGTCGCAAGTGTCATCGGCTGATGGGGGGAGATTGGTGTGAGCAGTTTCAGAATCTATCGGGTCATCGTGATCGCTTGTTGGGTTTGTATGCTCAACAGTACGAGAGTCAACGGGTTCTGAAGAGCCTCTTCCTTCGGAAGTATCATTTGGCAAGTTATGAAAGTCCCCGGAAGCTATGAGGGTCTGTAGAAGAAAAGATAAATGAGAATAACAGTGATATATGTCGATAGCAGCATAACAAGAATTTGAGGAGGGAAATTACCTCTGGTGGTGGATGATCGGCATCAAAAGGAGTATACGGAGACATCAATGGGATCGAGTCTTCTTGGCTGAAGAAAGTGAGGCGACGGACTTCATCGAGCAGTTCTTTTTCCGACAGTTCGGCAGCGTTAATTCTGGTCTCATCCTTTGGACCCGAATACAACCACATTGGACGAATTCTAGCCATGACTGGTTGGATTCGACGTTTCAGAAACACTGCCGCTACCTCAGTACCAACCATGGTTTGGCCATCAGCTTCTTTAATCCGAAGAAATCTAGCAAATAATTCGTCGGCTGCTACTTTTTCGTCGGGAGAGAGAACATTCTTCCAGGAATTCTTAGGCTTGGCTTCAAGGGCATCGGCAAAGCGAGGAAGTTGAGATTCGGGTGACAAGGAATCCTTGATATAGAACCACTTCAATCTCCACCCTTGCACGGACTCTCTCATTGGGAAATTGAAGTAATTGACATCCGAACGGGCTACAAATCCCACTCCTCCGGTGACAAAAGATCCGTTACTACTGCTGTATCTTTTCACATAGAAGATCTTTTTCCACAACCCAAAATGAGGTTCAACGCCCAGATATGCTTCGCAGAGGGTGATAAACACAGCAACGTGGAGGATTGAGTTGGGAGTGAGTTGCCATAGTTGGATTTCGTAAGTTCGCAAGAGATGAAGGAGGAATTCTGAACTGGGGAACTTAAGGAAGGCTTCGTATTGTTAATGGGCCTTTTCTCCAGTTAATGGTTGCGGAAATCGAGGAGGTGCCTCGCTAACCGTGTAAAGAGGAGCAGGAATTGCTCGAAAACAGGGCTGGCAGGTCGCGTCTTATCAGTCAAAATCAAGGGGACAGAAAAACGTCATCGATGACGTCATGAGGAATGATTGCATACGAAGAGATAAGAAAGTATCGGGTGATCAACTTGAGCCTACGCACGGATTGCGAGCATCCGCACCTAGGCTCGGGGGCTACTCCCATCGGGAGCGCTGACGCGCACCCGATAGAATAAAGACTCGAAGGAAAAACGTGACTCGAGGTTGCATTCGAACGTGGCGCCCGTGCCCAGACTCGGGGGCTAATCCCATCGGGAGCACTGAACGAGCACCCGATAGAACTTTTTTCGCACTCCAGGATCATGCCCGGGGACTTGATTCTGTGTAGGTGATACGTCTCCGACGTATCGATAATTTCTTGTGTTCCATGCCACATTATTGATGTTATCTACATGTTTTATGCACACTTTATGTCATATTCGTGCATTTTCTGGAACTAACCTATTAACAAGATGCCGAAGTGCCGTTCCTGTTTTCTGCTGTTTGGTTTCAGAAATCCTAGTAACGAAATATTCTCGGAATCGGACGAAATCAACGCCAAAGATCTTAGAATCCCCGAAGCATCCAGAACACACCGAGAGAGGTCGAGAGGGGGCCACGGGGCCACCAAACCCTAGGCTGGCGCGGCCGAGAGGGCCGCGCCGCCTATGGTGTGGCCCCCCCCTCTGCGCCGCCTCTTCGCCTATATAAAGCCCCTGGATCGAAAACCCGAGGCGAAGAACCACGATACGGAAAACCTTCCAGGCCGCCGCCATCGCGAAGCCAAGATCTGGGGGACAGAGTCTCGTTCCGGCACCTGCCGGAGCGGGGAAGTGCCCCGAAGGCTTCTCCATCGACACCGCTGCCATCTCCACCGCCATCTTCATCACCGCGCTGCTCCCATGAGGAGGGAGTAGTTCTCCATCGAGGCTCGGGGCTGTACCGGTAGCTATGTGGTTAATCTCTCTCCTATGTGCTTCAATACAATAATCTCATGAGCTGCCTTACATGATTGAGATTCATATGATGATGCTTGTAATCTAGATGTCATTATGCTAGTCAAGTGAGTTTTACTTATGTGATCTCCGGAGACTCCTTGTCCCACGTGTGTAAAGGTGACAGTGTGTACACCGTGTGGGTCTCTTAGGCTAGATTTCACAGAATACTTATTCACTGTTGAATGGCATAGTGAGGTGCTTATTTATATCTCTTTATGATTGCAATGTGTTTGTATCACAATTTATCTATGTGCTACTCTAGTGATGTGTTATTAAAGTAGTTTTATTCCTCCTGCACGTGTGCAAAGGTGACAGTGTGTGCACCGTGTTAGTACTTGGTTATGCTATGATCATGATCTCTTGTAGATTGCGAAGTTAACTATTGCTATGATAATATCGATATGATCTATTCCTCCTACATATGCATGAAGGTGACAGTGTGCATGCTATGCTAGTACTTGGTTTAGTCTGTTGATCTATCTTACACTAAAGGTTACTAAAATATGAGCATTATTGTGGAGCTTGTTAACTCCGGCATTGAGGGTTCGTGTAATCCTACGCAATGTGTTCATCATCCAACAAAAGTGTAGAGTATGCATTTATCTATTCATTATGTGATCAATGTTGAGAGTGTCCACTAGTGAAAGTGTAATCCCTAGGCCTTGTTCCTAAATACTGCTGAGTTACTACTGCTTGTTTACTGTTTACTTGTGTTACTCTGCAATACTACCACCATCAACTACACGCCAGCAAGCTATTTCGGCACCGTTACTGCTCATACTTATTTATACCACCTGTATTTCACTATCTCTTCGCGAACTAGTGCACCTATTAGGTGTGTTGGGGACACAAGAGACTTCTTGCTTTGTGGTTGCAGGGTTGCATGAGAGGGATATCTTTGACCTCTTCCTCCCCGAGTTCGATAAACCTTGGGTGATCCACTTAAGGGAAAACTTGCTGCTGTTCTACAAACCTCTGCTCTTGGAGGCCCAACACTGTCTACAGGAAAGGAGGGGGAACGTAGACATCAAGCTATTTTCTGGCGCCGTTGCCGGGGAGGAAAGGTAAAAAGGCACTCATACTACGGTCCCAGGTAAAGTATTTTTCCGGCGCCGTTGTGTGTGTGCTCAAAGCTATTTCCTTTAGATCCTGCAATTGCATCTTGTTGTTTCTTGTTTACACTAGTTTGGCATAATGTACAAGAGTGAGCTTCTTATTCTATTTCCTGATTTAAAACATGGATTGTTTGATGCGAAAATTAAAAAACCTATGAAATCTTATTTGCATGCTGGTAGTAATATTAGTATGAACGCTTTGAACACCATTGTTGATAATGATATAGAAAGTTCTAAGCTTGGGGAAGCTGGTTTTCATGATATTTTTAGTCCCCCAAGCATTGAGGAGAAAATTTTCTTTGATGATACTTTGCCTCCTATTTGTGATGATTATAATAGTGGTCTTTTGGCGCCACCTACTATGGAGAGTAAATTTTGTTGTGATTATACTATGCCTCCTACACTTGATGAGAATAATAATGATAGCTACTTTGTTGAATTTGCTCCCACTACAACTAATAAAATTGATTATGCTTATGTGGAGAGTAATAATTTTATGCATGAGACTCATGATAAGAATGCTTTATGTGATAGTTATATTGTTGAGTTTGCTCATGATGCTACTGAAAGTTATTATGAGAGAGGAAAATATGGTTGTAGAAATTTTCATGTTACTAAAACACCTCTCTATGTGCTGAAATTTTTGAAGCTACACTTGTTTTATCTTCCTATGCTTGTTACTTTGCTCTTCATGAACTTGTTTATTTACAAGATTCCTATGCATAGGAAGCATGTTAGACTTAAATGTGTTTTGAATTTGCCTCTTGATGCTCTCTTTTGCTTCAAATACTATTTCTTGCGAATGCATCATTAAAACTGCTGAGCCCATCTTAATGGCTATAAAGAAAGAACTTCTTGGGAGATAACCCATGTGCTATTTTGCTACAGTACTTTGTTTTATATTTGTGTCTTGGAAGTTGTTTACTACTGTAGCAACCTCTCCTTATCTTAGTTTTGTGTTTTGTTGTGCCAAGTAAAGTCTTTGATAGTAAAGTAAGTACTAGATTTGGATTACTGCGCAGAAACAGATTTCTTTGCTGTCACAAATCTGGGTCTAATTCTCTGTAGGTAACTCAGAAAATTATGCCAATTTACGTGAGTGATCCTCAGATATGTACGCAACTTTCATTCAATTTGAGCATTTTCATTTGAGCAAGTCTGGTGGCCTAATAAAATCCATCTTTACGGACTGTTCTGTTTTGACAGATTCTGCCTTTTATTTCATTGCCTCTTTTGCTATGTTGGATGAATTTCTTTGATCCATTAATGTCCAGTAGCTTTATGCAATGTCCAGAAGTGTTAAGAATGATTGTGTCACCTCTGAACATGTTAATTTTTATTGTCCACTAACCCTCTAATGAGTTGTTTCGAGTTTGGTGTGGAGGAAGTTTTCAAGGGTCAAGAGAGGAGGATGATATACTACGATCAAGAAGAGTGAAAAGTCTAAGCTTGGGGATGCCCTGGTTCATCCCTGCATATATCAAGAAGACTCAAGCGTCTAAGCTTGGGGATGCCCAAGGCATCCCCTTCTTCATCGATAAATTATCAGGTTCCTTCTCTTGAAACTATATTTTTATTCGGTCACATCTTATGTGCTTTACTTGGAGCGTCTGTGTGCTTTTGTTTTTGTTTTGTTTGAATAAATTGGATTACATCATGCTTGTGTGGGAGAGAGACACGCTCCGCTGGTTCATATGAACACATGTGTTCTTAGCTCATAATATTCATGGCGAAGTTTCCTCTTCGTTAAATTGTTATATGGTTGGAATTGGAAAATGATACATGTAGTAATTGCTATAATGTCTTGGGTAATGTGATACTTGGCAATTGTTGTGCTCATGTTTAAGCTCTTGCATCATATACTTTGCACCTATTAGTGAAGAATACATAGAGCATGCTAAAATTTGGTTTGCATAATTGGTCTCTCTAAAGTCTAGATAATTTCTAGTATTGAGTTTGAACAACAAGGAAGACGGTGTAGAGTCTTATAATGTTTTCAATATGTCTTTTATGTGAGTTTTGCTGCCGGTTCATCCTTGTGTTTGTTTCAAATAAGCCTTGCTAGCCTAAACCTTGTATCGAGAGGGAATACTTCTCATGCATCCAAAATACTTGAGCCAACCACTATGCCATTTGTGTCCACCATACCTACCTATACTACATGGTATTTTCCCGCCATTCCAAAGTAAATTGCTTGAGTGCTACCTTTAAAATTCCATCATTCACCTTTGCAATATATAGCTCATGGGACAAAATAGCCTTAAAAACTATTGTGGTATTGAATATGTACTTATGCACTTTATCTCTTATTAAGTTGCTTGTTGTGCGATAACCATGTTTCTGGGGACGCCATCAACTACTCTTTGTTGAATATCATGTGAGTTGCTATGCATGTTCGTCTTGTCTGAAGTAAGAGAGATCTACCACCTTATGGTTAAGCATGCATATTGTTAGAGAAGAACATTGGGCCGCTAACTAAAGCCATGAATCATGGTGGAAGTTTCAGTTTTGGACACATATCCTCAATCTCATGTGAGAATAATAATTGTTGCTACATGCTTATGCATTAAAGAGGAGTCCATTATCTGTTATTCATGTTGTCCCGGTATGGGTGTCTAAGTTGAAGAATGATCAAAAGCGAGAAATCCAATGCGAACTTTCTCCTTAGACCCTTGTACAGGCGGCATGGAGGTACCCCATTGTGACACTTGGTTAAAACATGTGCATTGTGATGATCCGGTAGTCCAAGCTAATTAGGACAAGGTGCGGGCACTATTAGTATACTATGCACGAGACTTGCAACTTATAAGATATAATTTACATGATGCATATGCTTTATTACTACCGTTGACAAAATTGTTTCATGTTTTCAAAATCAAAGCTCTAGCACAAATATAGCAATCGATGCTTTTCCTCTATGGAGGACCATTCTTTTACTTTCATTGTTGAGTCAGTTCACCTATTTCTCTCCATCTCAAGAAGCAAACACTTGTGTGAACTGTGCATTGATTCTTACATATTTGCATATTGCATTTGTTATATTGCTTTGCATTGACAATTATCCATGAGATATACATGTTACAAGTTGAAAGCAACCGCTGAAACTTAATCTCCCTTGTGTTGCTTCAATACCTCTACTTTGAATTATTGCTTTATGAGTTAACTCTTATGCAAGACTTATTGATGCTTGTCTTGAAGTGCTATTCATGAAAAGTCTTTGCTATATGATTCACTTGTTTACTCATGTCATATATATTGTTTTGATCGCTGCATTCACTACATATGCTTTACAAATAGTATGATCAAGATTATGATGGCATGTCACTCCAGAAATTATCTGTGTTATCGTTTTACCTGCTCGGGACGAGCTACTAAGCTTGGGGATGCTGATACGTCTCCGACGTATCGATAATTTCTTGTGTTCCATGCCACATTATTGATGTTATCTACATGTTTTATGCACACTTTATGTCATATTCGTGCATTTTCGGAACTAACCTATTAACAAGATGCCGAAGTGCCAGTTCCTTTTCTGCTGTTTTTGGTTTCAGAAATCCTAGTAACGAAATATTCTCGGAATCGGACGAAATCAACGCCAAGATCTTAGAATCCCCGGAAGCATCCGAACACACCAGAGAGGTCGAGGAGGGGGCCACGGGGCCACCAAACCCTAGGCAGCGCGGCCGGAGGGGCGCCGCCTATGGTGTGGCCCCCGTCAGCCCTCCTGCGCCGCCTCTTCTTCTATAAAGCCCCTGGATCAAACCCCGAGGCGAAGAACCACGATACGGAAAACCTTCCAGCCGCCGCCATCGCGAAGCCAAGATCGGGGACGAGTCTGTTCCGGCACCCGCCGGAGCGGGGAAGTGCCCCCGGAAGGCTTCTCCATCGACACCGCTGCCATCTCCACCGCCATCTTCATCACCGCTGCTGCTCCCATGAGGAGGGAGTAGTTCTCCATCGAGGCTCGGGGCTGTACCGGTAGCTATGTGGTTCATCTCTCTCTATGTGCTTCAATACAATAATCTCATGAGCTGCCTTACATGATTGAGATTCATATGATGATGCTTGTAATCTAGATGTCATTATGCTAGTCAAGTGAGTTTTACTTATGTGATCTCGGAGACTCCTTGTCCCACGTGTGTAAAGGTGACAGTGTGTACACCGTGTGGGTCTCTTAGGCTAGATTTCACAGAATACTTATTCACTGTTGAATGGCATAGTGAGGTGCTTATTTATATCTCTTTATGATTGCAATGTGTTTGTATCACAATTTATCTATGTGCTACTCTAGTGATGTGTTATTAAAGTAGTTTTATTCCTCCTGCACGTGTGCAAAGGTGACAGTGTGTGCACCGTGTTAGTACTTGGTTTATGCTATGATCATGATCTCTTGTAGATTGCGAAGTTAACTATTGCTATGATAATATCGATATGATCTATTCCTCCTACATATGCATGAAGGTGACTGATGTGGCCTAAGGGCAAGGATGTGCCCAGATCCCACGAATTTGACCAAATGAGTGGGTGATTGAGGGGGGAGAGGATGAAGAACACAAGATCCGAATAAGAACACACACACACAACCCAACACAAACCAAATTTACTCCCTTGGTAGGTTAGACCAAGCCAATAGAACCACTTCTTAGAGAGACCCTTGGGTAGAATCTAACAAGTGGGAGATTGGTGAGGAGATCTCAACTAGAACTTGGATGAGAGAGGATAGCCTTGAATCATCCATGAAGAGCAGAAATCCTTCAAGAGTGCCTTGATACAAAGGGGATGAAACCCTAGGGAGACAAAGCTCAAATATGTTTAAGCCTAAATCTTGTCTAACCCTAATTTGGGGAGAGGGATGAGCTATATATAGGCCCAGATCCGTCCAGGGGTAAAAGGGCATTACAATAAAGTAGTGGTGACCATAGATGATAAATAGACGGCTGAGATGAAGTTGACTTCGATGGGGGCCGGCAGCGTGCTCGGGGCGCAGTGCCGGTGGCGTGGCACGGGCTGCGCTGAGCGGGGTGCTTGGCGGCAGTGCCGGCCAGGTGGGGGCGGCAGTGCCGGCCTTGTCGTGGCTGGCGGCTGGAGCGCTTCTCCTTCTTCTCTTCGGTCTTCCCTTCTTCTTCCAGGAATCATGTGGCTTCCCTCTCCTCGGCTCCTTGACGCTTCCTTTGGGGTCCTTGGCGAGATTGGTACCTAATGACACATAGACATAGATATGAGGTAGCAATCCGTCCAAGGTTATGTCGAGTTCAAGTGTATAGAGGAGTGAATTCACCTTATCATGTATGGACTTCACTCGGTCTCGGGTCATTGGTTCTCTTGGGGGAAACGTTGGCCATGATGTGGTTTCGACGATAGGCGGGGCTACATCATCTCCCCCCCCTTGGGGAAGAGTCGTCCTCGACTCTTGTTCCTCCTCATCTCCATGATGTGGCGAGAGATCCGAGATGGATTGGTGAAGGACTTGTATAGTTGCCCTTGTATCCTTATGGATGCTCGTCGTGGTGCGGGCGTCCTTGTTGTAGTCCATGACGGGTCTCCCATGTAGTGGTGGAGGGACAAAGTCTCGGTCGAAGAAGAGCGTGGGGAAAAACAACTTGCGAAAGGAAAGCTTGTGGATGCCAATTTGGTGACCGGCGAACAAGAGGCTCTCAATCAAATACGAAGCATCAAGTCGTTTCTCCAAGAGGCATTTGGCAAAAATGGGAACCAAAATAGTGTGGGTGTATCCAACATGTGGAAGGGCAAAAATTTGTGCATGTAAGAGTTGTATGGTGTCAAAAATGTGTGGTGTAGCATTGTCCCAAACAAGTGGAACAAACAAAAGGCAAGTATCGGCGGCAAAATTTGGGGCAAAATTGTTATGTGCAATGGCAAAGCGATGGAGACTTCGAACTTGGGAGAGTATGGTTGGCGTGAGCCGAGTATGAGTGTCCTCAAGTGTGAAAGAATCCATTGCAAATGCCAAAGATGAAATGAGAAATCCAAAGAAGAGCAACTTTATGAGTGACATGTGGCACAAGATGCATACGGTGTCTCTCACATGTATGACATGGTCCTTGAGATTCTCGGAGTGTATGATGATAACATCAAGACATACAACAACCATTGTGCCAACAAGATGTGTCAAGATATGTTGCATAAGAAGCCAAAGAGGTGACGAGGTATTGGTCCAAACCGGAATCTCGACAAGACAAGCCGGAAACACACGAGGGCGAAAGCGTTTGGGAACATACCCTTTGGCGTGAATCCCATGGGTTGGATCATGTATCTCGTCCGTGTTGGGGTAGCTCTCAATTGCGCGTTTCGTGAGCTCATGCTCCGTGGCGGTGGAAGTTGTCATGCGGGTACCTATACACACAATAGAGAGAACAAAAAGCGTGTGTGCATGGTAGAGGAACACATCATCCATCATGATGGTCCATGTCTTGTGCACATCACCATTAGTGTCAATCAAGATAGTATGAAATGCATGGCGATAGTGCAAATGGCAAGAAGGTGCATTCATGGCATGTGGCAACTCATGATCATCAAAAATGGAGAAGGCTATGGGGGCCATCTCGTGGACAATGAAATAAGCATTCTTGCATACCAAGCATAAGAAAGAGCAATTGTTCGCAATCTTGGATGCAAGGATCATGGAATAGTGTAAACATGTGGGGCAAAGCATGCGGAAGCTAATGTCATCCTTGTCATTATCATTGCAAGCAAGACATGGTAAAGAGCAATTGGTCGACATATTGCAAGCAATGGTGGAGAAATTGAAGCTCTCATAGCATGGCATGTTCATGGTATCACAATCAATCAATTCCACATGATCAACAATGTTATCAAGCAAAGCATCACATGGGAATATGAAGGAAACATGTGATGTAGCAAATGTATCATCAAGATCATGCATGCACTCATAAGTCATCATGTCCACTAGTGGGATCATGGCATCATCAACACCTATGTTGTTACCTTTGTAGGCCGACTCATTTGAGGTAGGTGTTGTGGAAGTAGGAGGATCCATGTGGTCGACATGTCCATCTTGGAGCAAGCATGGTGAGATATCATCATCTTCATGCACCATGTACATCGTCTCCATGAGCGGGAACTCATCCTCCGTGGAACCTAGTGCAACATAAGAAGACACAAACGAGGGAGAGGTTAATGTGTCAGCAAAAACGTTGTCCTCCATGGACCTATCATCTACCTCTCTCAACTCACTTTGTGTATCACTCATGTCCTCCAAACGGAAGCACTCAAACTCACATATGGGGTGGAAGTCACTCAACTCACTATCATTCTCACTCGAGTGGGCTAAGTGGCTCTCATTCTCACATGGGATTGGTACCAACTCATCAATCAAGCATATAGGAGTAGGCTCGACTATCTCATCTCCATGCGCCTCCTTGGTTGAAGGGAAAATCCCATGCTCAACCATCTCAACTCCATGCGCCTCCGTAGGTGAAGGGAAAATCCCATGCTCACCATGCTCAACTCCATGCGCCTCCGTAGGTGAAGGGAGAATCCCATGCTCACCGTGCTCAACTCCCTCGCCTCCTAAGTCGTCCTCAAGTGGTGGCATCTTGGAGACTTGTGTATTGAGCTCGTCGAAGTAGAGCTTCTTGGCGCTTGGCGTTGTGCATTGCCATGCCATGTGACCCTTTGCCTTGCACACCTCACATAGGAGATTGGGACATTCCCGTGGAGGGTGGCCTTGTTGCTTGCACTTGTAGCATCGGAGTCCATAGGCATATGACGAGGTAGGGGCCATTGTGGTGGTGGCACAAGAGGTAGAAGTCGCCTTATGAGGAAGGTCTTCATGTCGAGGCTCTCGTCTTCTTGCCTCATCACCATGTCTTGAGTGGTGTCGTCGAAGATCATGTGTGGGCGGATGTCGATGTAGACCATGAAGTGGTGGTGGCCGACGACGATCATGAGATGGTGTGAGTCGATGACGGTCCTTGCCATGCCTAGATGATGGTTCATGTTGGTGGCGCTCTTGATGCTCCATATGATGTCCGTGATGTGGATGATCTTGTGCATAGGCACTAGCATGATGGCGTCTTGTGGAGCTCGGAGAGGTGTGTCGATGCCGAACATGTTGGGGACGCTCTTGATGATCCATATGATGGTGCCATCGGGGAGGTCCTCGATCTTCATATGTAGCTCCATTGGCCAAGTAGGGGTATGTGGGAGCATCGGCGGTGTACATGGTGGGGTCGATGTCGTCCTCGTGGTGGTGCTCCACCATGTCGTCCATGCTTGTTGAGCAAGTGTTGATGTAGAGCTCGTCGATGTCGTCCATGTTGGCGATGCTCTCGGAGCCATAGTCGGTGTAGAGCTCCTCGATGTCGGTCATGTTGGCGATGCTCGCGGAGCCATAGTCGGTGTAGAGCTCCACATGTTCCTCCACATCCGCGGTGCTTGAAGAGGAATCCTCCTCGGAGTAGTCCATGTAGTCTTCCATCTCCTCTTCTTCACTATCCATGTTAGCACGACAAAAGCTATATGGTGGGTGTTAGTGAAAGAAACTACCGTCAAGTCTCACCTTGAAGTGATGGAATTGGGTCAACTAACTAAACCAAGAGATAATTCAATTTGTGTTAGGCGGTGTCGGAACACACAACTTGCGATGATGGCGACGACGGTGTCGTAGTTGCGCCGGAGTCCGGGGTGCCGAAGGTGTCGCCGCGATGTTGATGTAGGCGCGGAAGCTTGTTGGACAAACCATGCACTCCGAAACGGAAACCGAGCAAAATAAGTCAATGCCCGAAAATTTGGGTCACGACGAGCGATCGAAGGTGTCAAAATTTTGGAGTCGGAAAATTTCGGAAACGGTGTCTAAATTAGAGTCAATATGAAAAGGGATAACTGTGAAAGTTTGGGGTCAAACGGGCGCCGGAAAGTTGTCAAAATTTGGGGCAAAAAGTGGAGTCAGAATTGGCCGAAACTTGAACAGCACATGTACATGGCCGGCAGTGCCGCTGTGGTATGGCCGGCAGTGCCGGACTGCGCTGGGCGGCAGTGCCGGTCTGAGTCTCACGGCAGTGCCGGTTGTGATTTTCTGCGTGGATGGCTGTAGGGAGCAAGCTGAGCAGATTCTGCAGAAATTTGCTGCGTATGATGATGGGCAGCTTGGCTGCGGCACTTGCTGGGCAGGAGCGAGCGTAGTGATGCAGGGCGGGAGCTGCTGGTGGCGTGGGCCAAGCGGGCGGGTGGAGCTCGAGCTTGGGCTTGTGGCGGCGCGCGGCAGGAGCTGAGGAAGTGGAGCGCGGGAGCTGTGGTGGAGGCTCTGGGTCTGATTCGAGCGCGGGGTGGAGGAGCGATGCTGGGGCGTGCGCGAGCGGGGCCAAGGTGGTTGTCGTGCAGCAGGTAGGCCGATGCGGCGGTGTGGCCCGGAGGCGAGCTGGGCCTCGAGCGGATGCGGGGCAGGTGAGGTCGGGCGGGCGCGCGTGAGTGGTGCTCGAGCCTGGGAGCTGAGGTGGTTGCGGCGCGGGCACTGCGAGCGGAGTTGGGCGAGGCGGCGGCCAGGCGTTGGCGTGGAGGTGGAGATGGGACTGGACGCGCTTGGGCCAAGGCGGAGGTGCTGCGCTGGTGGGGCTTGGATCGAGCGGCTGTGCAGCGGGAGGTGGGCGAGCGAGGCGGAAGCAGCTTGGGTGCGGGAGCGGGCTGGCGGCAGTGCCGGCCAAGCCCCACCGGCAGTGCCGGCTGAGCGGCAGTGCCGGCCTGTCCTGCCCGGCAGTGCCGGCCGAGCAAGAACAGCTCGAGCTGTTCGTCCGATTTTGACCACGGGCGGACCAAAAATGCTCAGATTTGCACGAAATCGGATGAAATTGAAGGGGAATTGATGGGGGAATGATAGATCAACCATAGGAACACGAAATCCATGGATCAAAACCACTAAAAACGCAACAAAATCCAGATCTGACCAAAGGCAAATTTAGGGCTATTTTTTGGGGATTTTTTGGAGAAAATTTTTGGGGCGAATTTGGGTGGATGGGGGTCAAATCCGGGCTAACCAAGAGCTGCTGATACCATTTGATGTGGCCTAAGGGCTAGGATGTGCCCAGATCCCACGAATTTGACCAAATGAGTGGGTGATTGAGGGGGGAGAGGATGAAGAACACAAGATCCGAATAAGAACACACACACACAACCCAACACAAACCAAATTTACTCCCTTGGTAGGTTAGACCAAGCCAATAGAACCACTTCTTAGAGAGACCCTTGGGTAGAATCTAACAAGTGGGAGATTGGTGAGGAGATCTCAACTAGAACTTGGATGAGAGAGGTGATAGCCTTGAATCATCCATGAAGAGCAGAAATCCTTCAAGAGTGCCTTGATACAAAGGGGATGAAACCCTAGGGAGACAAAGCTCATGTAGTCTAAGCCTAAATCTTGTCTAACCCTAATTTGGGGAGAGGGATGAGCTATATATAGGCCCAGATCCGTCCAGGGGTAAAAGGGGCATTACAATAAAGTAGTGGTGACCATAGATGATAAATAGACGGCTGAGATGAAGTTGACTTCGATGGGGCCGCCGAGTCTTCGGCAGTTGTCGGGGCGTAGTGGGTCCGGCGGCCGCCGGTGGCGCGGTGCCGGCCATGGCGCCGGCCACAGTGCCGGCCTTGTCGTGCTGGCGGCGGGTAGCGCTCTTCTTCTTCTTACTTTCGTCTTCTTCCAGGAATCATGTGGCTTCCCTCTCCTCGGCTCCTTGACGCTTCCTTTGGGGTCCTTGGCGAGATTGGTACCTAATGACACATAGACATAGATATGAGGTAGCAATCCGTCCAAGGTTATGTCGAGTTCAAGTGTATAGAGGAGTGAATTCACCTTATCATGTATGGACTTCACTCGGTCTCGGGTCATTGGTTCTCTTGGGGGAAACGTTGGCCATGATGTGGTTTCGACGATAGGCGGGGCTACATCAGTGACAGTGTGCATGCTATGCTAGTACTTGGTTTAGTCTTTTGATCTATCTTACACTAAAGGTTACTAAAATATGAGCATTATTGTGGAGCTTGTTAACTCCGGCATTGAGGGTTCGTGTAATCCTACGCAATGTGTTCATCATCCAACAAAAGTGTAGAGTATGCATTTATCTATTCATTATGTGATCAATGTTGAGAGTGTCCACTAGTGAAAGTGTAATCCCTAGGCCTTGTTCCTAAATCTTTTGAGTTACTCTTGCTTGTTTACTGTTTCACCTGTTACTACTGCCATACTACCACCATCAACTACACGCCAGCAGCTATTTTACGCTTTGTACTGCTCATATTATTTATACCACTGTATTTCACTATCTCTTCGAACTAGTGCACCTATTAGGTGTGTTGGGGACAAAGAGACTTCTTGCTTTGTGGTTGCGGGGTTGCATGAGAGGGATATCTTTGACCTCTTCCTCCACGAGTTCGATAAACCTTGGGTGATCCACTTAAGGGAAAACTTCTTTGCTGTTCTACAAACCTCTGCTCTTGGAGGCCCAACAACATCTCTGAAAGGAGGGGAACGTAGACATCAGTAGGGTAACGTTGTTTTGCCGTCGGCAGTAAACCAACAGAAGTTGGGCACGTTATTCGTTATCCCTTGCATAAGGAAAATGTGTCGGATGGACTACAAAGACTTGCAGGAAAAAGCTTCGGCAGAAGAAAATCTTCGAGTGGTACAACTTGAGTCTACGCACGGATTACAAGCATCCGTACCTAGACTCGGGGGCTACTCCATCGGGAGCGCTGACGCACACCCGATAGAAAATAGAAGACAGAAGAAATACAAGAATGATCAAGGAGAAGGACCTCGGAAGGAGACATGCTTTAGTCTCTACCCGAACTATGTTCGGCTAGACACTCGGGGGCTACTGACGTGGGCATAACCCTTCGGATAACCAATGTTGCTCTACCCTACACAGCCCAACTGAAGGCCCATGAAGGTACCCGATGGCAAGATGGGCCACTAGGACGGTGCAGCGGAAGGTTTCTTGAAGTACAAGGCACGAAAGGAGCCGAACAAGGAAAGTTTAGAAACAGATCGTAAACCTAGTCGTACTCGATTAGACCTCTCGAGACCTGGCCACCTATATAAAGGCCAGGAGAGGGGCTATCGAGGGACAGACAATCAATCTTAGCAATACTAGCCAGCAGAAGCTTAGAACTAGGTTACCTAACAACTAGCACCTCGACGAGACCACAGCCGAACTATTCGGCACCCCATTGTAACCTGTTTTCATCATAATCAAGAATAGACAGGCAGGACGTAAGGGTTTTACCTCATCGAGGGCCCGAACCTGGGTAAATCGCTCTCCCGCTTGTCTGTGTACCGATGTCTCGTGTCGGCTTACAGATTCCATCAACCCTAAGCCCCTATCGGAGGGCATTGCCGAGGAGCACCTCGACAATAGTTTTTAATTTTAGGTTTTTCAAATTTTTATGGATTTTTGGGTATATGAGAAAAGTAAAACAAGACAAAAAGAAACTAGACAAAAGTAAACTAAGAAAAATAAAACAAGACGAAAAATAAACTAAGCACAAATAAACTAGGCAAAAGTAAACTAAGCAAAACAAAGTAAAACAAAATAAAAGCAGAGGTAGAGTGTACTCCCAAGGTGAACTTATGAGTAGAGCTATGCCTCCCACAAGCATGGCCAGAAAAGCAGTCTTGATAACCCACAAGTATAGGGGATCGCACAGTCTTCGAGGAAAGTAAAACCCAAATTTATTGATTCGACACAAGGGAGGTAAAGAATACTTATAAGCCTTAACAAGAGTTGTCAATTCAGCTGCACACAAAAGCACTAGTAACAGGGTGATGTGAAAGTGTAATATGAGAGCAGTAGTAACAGTAACACAGCAGCAGTAGCAGTAATATGAGAGCAATGGCACCAGAAAATAGTTGATACTACTTCCAATGTCATGTAGAACGAGTATATGATGATGAAAGATGGACCGGGGTTCCATCTATCTACACTAGTGGTAACTCTCCAATAACAAGTGTTGGGTGAACAAATTACAGTTGGGCAATTGATAGGATTCAAAGCATTAAGTTAGAACATCCATCTTATTAATCATGTAGGCATGTTTCCCATATATAGTCATACGTGCTCGCAATGAAAACTTGTACAACATCTTTTGTCCTACCAGCCGGTGGCAGCCGGGCCTCAAGGGAATCTTGGATATTAAGGTACTCCTTTTAATAGAGTACGGAGCAAAGCATTAACACTTGGTGAAAACATGTGATCCTCATATCTAAGCCTTCCTCCGGTTGTCCCAATTTCTGTCACTTTGGGGCCTTTGGTTCCGGACATAGACATGTGCATACAACTTGAAGATACAATCTAAGCAATAAGTATAGAGCTTAAATCTAAGATCATGCCACTCGGGCCCTAGTGACAAGCATTAAGCATAACAAGATTGCAGCAACAATAACTTCACAAACTTTATAGATAGACTAATCATAATGTATCATCCATCGGATCCCAACAAACACAACACCGATTACATCAGATGGATCTCAATCATGTAAGGCAGCTCATGAGACCATTGTATTGAAGTACATGGGATAGAGAGTACCAACTAGCTACTTGCTAGAACCCGTAGTCCATGGGGGAACTACTCACGGAGCATCATGGAGGCGATGGCGTCGATGGAGATGGCTTCGGGGCACTTCCCCGTCCGGCAGGGTGCCGGAACAGACTTCTCCCCGAATTGGAGTTTCGCGATGGCGGCGGCGCCCTGGAGTCTGGAGTTTCGTCAAAAGGTCTCGCGTTTTTAGGTCGAAAGGGCTTATATAGGCGAAGAGGCGGCGCGGGAGGGGCAACAGGGTGCCCTCCACCATAGGCCGGCGCGGCCCCCGGCCGCGCGGCCCTATGGTGTGGGGCCCCAGGCCTCCCTCCGACTCCCCTTCGGTGTCCCGGTCCGTCTCGGTGAATTATGATGTTTGGTCTTCGTTTCGTCGAATTCGAGAATATTGCCCGAACAGCCTTTCGGAACCAAAAACAGCAGAAAAATGCTGGCAT
This sequence comes from Lolium multiflorum, assembly GCA_030979885.1. Lineage (NCBI taxonomy): Eukaryota > Viridiplantae > Streptophyta > Magnoliopsida > Poales > Poaceae > Lolium > Lolium multiflorum. The sequence goes on from JAUUTY010000480.1 coordinate 46,524, forward strand.
CTTGTTAATAGGTTAGTTCCGGAAAACGCATAAAATCATCATAAAGTGCAAGCAAAACATGTAAGTATTGTCATAAAACAAGCATGGAACATCAGAAATTATGGATACGTTGGAGACGTATCAGCAACCTTGTCAGCTACACTTTTAGAAGTTGCTAGGTCCAGGGTGGCGGATGGCATAAGTACCTCCTCGACTTCCCCACTAGAGGTGTCATCAGTCTGCAAAGGAAGTGGTTAGCCGATGAGAACAGCAATAGGTTAGCATGAAATATGAGCCAAGGAGAGTATGGAGGGTAATTACATTCGAAATCTCCTGGTTTAATGAAGAGGCTTGCGGTTCTTTGCGAGCTCTCTTGATGCATCGGCTCTTTGTGCGTAGCCCTGCTTTGATTGGAGCTTGGGAAGCAGCAGGTTCGGGAGCTGACCTTTTCTTGGAAGCCGACGGTGGCAAGTCGGCTGGCTCGCGTGGTGGTTTTCCCCGAGTTGCCCGAGCTCGAGTCCTTCGACTGGACTGTGTCTCCTCGCTGGAGTTTTCTTCAGTAGAGGCTGTAAAAGAAATACAAGCATGTTGCAGAAGCCTAGAAGGATAGATGAAATCAGCCAAGGCATGGATCAGCACGTGCAAACTTTCTTGAGCTGGAGTAGGGTTTTGGCGCTTCAAGGTCTTCTGGTAGCTACTTTCCTCATGCTGTTCGCCTTGGTTTGAGGCTCGGGGCAGCGGCCCGAAGATATCTTGCTCTTGGAAGCCGATTTTGGTGAAATCGGGCACTCTCATCACAACCTTTTTCAAGGGTAGTGAGTTTTTGCGAGAAGAGGACCACCGGAGGGTGGGAGGAATCGAAGGGGAGCCGTCATCATGTGGTTGGACCGTCTTGTTGCTGCAAGAAGACAGAGCAGGGTTATAAAAGGAAAGAAATCATTGTAAGCCACTTCAAGATAATTCGTGAGTAGTGGTACTGTTCTGCGGGGATATCATATTCAGCATCAAGTTGTTTCAGCAATGGTCCCAGAGCTCTCCTGAAGGCATGAGTTTTCCACATTGACCACCGGGTCTCAAAACCATCGGTTGATGAGGTAAAAGAGAGGTGGGAACTGGGATGGCTAGAGCATCAAAGAAAGAGTAACACCTCGGCCGGTGAGGACATCGGGCAGTTGCTCTGTTAAGTGGTGGAAGAAATGGGGAGATACTGCCCAAGACCAAGCCGGGCTGCTACGACCGGTGATAAGACTCATAACCAGGTTTGATGATCCTGTTTGAGGTGCTCATGCCAACTAGAAGGAAGAGGACGGATCATGATGGAATACAATTGCCGGGTGCTGGCGTCATCGGCAAAGCTGTCTAGCCTGAAGGAAACTGGATTTTCAAAATTTTCACACTCCGTACAAGGAAAGAAGAGAGGATTGTCCAGGCCTTGGTAGAAAATTCTGAACCACTCCAATGCTTCCTTGAGGGTCAGTTTGGAAGGCTATATAGAGCTTGGCCGTAGCTAGTGCACCGGATTGGCTTCCCGTTAGTATCTGGAAAGGTGCAAGTGGCCAAAGGTGGAAAGTTTGGGACATGGTTCTGAAAATACAACTGAGCCCACAGTTGAATAAACCACCAGGGACCTCCTGTTTTGACTGTCTTTTGGGAAAACAGTTTGACAGACATTAGTTGGAGATATCGATAGACCTCTCCAAGGAGCAGTTTGCCAATGCCAAGCTGGGTGCCTCGGCAAGTTCATAGGCCAAGGAAAGGTAATTCTTGGTTGGAGCAAGTGAAGGGCCACGGAATATGAAGTGTTCCAACCAGAAATTCAGGAAAGCCGTGTGTTCTTTCTCTGTTACAGGGCCTTTGTTTTTCATGTGGCGTCGAAGATAAGCACCGGTTTGTGCACTCTGTTTTGGAAGAGAGTGTGAAAGGGACCTTTGGCAACATAAAAGCAGAGGGGCTTGGGGATGCAATGTCTAGACCAGTGATCATGGCCACGTCTAGTAGGGTTGGTGTCATGGAGCCATGGCCAAACATGAAGCAATTCAAAGCATCAGACTAAAAGTAGCCGATGGTTTTCAGAAGGTTTTCATGTCTCTCAAGGGGAGACAGTGATAAAGCTAAAGCATCGGCTATTCCTGTGGTTTTCCAGGTGGCTTGGTGTGTTTTGGATATTCTATTGTACCATGAAACCCAATCTTCAGGAGGATTAGGCCAGGCTTGTAAGCAGTCGGCCCAAGAAGTTAGATCTAAATTCTGGTTCACGAAGGGAATTCTATTGGCCTCGCATGAAATCAAATGGGCAGGACTCTCGGTGAACAAGGGCCAAGACAGAGAGAATTTGGAAGAGAGGATGCGGCGAGAGAATGTCGATAAAAAATTAATGACGAAATGAGACATTAATTCAGATGTTTGCTGTTAATTCTAACACTATGCTCGGATAGCGAGGAGCGGTTGAGGATTACCTTCAGGCCAGAGACCGTAGTGTTGGCGTTGGATGATTCCGCCATTGGATTCGCTGCGGAGTTGAATCTGCGCGATTGAGATCTGAGATTCGCGCGGCCGTAAGTTGGATCTGTTCGAGCGGCAATTTGGGGATCTGAGTTTACTCTTTCAGACAAGGGTTGCAGGTTACCGTTTGAATAGGCAACTGATTTGGCCTTACTCGCGTTTTGTGGTAAAGGCCGATGCGCTGCCATCGGCTCTTTGCGCGTTGCCTTGCTTTGACAATCGGAAAAATTGATATGAAAGCAAAATCGACATAGAAACATTTTCTTCATTAATAAAGAGGATTTTTACAAGAAGAGCCGATTGCTCAAAGGAAGAACAAAAAGAAGAGCCGATTACTACTACTAGTCCTATGCTAGTAGTCCCTAATCTAAGGGCCTGTTGCTGCCCTCGTCGCCGCCGTCGTAGCTGCCGTCGGCGCTGGCGCCGCCGAGCTCCTCGTCGCTGCTGCCGTAGCCCTCGGCGGGGGCTTCTTCCTCCCTCGTCGTCGTCGTCGTGGGTCGTCGACATCCGGCGGCGCGAAGCACTTCGCGGCGGATACTCGTCGGAGGAGGTGTCACCCTCCTCTTCCTCCTCCTCGTCGGAGGAGGTGAAGTGTCCCCAGGAGAAGAGGTCGTCCTCGCTCTCCGCCTCCGGCTCCCATCGACGAGGCGGAAGTCGTCTTCTCCGTCGGTCAAGGACTTGTCATCCTCGGACCGAGACGGAGGAATCATGATCCTCCTTGTCCCACTTCGTTGGGGCGGGGACCTCGTGCGCCGCCATCGAGTCCCACTCCGGCGTCGGCTCACGAGAGGGAGAGGATAGGGAGGAAAGACCGAGGAGGAGGAGGAGGAGTCCATGGTGCGGAGGAGGGATTTCCGATGGCTAGTACGGAGCAGGGGATGAAGAAGCGAGGCTCGACGCGGTTAAATAAAGGGGATATAGTGGAGATTTAATGTGGCGGTTTCGAGGACGTGGTGCCAAAACTGTCAAATCGTGCAGAGAAGTTGAGAAGGCAAGGCATCATGATGAAAGGATACTGTGACGGTTCGCTGCGCACGGCGTGACCTACGAAGAAAAAAGAGTGGTTTTGAAATTATCATTACCAAAACCAGGGGGCATGTTTATCACCGATTTTAACCGGATCAAGAGATGGGCCGTGATTGAGATGAGCTTAGAGGATGTGCACGTAAAATATTTCTGAATCGGCCTTGTACGAGAGTTTGGGCTAGATTGCCCGTGTATCTGTATATTATGGTAGATTTCGTTAGAATTAAGAGATAGAGTTTAGCTCGTACACGGTTAGGTTTTCCCGAATTAGAAAGTCCACGGACTATAAATATGTACCTAGGGTTATTGAGAAACGAGGACGACCACGTTCACAACAAACCAATCTAGGCGCATCGCCACCCCTTGTTTCGAGGGTTTCTTGGGTAAGCACATGCTGCCTAGATCGCATCTTGCGATCTAGGCGTATTAGTTTATTCGTTGCTGCTGTTGCTCGTGCTGAAGCCTTTTTGATGGCGAGCAACACCTTTATCGTAGATGTTTTGGGGCTGATGTCAATGCTTTATGATATGCTTGCTTAGCTACGCTGCCCCTCAAATTCTAGCTGCCTTTGCACCTATTTTGGGTGTAAGGGCAGCACCTTGCTTGTTCTTTATTTAGTAGATCCGATCTGTTATAGTTGTTCCTTGTTCTCCAAGGATTAGTTTGATATCCGCATGGTTAGGCCTTGCAAACGGGTTGAACGATCCGGTAGTGCGTGAGGCATGGTTTGCTAGTCCTAGAAGAGATTGTTCCGGGAATTGACTTCATGTTGGTTTTAGGCCTCTTTTAGGACTAGTTTTCCATCATCTTTCGTATCTGCTAGGCTCAACTACGTGTAGGATGTTCCGGTTATGCGGTGAAAACCCTAAACTGTCGTAGATTGATTTAACTTTGTATTGATCAAGCGGGATCCCCATGTCATCGTAAATCAACGTGAACCATGGGGCAATCGGCTCTTTGAGCGATTCACAGGTAACCTGAGAGCCGATCGGGCTCGCATTTAATGTTTACGTGTATCCATGCAGGAAACTAATCGAAGCAATCCATCACCTTCGACCAGGTATAGGTCAGGTGGCATGCCCTTGCAACCGGACGTGTGCCGGAGCATTGCGGGCCGTTGCCCGAGGGACCAGGGCCCACCAGCAGTCCTGGGAGCCTCCCGGCTCTCCGTGTTGCTCGTCGCTGCTCGCCGGTGGGTTTTGGCAGGCAACACTATCATGATCAAGATCATCTATTTGTAATGCTACATGTTGTGTTTGTTGGGATCCGATGAATATTGAATACTATGTCAAGTTGATTATCAATCTATCATATATGTTGTTTATGTTCTTGCATGCTCTCCGTTGCTAGTAGAGGCTCTGGCCAAGTTGATACTTGTAACTCCAAGAGGGAGTATTTATGCTCGATAGTGGGTTCATGCCTCCATTGAATCTGGGACAGTGACAGAAAGTTCTAAGGTTGTGGATGTGTTGTTGCCACTAGGGATAAAACATCGATGCTTTGTCTAAGGATATTTGTGTTGATTACATTACGCACCATACTTAATGCAATTGTCTGTTGTTTACAACTTATACCGGAAGGGTTCGGATGATAACAAAGTGGACTATTTAGGCATAGATGCATGTTTGGATAGCGGTCTATGTACTTTGTCGTAATGCCCCTGATTAAATCTCATAGTACTCATCATGATATATGTATGTGCATTGTTATGCCTTCTTTATTTGTCAATTGCCCAACTGTAATTTGTTCACCCAATATGCTATTTATCTTATGGGAGAGACACCGCTAGTGAACTGTGGACCCCGGTCCATTCTTTACATCTGAAATACAATCTAAATTGTTCTTTACTGTTCTTCGCAAACAAACATCATCTTCCACACTATACGGTTAATCCTTTGTTTCAGCAAACCGGTGAGATTGACAACCTCATCGTTACGTTGGGGCAAAGTACTTTGATTGTGTTGTGCAGGTTCCACGTTGGCGCCGGAATCTCCGGTGTTGCGCCGCACTATACTTCGCCGCCATCAACCTTCAACGTGCTTCTTGGCTCCCCTGGTTCGATAAACCTTGGTTTCTTACTGAGGGAAAACTTGCTACTGTACGCATCACACATTCCTCTTGGGGTTCCCAACGGACGTGTGTTAACTGCACGCATCACCTGTTCTCTCCGGGCCGCCGCCGTCCCGACTGTCTGTTGCCGCCCCGGCCGTCCAATTACGGCCGCCGCCCAAGCCGTCCGATTCCGTTCGCCGCCCCGGCTGCCGCTGGTCCTCTCCTGGCCGTGCGCCACCCGCGTCCCAGTGATGCAGCGGCAGTGGCGGCGCTTAGCACGCGAGGCTAAGTTGCGGGCGAACAGTGCAGGGGCAAGAGCAGGATGGATGACGCGCAGCTAGGGAGGATAAAGGAAGACATCAGTGGAGGAGGAGGGGGCGTGGTGGTGGGGCACTGTGGAGGAGGACCTAGTGCTAACGGATTAATTGACGGAGTTAGACACGTGTCGAGCAGGTAGGGGGTGCTCACGTACCCCCCTGATCACCGGGCTTCATCCGTTAAGTTATATTTCCATCTTTATTTCGTCAGATGTATTAATAATAGGGATTTCTATTTTCGTGCCCTCAGGTCCTTAGTTGTACTCAGTTTTCCCCAGCTCCTTAGTTTTCCTTAGTTTTCTCCAAGCCCTTGTTTGAAACCCGCAGAAGCAGGACGGCAGATTCCCGTTTAGTTGACCGTTACATCACGTGTGGGACCGCGTCATGTGGGGCTGTGAAAAGGGACCGCGTGGGACGGGACGAGACCGCGTTTGGTTGCGCACGTGAGCAGGAGCTGGGTTGTCTCTCTCGGCCCCAAATTGGCATTATTAAGAGCACCTTTTTCCCCTCTTTCTCTCTCTGTCCTTTTCACCAAATAAGTATCAAATCTAGAGAAGTTTGCATTTATGTCTTTCTTCAATTATTTGTGCCTTTGGCCTCGTTGTTTGCCCAATATGGCAGCAAATCTAGTAGGGAAATCTAGTACTCTAGTTAAATCTAGAAGCAAATCTCCAGGGTAATGTACGACAAATTCACGGTCATAGTAAATCGAGAAAACAAAGTAGGGCCAACAAAATATAGTAGAATAGGGATAGATAATAGGGATCCCTCCCTAGATAATAAGCTGCATACACAAGCAGCCAACATAGTAACAGTTCGAGGTTCTTCACAGCACCATCATACTAACAACATAACAACAAGGGATCCCTAGCTAACAACAAAGGGATCCCAACAACAAATGGGAGGCAGCACACGTCCGGGGACTCCGCCTACCCCATCTGGCTCTCCCTCCACTTGTTGCTGCTCCCCTTGGGAGCCTTGGGCTTGAGCGGAGGCATGCGCCGGCGGAGATCTCCACCCGGCCGCATGCTGCGGAGGTGCATGCCGAGCGCCTGCTTAGCGCGGAAGGAGTAGACGTTCACCGTCGTGCCGACCTTGGGAAGGTGTTGCTGATGTTCTCAGCATGCGTGACGGGCAGTTGAAGTCCGTGCCGCCGAGTCTCCTAGTGCGGAAGGGGCACTGTAGACACCCTTGGCGAAGTAGGAGATGTCTTGGCCGACGCAACCTCCGCAGCACTGGCGAGTCTTGACGTCCTCCTCCCCTGCGCTGCCGCGTGCTGCCGACATCTGATCCATATCAAACGAAACTATGAGTGAATGAGTTGCAACGATGACGAACGTGCATGATAACAAAGTTAGGAAAAACGAGTCTGCCTCAGTTAGAGTGGGCACGATTATATATCTACAGGAAGGTGTAAGCGAACCAAAGCTCATGCACATGATTTGTACACAGCAATGGTTCGCTGAACCCTCCTGTAAAAATTTGTGCCCAACGATTCATCATAGGCAAAGAAACAGATTCCAGATCTGAACTTGAACACATTCCAGATTATTTGCAAAATTAAACGGTTGATATCTTTCGATTAGTGCATAAAATAACTGATTGAGATCCCATGATTACTTGCATAAATTAACTGAACAGAGAATTATTACTTGCATAAATTAACCGAACAGTCGAAAAATCTTAAAGGAAATCAAGAAGTGATCAAAACAAAATGGAATAAAATCGGCGCAAATATTAGCCCAATGCTCATCCATCTACAGATCCATCTACACCAGCAAAAATAAGGTTCAAAAGGAATGGGGAACAAAGGAAGAAAACCGTAGTTACCTCACTCCATGGGTCCTCCAAGAAGGTGTCGTAGGGGTTCGGGGCGGGACGTGCGGCACCGGCTCATAGGGGTCATATCTCGGCGGTCTGGCCGCCACCGGCGGCGCGGCCGATGCACCGGCGGAGGAGGCGGCGACGTCCGTTGAGGAGACGGCATCGAAGAGGGAGGCGTCGCGCTTGGAGCCGACGGCGCCGTGGACGATGGGATTGGCATTCTCCTTGTCCATCTCGCCGGCGGAGAGGAGAGGGAGAGGGAGAGGGTTTTTTGCTTTGGAAGATGATGGGACGTGAGAGAGGGCGTCGTTGCGTGGGCGAGTGAGAGTGACAGAGATAGTGGGAGGAGCGTCTATAAAGGCGAGGGGTGGTTAATGCGACCCGCGTCCTACGCGTCCACCGCTGCACGTCTGCACGTCTTGGACTTCTGCAATGCGACACGCGTCAACAATTGCACGTCTTCCATTTCTGCACCGCAACACGCGTCCTCGAGTCTAACCCTGGAAATTTAGATATACTCAGATATAACCTCGAGTCATTTACTAGCATTTTTTGTGTGCTCAGTTTTCCCTTGAGTGCTAATACTGGCTAGTGCAATATGCTTTTACCCTCAAGTGGCTGGTCAACAGACAGTCAACAAATGGGATTAACTAGTTAAATGAGTCATTTAATGTGCAAAAATTCCGAAAAATAGTGGCACATACTCATGGAGTCTTTACCACAAATTTCCAGTTCTCAAAACATAGATAAGTCATAGATAAATCAAGTTTTACCACAAATTGCCACTTCTCAAAGGCCTTCTCAAATCACCTAGTAGCTATGAAGGTGCATGGTTTTCCACAATAAGCCCTTCCCAAAACAGCTTTCCCCAAAACATACTTTGTCTAAATGAGGCCACAATTCTCACACTCATGTATATTTGTATTGCAAATAGTTTGAGGTAGGCCAAGATGGGTTTCATTGTACAAAACACACATTTTCCATTTTTTAAATCTCATATTTGAATCCCTTAGTCTGTTTATTACTCAGGTGCCCTTGGTTTCTTGATACTACTCAGTTTTGCCCTCTCCCTCCACAAATTCTCAGACGTGCAACATTGCCCTGATTGGTCTAGCCCATGTCACGCGGATCGGTGCCCACCGTTGATCGTATGATCTAACGGGCAGGATAATCCCTCTCTCTCTCTATCGTGGTTACCTTCCACTCTCTAAGTATGCTAAAGGGCGGTTTTCTGTATTCATTTTCACGCGCTAAAAATTATAAACTCTTTTAGGCATTACTTTTCACACAAAAAATGATAAACCATCACCGATTTGTTGTAGCCATTAATTTTCACGCAAAAAATGATAAACCATCACCGATTTGTTGTAGCCATTAATTTTCACGCAAAAATGATAAACCATCACCGATTTGTTGTAGCCATTAATTTTCACGCAAAAAATGATAAACCATCACCGATTTGTTGTAGCCATTAATTTTCACGCAAAAAATGATAAACCATCACCGATTTGTTGTAGCCATTAATTTTCACGCAAAAATGATAAACCATCACCGATTTATTGTAGCCATTACTTTTCACGCAAAAAATCTACCTATCTTTGTATAGAAGATCGTGTGTATGATTTAGGTCATTTAGAGAAGGTAGAAAAAATCCCTTTTGAGAAGGTCGAAAACCTAACTTGTTACAAAAGCTGGTTTCAGTGAGACCTAACCAAAATTTGGCATACATGATGCCATATCTATAACAACAAGGAATATCTAAAAGGAAAGTTTCACAAAATTTGAAATTTAGGGCGAAAATGATGCCATACATGATGCCATAACTTGTTACAAAATCTGAAAATCAATTGGGTATTATAAAGGGAAATAAAAGTTCGAAAAATGTAAAAACGAAACCATCTATCTATCTATGTATAGAAGATCAGCTGTATGAAATTTGAGGTCATTTAGATAATGTAGAAAAAATCACCTTGTTAGAAAAGCTGGTTTCAGTGAGATGAAACGGCATGCGTTTAAGCAAAGTGATTTTTTCGAACATCTCCAAATGACCCCAAATTTGCATACATGATGCCATACGTGTAACAACAAGGAACCCTATCTAAAAAGTGTCAAAAAGTTTGCCCAACCATATAGCTCTCAAAAAGAACCTCACCATGGCGCTAGTATAATTTTGGGCTTAGTTACAAACTTTCGTTACCTAACCTTCAACACGAAACTTGTTTCAAATCACTTTTGTACAAGAAACAAATCCCACCTTGATTCGAGCACCACAGCCTCCAAACGATGCCGATGCCGATATCGGCATGGTCAGAACGACTATGCTCGCCGCCACTGCTAGGTCACCGTCGGGATGCACTGTCAATCCCGTCCCCTCATTCGATCACCGACACACCAGAGATACCGCCGAGGCCAATGCCGAACGTACATGCTGATGCCAATGCCGAACATGCATGCACGCGCTGTGGACCACCACACCGCCCTATGCTGGGCCACGAGACCACCGAGGTCTTTCCCTTCGCCACCACACTCTTCTAGCACCCATCTATACACGCCAGAAAGGAGAGACACTAGTTTTCTCTACATTGCTCGCGTTCGTGTCCGACACGGTCAGTCAAAGTTTTGAGGTAGTCGTCGATGTCGTCGACCATTTCTTCTCTTCTTTGCATGGTTAAACGCGTCTAGTTCATATCTATCTAATGCGTCTGGTCTCGCCTCATGCAGTTCTTTGTGGACGTCGATCTCATCTCGGCACCCCGCAGGCCACCTCCTCCGTGCCATCGCTGTAGAGCTCCGTTTAAAAATCTATTCCTACCCGTGTATTGCCCATTGTATCAGCGCCATGGCCCACTTGTCATTCGATATACCGAAGCCCCACTCGTGCGCGTTTTGGTCAGGGATACACCGATGCTTACGGTCAAACAAAGATGGATGGTCCGACGTGTCTTTGCGGGCTCTACGTGGCCCCACTAGTCACAAGATACCGGTCAACCGTCGGGCAGCCGGTTACATCACGTGTGATGGTTTCTGACAAGCTAGGGTAAAACTGAGGAAAAACTAAGGAGCTGGGGAAAACTGAGCACAACTAAGGACCCGAGGGCACGAAAATAGAAATCCCTTAATAATAAATGTTGATTTTCCGAAAAAAGTTCGCGCCTAAATTTTCCCGCCTAAAGTTCCCGCCTTATTTTTTTCCCGCCAAAATTTCGCACCATGAATTCCCGCCAAGATTTCCCGCCTTTTCTCTGAGCCGCGTGCTATAAAACCCCTCCCCGGGAATTCATTTCTTGAAGACAATCGTAGTCGCTCCAAGATGGCTCCTCGTGGAGATCGTAGTTTTACTGCATTTATGGCTACTCCTCTGCTCTCCTCTGCTTCTTCAGTTATGAGTGCCAATAACATAGACAATATCGAAGATCTGGTCACGAATGTGACCCTCCTCGTCGAGGCAGGCAAGCTTTTTTCTAGACACGCAGGTATGCTTGGTAGAACTCCGGTGGAAATCCGACAAAAGCTTCTTAGGTTGAAAGCAAGGTTTGAGAAGAATAAACCGAAGGATGAGAAGGGACAAGAAGAATTTGCAAGGAATCCCTTTACGTGGGCTTCCTCGACCGAGGAGAACGAAGAAGTGTTCACGCCGAGGAGCCTGGCTAGGAGCAATGAATATTTCAAGGGGAAGAGCGCTGCATCCGCTAGCGTTGACTCGAACGACGATTTTATGCCACCGAGTAAGAAGGGCAAGGCTACTCCATCGTCGAAAAACAAGAAGAAGGGAAAAAAGTGAAGCTTATAATGTTACTCGTAGCGTTTATTTTAAGTTGTGCTGTTGGCGGTGCTGATGTATCTTCATTTCGATAGTAACTTAATTTTATGTTGTATTTTTTACATGTTGATGTATCTTATTTTGAAGTACTTGTTGAATAATTATGCGAAATTATAGAAATATGTCTCATACTTAGGTCATACATAGATAGAAATAATTATAATATGTAATAGTTCTGAACATATCACGCTTGTCGACGATGACGTGATGCTCTCTGCTTAGCACCAGAAGGCAACAAACGACATGGTGAACGATGTTGGCGCAAACCTCGGCCGTACTGTTCGTCCTCATCATCGGTGCTGGTATCATTGTTTTGTGGTGGAGTTTGTAGTACGTGTTGAGATTGTGTCGCTGGAGGAATTAAACTTTCTTGTCCGCTCATAATGTCAGCAGCAAAGAATTGATTAAATATCCCTTGATTATCAGGTTGACTAGAAGATCCGGCATAATATTCTTGCTGCATATGCTCACAACCCTGTGGTGGGCCATATTGTTGCCGAAACCAGCTATCATGTTGGGCCAAGCAGGATCAAAAGATTGCTGCGTAAAAATATGAGTTGTCAGTAATAGGCATTAATATTTTTTATGGGAGAAATTATATATTAAAATTGAATGAACCTGTGGAGGAGACATATTGTAGCCGAGTCTAGCTTCCATTTTTTACCAGTTAGGTTCAAAAGATTACTGCGTATAGAAAATATGTTCGTAAATAATAGACGTATTTTTATGTTGTGTAAGTAAATATTTGTAAAATATGAACATACGCGAGTGGTGTTGTCGATGTTTGAAGTCTCCTCTTGGGTGTATGAATATCGTTCCCCGAACGGATTAGTAGAGAAAATATTCTCCTCCTATTTGTAGTGCATAGAAGATGATATTTTTAAATCTTGTACAAGAACATACGACCATTTATAATCTTAGATGTATCTGATAATACCTGTGTGCCACCATGTGATGGAGATATGCGAGCTGATTGTGAGCGGTCAAGTAGGGATGAGTCACGCGTGCATATGATGGATTCCGCGTAGGAGGTTGGCGCGTACGCGCCATGCTGCTCGTACGCACCATACTGGTCGTACGCGCCATACTGGGTCTGGACGATGATGCCCCCGGCATGTCGTAAGCTCGTATAACAATATCATCATCTCGAGCGCAACCAAATCTTTTAAGCCCGTTCATGGCCGTATCAAAAATACGCCTAAAGAGAGATTTTCCTTCAGGGCTATTCACGGGTTTCGCAGCCGCAAGCATCCGATGCAGACCGGACGATCTCCCTATATTCGTGTATCTGAAAATAGAGAACTCAAAGTACAAGAAAATGTAGTGAATATTTATTTTAATTGCAATAAACTAATATTTGTAAACAAATGCAAGTACCGAGGTTTCGCGATGGTATGTTGCTGTCCGTTCAGTTCCTAGAACCAGCTGCTCGGCCTGTGTGTAATCTGTCGTCCTCTTTGGTGGATGACCGGTGAGCAAAGTCCTTGTGCTACTGCGATACCACTGATTGTAGTGGTCATATGCGGCCTCATTATATGGTCTACGAGTGTAAAAAATAATTGTCGTTAGCACATGTATGAAAATAATCGAACCAATTTAATACACAATATACCTATGTTCCTGCACTATATCGAATGTCGCATTATTAATCCACAGCTCTATCCACTGTCTATTACGACTGCTCCAGTCAGCACAATTCAAGCCTTTATTATCTTGCCTGAATGAAATAAAATATTTAATTACGAAGATGTAAGTCAAAAATAAAATGCAATACATTTTATATCGAAATGAGCGCACTTACGTGTGAACTAGATCGTCAAGTCGCCTCGGTACTGGTGGTGGAACTATCTGATGGAGACCAAACTGTCGCATGACATGCTCTGGGTTATATGTCTCAACCATCCAAAGAAATAGGAGGTTGCAGCGTGTCAACCACAAGCCGGGGCCTGTATACATATCAGGTGTAGGTGGCTGAGCACCCCACACGGCGACATTATCCGTCCATGGGTTCCATTTGATCATGTGATCCTCTAGCCCCTCAAACTCCTGGTGGTATTCCGGGTAACAACCGTGTACCACATTTGTTGACCACCTTTTTGTTAGCATGTACCCAACGAGCTTCAAATGTCAGAGGAGCATGTATAGTCTGGCCAAAATCATATGGGTGTATTATGTTGGATAGGTGGGGACGTTCAACAGGAAGGTACTCCCATGACCAGAGCTGAAGAAACTCATAACTGACGGTAAGTATGTGGCCCTTAAATTTTTTCTGGGTGGCGCGACATAACCCCCTGTATGTATGAGCAAGCATGGCTAAACCAAAGTTGTATACTGGCCTGGGAGGTAAGGGGTCTTCTACTATCTCTTGGAAAATTTTAATTAAACTAGAAAGAACAACGTCACCATGTCACGAAGGGAACATTATACCTAAGATATACAACACATATGCAAATAGATGCCGTGTCAGCGTGACATTATCCGCATGGGCAGGTAACTTAGCAAAATGGGTAACTAGCTAGCTCAGAGGCACACCCCTAGGACGCTGTCCACTGCGGGTGTTAACAGGAAATGGAACACCAAGCCGTGCTTCAACCTGGACCGGCCAATTACTAGAATATGCTTGGGGGATCACTGGATTACTAATGATAGGAAGAGCAGTAATCATGGACACATCTTTTAGGGTAGGTGTCAATTCCCCACAACGTAACTGAAAAGTGTGGGTCTCAGGTCTCCAACGATCAACAAGGGATGACATAAGAGACGGGTCAAAAACAGAGGAATCCAGCAGCACAAACTTTCAGGCGCACGCACTTTCAAGCGCACAAACTTACACGCGAAGACTGTCGGCCAGCAGGAGACGTGCCGCCGTGGCCGGTGGCGGCATCCTACCACGCCAGCATGTCGCCGCGGGCGCTGGCGACAGGGTCCACCAGCTAACGGCGACGTCGACGGAAGGTCGGGGAGGCGAACGTGCCGCCATAGCTCACGGCGGCAGGGCGTGCCGCCACAGCCGACGGCGGCACCCACCACGTGTCGGCTGGCGAGCGTGCCGCCACAGCAGTTTTGCCATTTTCACTGAGAGGTGGTATTTTTTGCCATTTCACTGGAGCAGGTGGTCCTTTTTTAGAAAAATTCGGAGGGAGTATTATATTTTAAACAAAGGCGTATAATTTTTTGGCACTTTGGTTAGGGCATCAGAGTTCGAACCAAGTTTAACACTTTGATGTCTCGTTAAAAGCGGAATATTATATCAGTGTGAGGCGATGTTTTCATCGAACTACGAGGTGCCTACAGTGATTTCGTCAATCTCAAGACCCGCCGAATCAGTTCCTAGACCTGATCTCTCGGAGATGCTCATAGGGGTAAGGTGTGCGTGTGTCCATTCATAGGGGTGAGTGTATGTACGTATTTGTGAGTGTCTACGTCTCTACTGTGTTTCGCAAAAAAGTAAGATCAAATTAACATTATAGATGTTGATAGTATTTTTCTAGAAGTTTGGTCAAATTTTACGTGCTTAAACTATTGACGTAGTTTATAATTTTTTTCCTAATACTAAGTGAGTGGAGTATACAGTTCGCCAATGCCTCGGTGAACCTATAAAGAATCATTACATTTCTCTTTGGTCTTTCATGTTGCTAACCGTCGCCCTAGTTGTCGTCTTCAGTGGCTTCGGGAGGGACCCCAGCGGGCCAAGGCCTCTTGATCTACAGCGACTCCGAGGCCGCACGAAAAACGCTATGGTCGGTGTGGCACAACGTTGGCGGTGGACATTGGAAGCCAGGGCAGCGGCTTTCGAAGCAGAAGGTGCAAGTGACCTGCCACAACGGTGGGGGTCATTGCGCATCAAGGCCGATTCTCGCTGGTATTGTGGCTCGAATAAAGGAAGTAGGCAATGATCTTAGGCTCTGTTCGGATGTTGATATTGGGGGGCTAGACATTGTATTGGCCCGAATGTCCAATACCCAGGATATTGATATTGAGAGTGAATGTCAATGTTTTCTGTTTGGATGTGCTAGATATTCGGAACTAGAGTAGATATTGAAGTTGAATGCCAAATGTTGTTCGGATGCTCAAAGTGATGTATTTCAGTCCTAGGAGAATTGGATCATATACACTATGTTATGTACAGAACATGCACAATATTTGTACGGTCTCATTAACAAGCAAAGAATATACGAATAACAGTACGTACGAACAATAATTTTTTACAGAAGTTTGACAACATAAATATAGTTCCATTCATAATCCATCAAAAGCAAGCACATAAGATGAGATACATCACTGTCTCAAATCATACAAAAGACATAATCTAGAACGGTGGTTCACATAGAAATTCCGATACAGTTACAAGTTATTCAAGGTAACATAAGCAGCCATTCCTTTCTAGCATCCAGTGGGAGCTCAAGAAGTGAATGGAATAAACGCTCACTAACAGTAAGTTTCGCATAAGCTCGCAGTTGTTCAGTTCTAGACATATCAGGTATGGCTTCAATTGTAGCAAGCATCACGGAAGGAGGAGTAACCTGCGGCTGCTGTAGTGGCTCAGTTAACTTCATGGCATCATCAAAAGATGTCTTCAAACTTCCAAGCATGCACATAATTGCTTCACCAGTACGTGGCCTCTTTGGTGATGGACCAACTGCTTCAGGAGATGTATCATTGGCTTCTACAGCTGGTTGTATCACCTCTGGATCAGTCGACTCAGCGCCTGTGCGAGCACCAAGCCCGGTCGCATGGTCTTTTGAGTAAATGGTACATATCTCATTCCAATTGTGGATTACTTTGTTCTTGTATGGAGCTGCTTTTTCATTAGCCTGGAAACACATACAATCTGAAGTTAGAAACCAAATCCCAAGCAAAATAGAAGTATAATTAGTTATGACATGTCTCATACCTCCACATATCTTTCCCACACTTCGTCACTCTCAAGTTGTAAGACATTCTTTTCCCAGTCCCAACCAAATCCACTCTGAGAAAGAATTTTGCTAACTACCTCATAGTGCTTGTCAAAAGTTTTCAACCTTGATACAATTTTCTCCTTTGTGACATCGACCCCACACTTCTCACGCAGCATAGTGCATAAATCATGGAAATTTCTTTTTGTTAGACGGAGCTGATCATAGCATGCAACTTCGGACCCATCATACATATCTTTGAGCAAGTACTTTCTAAGCGAGTGTCTATGCTCATCGTCGGTAAAGCTCCCTAAATCCCTCGGTACCCTTTGTGTACTAACATAATACAAGGCTAGAAGAGTGGATTCAAAGAAATGTTTCATGAACACAATCCTTCTCTTCTTTCTTCTTTTGTTTTCTTCAGTAATGTAAGAAACCATGGCTAACTCATCCGACATTTTGCAACTACAATGTATAGATCAATGTTAATTAGCATGGCATGCAATTTGTATAGATCGATTTAAATTAGCATGGCATCTGCACAAAGCATCACATAGGAACCCACAACACAGGCATCAAATAAATATGCACAGAGGTCAGGGACAACACAGGCCGGACCTACAGAGTGCAGGGACAACAGATCGACCGGACCTAGGGAACAAACCTGCGCAGACGGAGGTCACCGGAGCTCGGGAGGTGGTCGCCGGAGCACCTGCGAAATCTGCCACGAATGTTGGAGAAAGTGAGATGGAGGGCGGACGCCGAGGGATAGGAAGGTAGAGCGGAAGCCGAGGGATCCGTTCTGAGGCGGAGATGGAGGGCGGGAGGGCGGGAGGGCGGGGTACCTGAGGTGCCGCCGCCGGCGGTAGGGTTCCGCCTGGAGCCTGCCTGTTCGAGCGAGGATGAAGCGGTGCGTGGGGAGCGAACCGAGCGAATACCGAGCCAATCTCCACCTATACCCCTCGACATTGCCTGCCCATATTTTTTGCCGTTCGGCCCGACATGGGATATCGAGGCCGAATACCTAGGCCCAATGCCTACACCAGCCAAACGCCCAGAATCCAGGTATTCGGGAGCCCAATGTCCCGAATGTCCAATACAGAGTCCCAATATCAACATCTGAACAGAGCATTAGTGCTTTTCATAGGACCAATACTACCGATATTCCTGTTGTCGATCATCACCAAGATATGGCCACCGACGAGTTCCACATTACTCCGCCGACGTTTTTCACGCATTAGAATATGTTGCTCCGGGACCTCTAGTTTGGATGAGATCCGGTCACCCACGTGCGCAACGTTCAGTCCGTGGGGCTTCAACGGGACCTGCCGCAAAGCTCGGATTCACCTGACACCATGGGACATATCGAGGGGACGATTGGGACGGGTCTAAACGTGTACACTTGTTTATATGGTGGAGGGAGTATTACATTTCAAACAAAGGCGTATAATTATTGGCACTTTGGTTACAAGGAGCAGTGGCACCCAGCCCATCAGAATTCAAACCTAAATTTAACACTTTGGTATCTTGTTAAAAACGGAATATTCTATCAGTGGGAAGCGATGTTTCCGTCACTAACGAGGTGTCTATGATGAATTCGCCAATCTCAAAAAGACCCGCCAAATCAGTCCGTGGGGCTTCAACGGGACGTGTCGTAAATATTGGATTCACATGACACCATGGGACATATCAATGCTTGCGATTTTCATGGTGTTGTCAGAAGGCGGGGATGTCAAGATGACTATTGTTTGAAGATCAGAAGATCTTGACGGAAGCAGAGTTTTGGATAGGATGAATATATTGCTTCATGGGTTGTTGTGTGGTCACGGCTGCAAGACATTGTTCCCTTTCGGATTGCACACGTGCATGTGAGCCTACTAATTGATGTTTTGCAGCAACAACCTCAACAAATGGGAGCATTAGCACTTGGGGATTTTGGTGGGGTTTAACCTAAGATCTCATATTTATTGGTTGTAACTCGCAATGGCTATACCTGTTGAAAAGACATTGTTTGGAGAGTTAGATGAAAACCTACAATCTTTGGTCGGGCGATGGGGACACCGGTGCACTGCTCCCTTTATAGAGGCGTCGTTTCAGAGAACCTCTTCTATAGTCAGGATGTACTATTTGATAGCAGTTTGGGTCCAACTGCGAGTGTGTGTGTGCGTGTGGGGGGGGGGGGGCTGAATTTTCTTTTTTTTTGTTTTCCTTTTTAGTTGGGTGCATCCTTAATGTCTCATCTAGTTTTTATCATTACATTGATGATGAGGCTGAATATAATTAATATATATTGCTTTTATTTAAAAAATATCGTAAGCCAGGTGATGATAACAATCGATGAATAAGTCCCTTTGTAGCTACATTTTTTTTGTCCCCTTGGACCCCATGTAAGATGGACATGTTATGACCTCTTGGCAAGTGTTTATTATATCGCCGTACCAATGGACCTGCATTTTCGAAGGGCTCAACCTTACGTCCCATGAAATAATCTAATAACCATGTCATATCTTCAACCAATCTAATAACCATATCATATCTTGAAATAATCAACATATTTTTTTTAACATATAACCCCTAAGTTTATGCTCCTAAAGTACAGGTGGAACATCTTTTTTTTTTTTTTTTCCAAAACACATTATAATCATAGATGCTCACCTATACGTAACATCTGAAACTTGCAAGCAAGAAAATGAGGTAGGTGGACTCAATATTTAGCACGTACTGTCTATAAATTAAGAATTATTTAAAGAGCTTTTTAAAATAGATAAATTAATTTTCATAAGCTGTGCCGAAAACGACTATAACGAGTGGAGAGGTGACGTGAAGTACGGAATAAGTGGAGAAAGATTAAAAAAGATTCGCACAAAATATGTTGCCTGTTTGATTTGTAATGAGAAAACGGCCTAAAGGCTAGACTAGGAGCCATAAAATATGATACACCTATTGGAGTGAAACACGACTTTGTGGTCCGTGGGTCCCATGATTAGAAAATGGTCCGATGATACCGAGTACTTGAAATCATACTATTCCGTAATTCTGTTTTGCCGTCAAGTAAATCATCACTCACGTCAGCTTAAAAAAAATCATCACTCACGTCAGCTATTTTTTTAGGGATCACTCACGTCAGCTATTTTAGTGTAGTTGCTGATGTGATGGCATGATATATATTGACGTTGCTTTAAAATAAGAACACTACTTGGATAGGGTACATTATCAGCACAACAGCTTAAAATTTGAATCTAATAGCTTCGCCCTATAAAACAGCAAAGACAGAGATGAATTGGTTTGTATGCCGTGCATTGTGCATCGACATCTCAAGTATATATAGCACCCAATTGGGTTAGGATTACAGGTTCGGTTTACAATCTCAACAATCTCTGTAGTTATCTATCTACAGCGTGCTAACTAAGATATAGCTGTACACGGTTTAGATCGCCTATAATATCTCAACTAACGTCATCGTTTAACAGTCCCTCTCGATCCAAACGTGTACTGCTCATACACAGTTCGAACTTCAGTCGATCAAAGACATCTCGACTCAACGCCTTTGTGAAAATATCCGCTAGCTGATCCCGAGAGGAAATGAACCGAACCTTCAACATCCATGCTGCAACTTTCTCTCGAACGAAGTGGAAATCAATCTCGATATGTTTCGTTCGTGCGTGAAACATAGGATTAGCTGTTAAAAACGTAGCTCCAAGGTTGTCACACCATAATACCGGAGCTTGTGCTTGAAACACCCCAAGTTCTCTGAGAACTGATTGCAACCAAGTCACTTCCGACGTGCCATTAGCAATCGCTTTATATTCTGCTTCTGTACTTGATCGACTGACAGTTGGTTGCTTCCGCGAGCTCCATGATACTAGATTTGGACCGTAAAACACTGCATATCCACCAGTTGAGCGCCGATCGTTAGGGCATCCCGCCCAGTCGGCGTCTGTGTAAACACTCAACTCTGTGGAAGTAGACCTCTGAAAATGCAGCCCAAAGTTTATCGTGCCCTTGACATATCTCAGTATGCGTTTTAGTGCCGCCCAGTACACATCTGTTGGTGTAGCTAAGAACTGGCACACACGATTTACTGCGAAGGAAATATCCGGTCGAGTCAGGCACAGATACTGCAAAGCTCCTACTGTACTTCTGTAACTGAATGCAGCTTTATCATCCAGCAACACTCCGGTGTTCTTGCTAAATTTTTCTGTTGCAGACATCGGCGTAGCTATCTCTTTGCACTTATGCATATTTACCCGATGAAGAAGATCTGCTGCATACTTAGCCTGGGTTAAGGCAATGCCTCCTTCTACATCTGTCACTTCAATACCAAGAAAATACGACAGCTTCCCAAGGTCCTTCAGAGCAAACGCATCACGAAGTTTTTCCATCAGAATACTGATTGCTTGCTTGCACGAACCGGTGATAATTATATCATCGACATAGATCAACATATATATAATGACCCGCTTGTCAGCAAACACGAACAGCGAGGTGTCTGCCTTGGATGGAACAAATCCCATTGACTGAAGTTTTGAGCTAAGCTTCGAGTACCAGGCTCTCGGAGACTGCTTCAGTCCATACAACGACTTCTGTAAGCGGCACACTCGATTAGGATGATTCTGATCAACATAACGGGGGGCTGACACATGTATACCTCCTCCTGGATATCGCCGTGGAGAAAAGCATTTTGCACGTCTACTTGCCGCAGAGACCAGCCACGAGACACGGCGATAGACAAGATCAATCGAACCATGGTAGCCTTCACAACTGGTGAGAAGGTGTCAGTGTAGTCTATTCTGGGGCGCTGAGTGAATCCCTTCGCGACCAGACGTGCCTTGTACCGGTCGACAGAGCCATCTGCTTTTTGCTTAACCTTGAAAACCCATTTGCATCCAACGATATGACGCCCAGGCGGAGGATCAACCAGACGCCAGGTATTGTTTGTCTGGAGAGCACGGAACTCAACATCCATGGCTACCTTCCAGGCGGGATTAGTGAGAGCATCTGTGTGAGAGGTTGGTTCAGCAGAGAAGGCTCGCTTGGTGTAGTCATAGCGAATGATGCCATCAAAAAGGCGAACCGGCTTGACAGGGCGGCGAGCTGGTAGAGGAGGAGGATCTACGGACGGTGCGCCGCCCGCTGTGCTGGAGGACGGTGGCGAGGCAGAACCAGCATTAGGCGGAGACACGGACGAGCCGGAGGTGCCGTCATGGGCCGGCCCAGCATGCGGTCCATGTGTTGGTGTGCGCGGAGGTGAGTCAGGCGCGGCACCGTGCGGCCCAGCATGAGGCCCATCATGGCCGCCATGATCGACGTGATCGTCGTCGTCGGCGGCGTGTGGCGGTGCAGCTGGTGGATCAACGTGCAGGAGACCTGAAACAGGAGCCAAATCAAGACCATTAGTAGCATCTGCCACATCATTACATACCGGATCATCCACACTAGGTTCAGGAAGGAGGATGGCAGATTCGGTGGGTGGGGAAAGGTGTGTGAGACCTTGGGCGAAAGGGAAAACATGCTCGTCGAAAACCACATCGCGCGAGACATAAATTCGGCCAGTGGAACGATCAAGGCAGCGGAAACCATGATGATGTGAGCTATACCCAAGAAACACGCACATACGAGAACGGAAACTCAATTTCCGGTTGTTGTACGGGCGGAGATTTGGCCAACACGCACATCCGAACACGCGAAGTGATTCATAGTCCTCTTCCTTTTTAAAGAGTTTGGCTACCGGTGTGAGGTTGTGAATTACACGACTGGGCATGCGGTTAATCAAGTAACAGGCAGTAAGAACTGCATCGTCCCAAAAACGAAGGGGAACAGAGGACTGAGCAAGAAGTGCTAAAGCAGTTTCAATGAGGTGGCGGTGTTTTCGTTCAATTGCTCCATTTTGCTGATGGGTGTGTGGACACGAAAGGCGATGTTTGATGCCTGTGTGGTTGAAATATGTGTGGAGTTTTTGGTATTCGCCTCCCCAATCCGATTGAACGGCGAGGATCTTAGTGCCAAGAGAAAGTTCGGCTTGTTTCTGAAATTGGTAGAACACACTTTCGACATCGGATTTATGTTTCAACAGATACACCCAAGTATACTTACTGAAATCATCAAGAAAACTCACATAATAACGAAAATTGCCAGCTGATTTAATCGCCGGACCCCATACATCCGTATGGACAAGTTCTAGAGGGGAAGTGGAAACACGACTAGAAGCTGCATATGGCAGCTGATGGAGTTTTGCTTGTTGACATGCATCACAAACATGGGGCACTCCCTTATTTTGCTGAAAACCTAACTTATTTGAGTGAAGAATAGCTTGAACGACTGACGATGCAGGATGGCCGAGGCGACGGTGCCACAGTTCCGATGATGGAGAGGCAGAGTTTGCTTGCGGGAGACGTGGTCGATGGTGTGGATGGTGCGGAGGAACTGGGTACAGGCCGTCGCGTGCTCTACCTCGAAGCAGGGTTGCTCTCGTTTGCCGATCCTTAACAAGAAAAGATTGAGAGTGAAGTTCAACGAAGCAATTGTTATCATGAGACAGTTTATGTGTAGACAGTAGGTTTTTGCGGATAAAAGGTGAATGGAGGACATTGGATAAACGAAGATTGCGAGAGGAACCAGGTAGAGTGGATTCACCAATATGTAAAATGGGGATATGCATACCGTTGGCGACTTGGATCTGCTCGTTTCCCCTGTAGTTGTCGTGGACGTGGAGTCGTTCGAGATCATTCGTCATGTGATCAGTCGCTCCTGAGTCCATGTACCAGTTGGCGTCGCCGTTATAGCCGTCGCTGATGTTGGTGTAGTTGGCGGCGCGATTGGAGGTTTCAGGCTGAATCGCGTGGTTGAAGCGTGAGTACCAACGCAGGGCATCGTGGCCATAGGTGCCACAGATCTGGCAGGTGGACTTGCCGCCGCGTCCACGCCCCCCGCCCTTGGTGTTTCCAAAGTTGTCGCCACGGCCGCCGCCATGACCGCAATGGCCTCCTCCATTGTAGCTACCGCCGTAGCCACCGCCATAGCCATGGCCTCCTCCATTGTAGCCGCCGCCGTAGCCGCCGTAGCCGCCGCCATTATAGCCGCCGTTGCGACCTCCTCCATTGCCGCGGCCTCCATCGCCTCGGCCGCGTCCGCCTCCGCCACGCTGGAATCCGCGCCCACCACCGCGGGCAGCGTTGTTGGCAGAGTGCTGGAATTGTGGATCGTGGTGACTGCCAGACGAACGGCCACCAGTTCGCGCCTCATATGCAGTGAGGTGCCCATAGAGATCGCTTAAGGTGAAGTCCTCGTTGGCGGCGATCACAGTCATCGACGTGGTGAAATTCTCGTGGTCTTCGCCTAGACCGGCGAGGATGTAGGAGACGATCTCGTCGTCGCCAAGCGGGTTCTCGATTGTCGCCATCGTGTCGGCGATCTTCTTGGTGTGGTGGAAGTAGGCAGACATGGAGATGTCACTCTTCTTTGGCTTCACCAGCGCGGTGCGGAGCTGCACAATCCGCGCTTTAGACCGGGACGCGAACGTCCGATCAAGTGCCTCCCAGACCTGCGCCGACGTCTTGAGGAGCTGGACGTGGCCGAGCACGGCAGGTGTGAGGGTGGTCAACAGGCCGCTGAGAACCTGCTGATCCTGCTTGCGCCAGGTCGCGTACTCAGGATTATCGATCAGATCCGAGCTTCCGACGGCCGCAGGGACGCGCTTCGGCGGGGCAGCGTTGGTGCCGTCGATGAAGCCGAAGAGGTCATTGCCATAAAGGGCTGGCAAGGCCTGAGCTTTCCAGAGCAGGTAGTTTTCCTGGTCTAGCTTGATGGAGATGGCGGCGCTCAGCGTGGCCGCGATATTGATCGAGCCGGCGGGCGAGGAGGTGGTTGGAGCCATGGTAGATTGGTAGGGGTGTTGGCTCTGATACCATATAAAACAGCAAAGACAGAGATGAATTGGTTTGTATGCCGTGCATTGTGCATCGACATCTCAAGTATATATAGCACCCAATTGGGTTAGGATTACAGGTTCGGTTTACAATCTCAACAATCTCTGTAGTTATCTATCTACATCGTGCTAACTAAGATATAGCTGTACACGGTTTAGATCGCCTATAATATCTCAACTAACGTCATCGTTTAACACGCCCTTTTCTTTATAATAGACCCACACTATCGGTCTATATTTGTGCATCTATGCAAGCTAGGTTTCCACACGCTAGGTTTTCGTAACCGTCATTTCAGTGTTGGAATGCCATTCAGAAGAAGATGGTTTGGAATGCCATTCAGAAGAAGATGGTACTTCAAATTAGGTGCCAAACACAAGGTTTGGAATAGGAAACAAACCTTCTTCTGGCTTGGAGAAAATTACAAAAACCCACCACAATTGTGGCTAGGTTATCAAAAAACCACCATCTTTCATTTTTTTGACAAAAAACCACCGGTTCGAATTAACAACATGACAAACTACCACCAGTTTGTTGTAAGAGCCACTCTCAATGACTTAACCGAGATTATGATGTGTGAGGCCCACTGCCAGGCTGACGTGGCAAGGCTGAAACCAACAAGAACTAACATTAGACAGTTCTAAATTATGGGTTTTTTTTGCAATTTTCTAGGCCCACATGTCAGCCTCCCACTCTTAGATCTGGGCCCAAATATCTGGCTCCTTTTGTCTTATTTTTTTTTCCTTTTTTCTTATTCTTTTTTCCGGCAGGAGCAACAACCTGACCGACCCTTGGCCGGGGCTCGCCCGCGCCGCCGCCCCTGGCCGGCGGTCGCCGTTGCTGCCCACAGCGGCCTTCGTCGCCAAACCGCCGCCCTGGCGGCGCTCGCCCGCCCCGGCGCGTTTCGGCCCCGCCTCACGCGGCGCTGCCGCGCCGCCACGCCGGCGCTGGCGCTCGCCGACGCTCGCCCGCGCAGCCGCCGCTCGCGCCGCCTCCCACGCCGAGCTTGCCCGCGCCGCCGCCCCTGTCCGCGCTTGCCGTCGCCGCCCCCACACCGAGCTCTCCCGCGCGCCCCCCGGCGGCGCTCGCCGCCGCCGCGCGGCGCGCTCGCACCGCAGCCCCACGCGGGCGCTCCGTGCCGCCGCCCCGGCCGGCGCCGCCGCAGCCCCCGCCCGCTCCCGTGCGCAGCCCACAGCCGTGCCGCCGCCCCACGCCGAGCTCGCCCGCGCCGCCGCCCCTGTCCGGCGCTCGCCGTCGCTCCCCCTGGCCGACGCTCGCCGTCGCCGTCCCTGGTCCGGTGAGAAGAAAGGGAGAGAGAAGATAGAGATAGTGGTGGAGGGGAAACTTACAAAAAAACCCATCGAATCTAGTATCGCTCACCATCCCTCTCTTTGACTGTTGTCCATCGCCACGTCAGCCTGACAATGGGCCCTACCTGTCAATTCGGTGTTTAACCTGCTAATCCGTCCTCATTTCACGAAGTGGTGGGTATTTGTCACACTGTTATACCAAACCGGTGGTTTTCTGTCAAAAATATGAAAGGTGGTGGTTTTTTGAAACCCTAGCCGCAATTGTGGTGGGTTTTTGTAATTATCTCTCTGGCTTGACTAGTTGTTCGGGAATGCCCCTCTGCGAGCTTGGTTTCCACGACTGTAAATTTGTTGCGCAAACCCTTTTATCACGGTTCTGGGCACCCACGTTTTAGAAGGGACACTCGGGGAGTGGCACATCAGATTCTAAAGAAAATTTGGTCTCCTCCAAGCGGTGGAGTGGGATAACCCGTGTAGAGAGATTCAGGTGCTGCCTGATGATACTTTGGATGACGAAGTCTCATGGACGCTTGAAGCATCTAGGTATACTCGACTAGATCTATCTATCTTGGTTTGTTGCAGGGCGGTACAGTCACACACTTCAAGGGGGTGTGGTGCACAAGGGTTCCTCCCAAGATAAAGGTTTTCCTTTGACAAGTTATCAGGGTCGATTTCCATCGTGTGAGCAGGTGGTGAAACTCCATGCCCCCTCAAATGGGGCATGTGCGATATGCAGGGATCTTGAGGATTGCAATGACATCTTCTTTGCATGCCCACCGCTCGATTTGTTTGGCAGGAGCTAGTGAGATATCGCAATGTTCTTGGAACCCAGCAGGGCTGTAAGTTCATTGCAATTAGTAATGGAATATTGGGCCTCCTTTGTACATTAGTTTGGTTCACTTTTGTGGCATAGTGTTGGACGTTGTGGTACATTTGCAACAAATTAATCATAGCACACATGGACTAGAGCTTGACATGTCCTTTTACTATCCACATGTGCCATGTTATTCTCGAACTTACCCGCCTTCGCGTTGTAGTAGTCTGATCCTGGGTGGATGGAACAGAACTGTTTTGTGTGTATGAGGGTGTGCTTGCTTGTAACAGACTATGCATATGCGCTGCCCATTCGTGGTTTTATCAATAAAACCGAGCTAGAGGCATGTTTAAAATAATAATATTAATTGTTCTTCAGCTTGTATCAAAAGATATGACGTGCCCTTTGTATTGCAGAACAAACAGGTATGTTAGGAGGGTGGAAACCCAAATAGAAAATATAGACACAAAATATTAAAAATTGTAAAAACAATCATATATGTAGAAAATATGTTAATTTAAAGTGCAAAATCTCAAATCAAAATACAATATATTTGGGGCAACACAAAAGTGATAAAATTTGACAGATTTGAGGGTTCAAAACTTCACACTGTTCATGACCTTAGATGTCAGAATTGACCTTTTAAAGCAACCATGAATATAGGTATTTTGAGTTGAGATTTTGCACATTTGTAAATTTCAATATTATGTATATCACTGGTAGAAAAAAGGGCTTCCGTCCAGCCCCATTAGTCGCGGAAATATTCGAACCGCGATTAAAGGGGGCTTTAGTCGCGGTTCGGGAGGCAACCCACGACTAATGCTCCATCCGAGACGAAAGGGTACCCCTTTAGTCGCGGTTGGTAACACCAACCGGGACTAAAGGGCTATGGAAGGATGCGGCCGGTGGAAAAACCTTTAGTCGCGGTTGGGGACACCAACCGACCGCGACTAAAGGGGTACCCTTTAGTCGCGGTTGGTGTCCCCAACCGCGACTAAACCCCCGCATTTTCTCCCCACGCACCCACCCTGAGTGGATCGCCTTTTTTTGCTTTGTAAAATACAAAAGAAAATGATAGAAAATTCAAAAAATTGTTTTCAGATTCTTGGATGTTATGCAACCTACTATTCGGAGAAATTAAAAAATTCGAATTTTCATTTTTTGCAATTTTTTTTAAAAAATGGTAAAACCGCAATAACTTTTGCATACGACGTCGGAAAAAAACGTATAATATATCAAAAAAATCCTGGGAAAAAGTTACATTCGAATTCACCCAGGTTTACCCGGTTAGCCAATTTTTTGATTCTCAAAATTCCAAATGAAAATATGAAAGCAGGAAGATTTTAGTTTTTGCCGAAATTCCGTATTTTATATTTTTTTAAAATTTTAAATTAATAATTGCATCTTGCATAAAGATTACTATTACTTAACCATAAAGTTAGCCAATTTTTAGATTTTCAAATTTTCAGGTTTTAGGTTTGGCAAAAAAAATATTTAAAAAAATATATAATTAATTATAATATAAAATTAAAAAGTTAATATTTATTTATTTATTCAAGATTATTATTACATCATTACTTTTGTTTATTAAAATAATTATTTGACATTCAAACAATAAAGAAGTGTGACATCGACCAACATGTTAATAGGATTGATATGATACTAGTATCAACAACATGCGAAGCACTTGGAAGGAGGATGGAAATGAACTTGGAAGTTAAGCGTGCTAGTGCTGGAGTAGTGGGAGGATGGGTGACCGAGCGGGAAGTTCGACCACAGGTAAGAAATTTTACTAGAGATTAAGTGTAGTTAGTGACTAAACTATGCAAATAACAGAAATAGTAGAAATTCTAAAAAATAGAAAATAAAGAGGGAGTGAAAAATAATTAGAAACCCAAATGAATTAAAAAAATAACTCGAACCGGGACTAAAGGTCCTTCGCCCCGGCGCATGCCAGCCGCCCACGTGGCGGGGCCTTTAGTCGCGGTTCGTAAGCAACCACGACTAAAGGGGGGGGGGGGGGGGGGGCCTTTGCAAACCGCGACCAAAGCCGTTTTTTCTACCAGTGTATCTACGTTTTTTCAGATTTTCTTGAGTCTTCAAGATGCTATTTTTGAATTTTTTAAAACAAGGGATCCGTGGAACCTGAGCTCCAGGTGGAAGGGGTGACTATGGTGATTGTTGAGTAGAAAATTCAAACGACAGTACTCACTCCGTTTTTGTATATAAAGCCACCACATATTTTGAGGTAGTGCTTTGACTAATAATGTAACCAACAAAATACGAGTTGCATGTCACGAAAAGTATACCGTTGTATTCTTATTTAAGAAATGTTTTCAATTTTTTTTTATTTCATGTAATTTATATTTTGTGGATCAAATTATTAGGGAAAATTTTGCTTTAATACTTAACAGTCTTATATATAAAAACATGAGGGAGTATATCGTTGTAGCCTGTAGGGGCTTCTTTGATGTGTGGGCCCATGAAAATCCATGCAAGAAGGTTGGAATGAAGGAGGCGTGTTGGTGCGATGGTTGGATGTAAATTGCTGCGTTGGAGAGGATCCACCGACCGGTTCACAAAGGGCAACCTCTCCCCTTGCTAAACCTAGATCTTCTAGTACTACTAGTCTACTACTATGCACGCGGCGCAACCTCCCATCCCAATGTCAAATGTTTGAGCCGCCGGCGACAAGAGGGGGGAGAACCAGAGATGGCAAGATGACTCTCAACGAGGAGTGGGAGGAGAGAGAGGCGAACGGGAAAATGAGCGCCCAGTAGCATTCTGAGCTCCCAAAATGCAAAGACATGTAGACACATTTTTTTAACTGGACAGGCACATTTCCATTCACTCTTTTCCTTTTCCTTTAATATTCTTGCAGTTCTCTTAGTGGCATTCCACATCATGAGTGATTTTCATAGTGCACTGACAGAAAGGGACAAAGCTAGGAAATTGGTCAAAGGAAGGCACTTGGGCCGTTGGGACGCACCGGGCGACGTTGGTTCTGCCCACAGCTACGTGTAAACTTCTAGGGAGGAGCCGGCGATCGACGGCGACGACTGAGCTGACGCCTGTGAATCGAGACGCCGGGTGAACAGAAACCACACGGGCGGGTCATTGTCTTGACATGGAAGTCACGCGGTTTAGGTACGGAACGACGAGCCAAGTAGTCAAGTAGAGATACCATGGTCCATGGCAATTCTTCTGCTGGACTTTCCCGCGGTTTTCTGGAACAGAACTACCACTGTAACGCGCGCTGTCAAAACAAAGCAAGCCACTCGTAGCAACTAGTTCGAGAGTAGACCCTGCGATGGACTTGCTCGCAATCCACAGTATGAACACCACGTCAGAATGCGTCCAACGTGCTCGATCGGCACCACGTACCGATCTCGGGGAAGTTCCAGGTCGACAAGAGAGGACGTGACACTGTGACACACGTTGGAAGAACAAATCTCTTGCCGCGACAAGTGAAGCTTTAAGAGCAATCTCCATAGACGCCCCGGGTAGGGGGCCCGATAGCGATTTGAGAGTCGGTGTGGTTTTTGGGCTTACCCGTTGCGTTTCAAATGGCACCGGCTAATTTTTGAGCCTAATAAAAGCACCAGCAACCCCGTGCCGGCTCCTTGGTGAAGGGCACGAATCGGGCGCACCGGCGCCTAGCGGCATGACGGTTTTCGCGGGTGGGGACGTTAGGACGCGGCGGTTCGCATCGGAAACGATGCGGGAAGGTTGGTCGTCGGCGTTAATGACCTCCCACGCGGAAACCCAAGCAGCGACGAGAGTGGCGACTGGCCACACGACATCCACCTACCTTACCCCCGCGCCTTCAATGCGCGTCCGCCGCCTCCCTTAAAACCACACTGGCGCGCACTTCTCTCTGCTCCCCGCCTTCCAACCCTAGCCGCCGCCGTCGAACCGCGGCGCAAACCTCCCACGCACCCACCGACGATGGCGCACAACGACGAGGCCGGCAGCGGCGGCGGCGGCGTGCTGCGCTCGTTGCAGCTCAGCCTCGACGAGGCCGATGTATTGTACTGGCACCGCATCCCCGTGCCAGTGCAGTACAAACTGCCGCACGGCTGGCACGTCTCCAACGCCGGCTACGCCGTGCCACCGCCGCCACCGGCAGGACCACAGAAGCGAGCCCTCGCGAGGGAATGGCGGAACCGGATGACGCCGGCGGAGAGGAGCTTGCCAGACAACGCAGTCGAAAGCCCGACCTGGCAGCAGCGTTTTGAAGATGACCGTGCCGTCGAGGTCGCGCGGTGGCCGACCAATCGCGCGGGCGCTTCAACACCGTCGGTCGCCGTGCCTGGTGGTACGGCCGTGACGTCGACACCACGCTGCGCCAGTACAGCTACCGCCAGCGCGTCCGTGGCGATCCGCCGCGCGACCCACTGCACTTCCCGCAGGCGGCCTGCATGGTGCGGGCAGCGCCGACTCTGCAGAGGTTGCCGGAGAGGACCGCCGCGTCCGAAAGCTCGCACACCGGATCTTCATCGGCCGTCGCCCGCACGCGCTCGGCCGCGCCCGCGCCTCCTAGAGGCATCGTCATCCGTGACAGGGGGAGGGGCCGAGGCGCATGTCCTCTGCTCCGGCTCGTCGGACGACGGGGTCGGGCCACCTTCTCCGCCTCAAGGAGGAGGACGCCGCGGCCTCGCCACCGCTTCCGCCGGCGAAGAAGAAATGGTGAGAGAAGGAGGCCGAGGCGCAGGCGGCCCCTCGTGGCGATGACAACGAGGGGAGTTCCCCGGCATGAACTTCATGGTCGGCCACTCCGTCGACGAAGACTATCGGCATATCGCGATCGACCCACGGCAGGCGGCGGTGTGGTTCGCTAGGGACCACGACGTCAACTTCGTCGACCTCGACGGGCCTTCCGAGCTGCCAGCGCCAAAGGAGGAGAAGGGCGACGAGGCGGAGGCTGAGGAGGACGACAGCTGGTCCTTCGGGGCACCCAGCGACGACGGCGACGACAGCGCCTTCGACTCCCAGCGCCGCTAGATTTTTTTTAGTTTTTAAGTTTAAATTCGTGTTAAATTTATACAAATTTCGTTCGAACTTCGTATGAATATCATTTTTAAAATTCTATTTTAACTTTATAAATCTATCGGGGCCGCTGGTTTGGGGGCGCCGGTATAGGAGCAACATCCCTAAATAGAGGATACAGTACCGACGTCCCCATACGGCAGTGCCGGCGTCCTTGCCGGCGCCTATTTCAAGACCGCCGGTGGAGATGCTCTAACAGCGTACCAAAGCTCATAATTTTCATCCCAGTCTCCTGTTGGATCACTTCGATGTCGTCAGGGCGAGCTTCGCGCCGTTTAACTCGCATTTGTAAGCATTTGTGCTTGCTGTTCGTTGCCTCCTGATGTGGCTAAGGGCATCTCCAACGGGGCGACGTATATCGGACACCCAAAAATGGTTGTGCGCTTCTGTTTATCTTGCTTCGCGGATATATTTTGAGCGCACGTCCGTTTGTGTTTGGGTGTGCTTTTAGCGGGGTGATTAAATTTTTTTTTGCAAAATACTTAAAAAACTATACAAACTTTATTGGTAGAAAGCCTAGACTACTTGATGCCCGATGGCTCGGCTCCGTCGTTGCGTCCCTCCGTCGTCTGCTTCTCCGCCGCCTGCCGTGCGACTGCTAGAGCTCGGTGCCGTGCGGCCGCTAGAGCTCGGTGTGCCGCCGCATCCTCTAGCAGGCGTAGGTGCAGCGTCTCGTTCGCGGCATCCTCGGTCTTCTTGAGCATCTCGAAGGAGTCGACGAGAGCCCTCTGCTCTGCCGCCTTCTCCTCCAGGGTAGGCGCATCAGGGTCATCAGATAACCATGAGATGTCGAAGTCATCGTCCTCTGCGGTGGCGGCCACCCTGCGACGTTCCATCTCGGCGTCGAACGCCGCGTGGCCCGCTGATGTCTACGGGAGCTTCTATTCTTGTAGACAGTGTTGGGCCTCCAAGAGCAGAGGTTTGTAGAACAGCAGCAAGTTTCCCTTAAGTGGATACCCAAGGTTTATCGAACTCGGGGAGGAAGAGGTCAAAGATATCCCTCTCATGCAACCCTGCAACCACAAAGCAGAAGTCTCTTGTGTCCCCAACACACCTAATAGGTGCACTAGTTCGACGAAGAGATAGTGAAATACAGGTGGTATGAATATATGAGCAGTAGCAACGGTGCCAGAAAAATAGCTTCTGGCGTGTAGTTGATGGTGGTAGTATTGCAGCAGTAGTAACGCAGTAAAACGGTAAACAAGCAGCGACAGTATTTAGGAACAAGGCCTAGGGATTACACTTTCACTAGTGGACACTCTCAACATTGATCACATAAGAATAGATAAATGCATACTCTACACTTTTGTTGGATGATGAACACATTGCGTAGGATTACACGAACCCTCAATGCCGGAGTTAACAAGCTCCACAATAATGCTCATATTTTAGTAACCTTTAGTGTAAGATAGATCAACGAGACTAAACCAAGTACTAGCATAGCATGCACACTGTCACCTTCATGCATATGTAGGAGGAATAGATCACATCAATATTATCATAGCAATAGTTAACTTCGCAATCTACAAGAGATCATGATCATAGCATAAACCAAGTACTAACACGGTGCACACACTGTCACCTTTGCGTGGGAGGAATAAAACTACTTTAATAACACATCACTAGAGTAGCACATAGATAAATTGTGATACAAACACATTGCAATCATAAAGAGATATAAATAAGCACCTCACTATGCCATTCAACGATGAATAAGTATTCTGTGAAATCTAGCCTAAGAGACCCACACGGTGTACACATTGTCACCTTTACACACGTGGGACAAGGAGTCAACATAAGTAAAACTCACTTGACTAGCATAATGACATCTAGATTACAAGCATCATCATATGAATCTCAATCATGTAAGGCAGCTCATGAGATTATTGTATTGAAGCACATAGGAGAGAGATGAACCACATAGCTACCGGTACAGCCCGAGCCTCGATGGAGAACTACTCCTCCTCATGGGAGCAGCAGCGATGAAGATGGCGGTGGAGATGGCAGCGGTGTCGATGGAGAAGCCTTCCGGGGCACTTCCGGCGGTGGGAACGAGACTCTGTCCCCGGATCTTGGCTTCGCGATGGCGGCGGCTCGGAAGGTTTTCCGTATCGTGGTTCTTCGCCTCAGGTTTTCGATCCAGGGGCTTATGGCGAAGAGGCGGCGCGGGAGGGCTGACGGGGGGCCACACCATAGGGCGGCGCGGCCCCCTCAGCCGCGCCAGCCTAGGGTTTGGTGGCCTGGCCCCCGACCTCTCTGGTGTGTTCGGATGCTTCCGGGATTCTAAGATCTTTGGCGTTGATTTCGTCCGATTAAGAATATTTCGTTACTAGGATTTCTGAAACCAAAAAGAAAACAGGAACTGGCACTTCGGCATCTTGTTAATAGGTTAGTTCCGAAAATACAAAATATGACATAAAGTGTGCATAAAACATGTAGATAACATCAATAATGTGGCATGGAACATAAGAAATTATCGATACGTCGGAGACGTATCAGCATCCCCAAGCTTAGTTCTCTCGTCCCGAGCAGGTAAAACGATAACACAGATAATTTCTGGAGTGACATGCCATCATAATCTTGATCATACTATTTGTAAAGCATATGTAGTGAATGCAGCGATCAAAACAATGTGTATGACATGAGTAAACAAGTGAATCATAAAGCAAAGACTTTTCATGAATAGCACTTCAAGACAAGCATCAATAAGTCTTGCATAAGAGTTAACTCATAAAGTAATAATTCAAAGTAAAGGTATTGAAGCAACACAAAAGAAGATTAAGTTTCAGCGGTTGCTTTCAACTTGTAACATGTATATCTCATGGATATTGTCAACATAGAGTAATGTAATAAGTGCAATAAGCAAGTATGTAAGAATCAATGCACAGTTCACACAAGTGTTTGCTTCTTGAGATGGAGAGAAATAGGTGAACTGACTCAACAATGAAAGTAAAAGAATGGTCCTCCATAGAGAAAAAGCATCGATTGCTATATTTGTGCTAGAGCTTTGATTTTGAAAACATGAAACAATTTTGTCAACGGTAGTAATAAAGCATATGCATCATGTAAATTATATCTTATAAGTTGCAAGCCTCATGCATAGTGTACCAATAGTGCCCGCACCTTGTCCTAATTAGCTTGGACTACCTGGATTATCACCGCAATACATATGCTTTAACCAAGTTTCACAAAGGGGTACCTCTATGCCGTACAAAGGTCTAAGGAGAAAGCTCGCATTTGGATTTCTCGCTTTTGATTATTCTCAACTTAGACATCCATACCGGGACAACATAGACAACAGATAATGGACTCCTCTTTGAATGCTTTAAGCATTTGACAACAATTAATTCTTTTCTCATTAGAGATTTGAGGATGTTTGTCCAAAACTGAAACTTCCACCATGAATCATGGCTTTAGTTAGCGGCCCAATGTTCTTCTCTCACAATATGCATGCTCAAACCATTCAACTCAGTGTAGATCGCCCTTACTTCAGACAAGACGAACATGCATAGCAACTCACATGAAATTCAACAATAAGTTGATGGCGTTCCCCAGTAAACATGGTTATCGCACAACAAGCAACTTAGTAAGAGATAAAGTGCATAATTACATATTCAATACCACAATAGTTTTTAAGCTATTTGTCCCATGAGCTATATATTGCAAAGGTGAATGATGGAGTTTTAAAGGTAGCACTCAAGCAATTTACTTTGGAATGGCGGAAAATACCATGTAGTATAGGTAGGTATGGTGGACACAAATGGCATAGTGGTTGGCTCAAGTATTTTGGATGCATGAGAAGTATTCCCTCTCGATACAAGGTTTAGGATAGCAAGGCTTATTTGAAACAAACACAAGGATGAACTGGTGCAGCAAAACTCACATAAAAGACATATTGAAAACATTATAAGACTCTACACGTCTTCCTTGTTGTTCAAAACTCAATACTAGAAATTATCTAGACTTTAGAGAGACCAATTATGCAAACCAAATTTTAGCATGCTCTATGTATTCTTCACTAATAGGTGCAAAGTATATGATGCAAGAGCTTAAACATGAGCACAACAATTGCCAAGTATCACATTACCCAAGACATTATAGCAATTACTACATGTATCATTTTCCAATTCCAACCATATAACAATTTAACGAAGAGAAACTTCGCCATGAACACTAAAAGATAAAGCGAAGAACACATGTGTTCATATGAACCAGCGGAGCGTGTCTCTCTCCACACAAGCATTTATTCAAACACAAACAAAAACAAAAACAAACAGACGCTCAAGGAAAGTACATAAGATGTGACCGAATAAAAATATAGTTTCAAGGGAGGAACCTGATAATTTGTCGATGAAGAAGGGGATGCCTTGGGCATCCCCAAGCTTAGATGCTTGAGTCTTCTTGAAATATGCAGGGATGAACCACCGGGCATCCCCAAGCTTATACTTTTCACTTTTCTTGATCGTAGTATATCATCCTCCTCTCTTGACCCTTGAAAACTTCCTCCACACCAAACTCGAAACAACTCATTAGAGGGTTAGTGGACAATAAAAATTAACATGTTCAGAGGTGACACAATCATTCTTAACACTTCTGGACATTGCATAAAACTACTGGACATTAATGGATCAAAGAAATTCATCCAACATAGCAAAAGAGGCAATGCGAAATAAAAGGCAGAATCTGTCAAAACAGAACAGTCCGTAAAGATGGATTTTATTAGGCCACCAGACTTGCTCAAATGAAAATGCTCAAATTGAATGAAAGTTGCGTACATATCTGAGGATCACTCACGTAAATTGGCATAATTTTCTGAGTTACCTACAGAAAATTAGACCCAGATTCGTGACAGCAAAGAAATCTGTTTCTGCGCAGTAATCCAAATCTAGTACTTACTTTACTATCAAAGACTTTACTTGGCACAACAAAACACAAAACTAAGATAAGGAGAGGTTGCTACAGTAGTAAACAACTTCCAAGACACAAATATAAAACAAAGTACTGTAGCAAAATAACACATGGGTTATCTCCCAAGAAGTTCTTTCTTTTTAGCCATTAAGATGGGCTCAGCAGTTTTAATGATGCACTCAAGAAATAGTATTTGAAGCAAAAGAGAGCATCAAGAGGCAAATTCAAAACAAATTTAAGTCTAACATGCTTCCTATGCATAGGAATCTTGTAAATAAACAAGTTCATGAAGAGCAAAGTAACAAGCATAGGAAGATAAAACAAGTGTAGCTTCAAAAATTTCAGCACATAGAGAGGCATTTTAGTAACATGAAAATTTCTACAACCATATTTTCCTCTCTCATAATAACTTTCAGTAGCATCATGAGCAAACTCAACAATATAACTATCACATAAAGCATTCTTATCATGAGTCTCATGCATAAAATTATTACTCTCCACATAAGCATAATTAATTTTATTAGTTGTAGTGGGAGCAAATTCAACAAAGTAGCTATCATTATTATTCTCATCAAGTGTAGGAGGCATAGTATAATCACAACAAAATTTACTCTCCATAGTAGGTGGCACAAAAAGACCACTATCATTATCATCATCAGAAATAGGAGGCAAAGTATCATCAAAGAAAATTTTCTCCTCAATGCTTGGGGGACTAAAAATATCATGAAAACCAGCTTCCCAAGCTTAGAACTTTCTATATCATTATCAACAATGGTGTTCAAAGCGTTCATACTAATATTACTACCAGCATGCAAATAAGATTTCATAGGTTTTTTAATTTCGCATCAAACAATCCATGTTTTAAATCAGGAAATAGAATAAGAAGCTCACTCTTGTACATTATGCCAAACTAGTGTAAACAAGAAACAACAAGATGCAATTGCAGATCTAAAGGAAATAGCTTTGAGCACACACACACGGCGCCGGAAAAATACTTTACAGGACCGTAGTATGAGTGCCTTTTTACCTTTCCTCCGGCAACGAAAATTGCTTGATGTCTACGGAGCTTCTATTCTTGTAGCAGTGTTGGGCCTCCAAGAGCGAGGTTTGTAGAACAGCAGCAAGTTTCCCTTAAGTGGATACCCAAGGTTTATCGAACTCAGGAGGAAGAGGTCAAAGATATCCCTCTCATGCAACCCTGCAACCACAAAGCAAGAAGTCTCTTGTGTCCCCAACACACCTAATAGGTGCACTAGTTCGGCGAAGAGATAGTGAAATACAGGTGGTATGAATATATGAGCAGTAGCAGTGCAGAAAATAGCTTCTGGCGTGTAGTTGATGGTGGTAGTATTGCAGCAGTAGTAACGCATAAAACGGTAAACAAGCAGCGATAGCAGTATTTAGGAACAAGGCCTAGGGATTACACTTTCACTAGTGGACACTCTCAACATTGATCACATAACGGAATAGATAAATGCATACTCTACACTTTTGTTGGATGATGAACACATTGCGTAGGATTACACGAACCCTCAATGCCGGAGTTAACAAGCTCCACAATAATGCTCATATTTTAGTAACCTTTAGTGTAAGATAGATCAACAGACTAAACCAAGTACTAGCATAGCATGCACACTTGTCACCTTCATGCATATGTAGGAGGAATAGATCACATCAATATTATCATAGCAATAGTTAACTTCGCAATCTACAAGAGATCATGATCATAGCATAAACCAAGTACTAACACGGTGCACACACTGTCACCTTTGCACACGTGCAGGAGGAATAAAACTACTTTAATAACACATCACTAGAGTAGCACATAGATAAATTGTGATACAAACACATTGCAATCATAAAGAGATATAAATAAGCACCTCACTATGCCATTCAACAGTGAATAAGTATTCTGTGAAATCTAGCCTAAGAGACCCACACGGTGTACACACTGTCACCTTTACACACGTGGGACAAGGAGTCTCCGGAGATCACATAAGTAAAACTCACTTGACTAGCATAATGACATCTAGATTACAAGCATCATCATATGAATCTCAATCATGTAAGGCAGCTCATGAGATTATTGTATTGAAGCACATAGGAGAGAGATGAACCACATAGCTACCGGTACAGCCCCGAGCCTCGATGGAGAACTACTCCCTCCTCATGGGAGCAGCAGCGGTGATGAAGATGGCGGTGGAGATGGCAGCGGTGTCGATGGAGAAGCCTTCGGGGGCACTTCCCCGCTCCGGCAGGGTGCCGGACAGAGACTCCTGTCCCCGGATCTTGGCTTCGCGATGGCGGCGGCTCGGGAAGGTTTTCCGTATCGTGGTTCTTCGCCTCGGGTTTTCGATCCAGGGGCTTTATAGGCGAAGAGGCGCGCGGGAGGGCTGAGGGGGGGCCACACCATAGGGCGGCGCGGCCCCCCCGCGCCAGCCTAGGGTTTGGTGGCCTGTGGCCCCGACCTCTACGGTGTGTTGGATGTTTCCGGGATTCTAAGATCTTGGCGTTGATTTCGTCCGATTCCGAGAATATTTCGTTACTAGGATTTCTGAAACCAAAAACAGCAGAAAACAGACGCACTTCGGCATCTTGTTAATAGGTTAGTTCCGGAAATGCACGAATATGACATAAAGTGTGCATAAAATATGTAGATAACATCAATAATGTGGCATGGAACATAAGAAATTATCGATACGTCGGAGACGTATCACCCGCCGCTCCTTATCTGCTTCGTTCTCCGCATCAGCCAGGAACTTGGTGTCCCTGACCGGGTCAAAGAGGTAGTCTGTGTTGTCTTCGTCGTCCAACTCCTCGTCGGAGCTCGAGGCGGGGGGAGGTGGAGTCGGAGGTGGAGGTGAAGGTGCGGTAGCCTGGCTACGGTCGTCGCTGCTCATGGTGGCCAAGGTGGAGGTAGAGCGGCAGCGGTGCTACAGTGGAGGTTGTGCAGCGGCTAGGGTTTAGTGTGGGAGGAGATGAGATGTGCGCGCCCCTGTTTATATAGGCCGGAGGCAGGCGACGGCACGTGTGACATCTCCATTACTTCGTGCGCAGAGGTAGGCGACGATCGCGCGGCACGCGAGGTGTCACCATTAACGTGGCACGGACTGCCGAAGTGACGCAGCGGCGCCAGTCGCTGGCGCGCTTGAGATGACGCATCGAGCCAAGGTTGCTGCCAGGCGGGCCCAACAAAACGTCCGCCAGACGCGAGCGGACAC
The DNA here is from genome assembly GCA_030979885.1 of Lolium multiflorum. NCBI lineage: Eukaryota > Viridiplantae > Streptophyta > Magnoliopsida > Poales > Poaceae > Lolium > Lolium multiflorum. The sequence continues at coordinate 86,163 of JAUUTY010000480.1, forward strand.
TTTGCGCGTCCACGCAACGTCCGCAGATATGCATCCGAGGCGCATATTTGGGCCAGGTTTGCGTTGCCGCGGACGGCCCAGTCACTATTCGTCGCCCCGCTAGAGCAGGGACACGACGGTTTTCTGAACCCTGCGGACGCAAACAAGCTAAGTAGATGATGAGTAAGAGCATCTCCAGCCGCGTCCTCTAGGACGTCCCTAAAACTGCGCCGGATTTATCGTTGGGGACGTCGCTGCATCCCCTAAACAAAATGTTAGATTTTAAAATTTAAGCGAAAACAACTGAATTCATTCAAACTTGCTATATATTATATAGATTTGAACGAAATTCAAGAAAATTTAAACTAAACCCTAATCTAGTAGTACTTGCGGCGGCCAGAGGCGTCGTAGTACTGGTGGAAGTTGTACATGTCGTCGACGATGACGTCATGTTTGCCGCGCTCGTCGGGCTCGTCGATGGTCTCGTCCTTCACCGCGCCGCTTGGTCCAGCCTTGCCGTCATCGGTGAGGTCGACGAGTGGCTTTCCGGTGTCACAGACGCTGCGACCGCCAAGTCGAGGTCGCCCCTCCTGGTGCCATGCACGACGAGACACATCACTACATCGCCTGGGAAAGCAGGGCGCTATTAACATCGCTTGACCAGAGGTAGACGACAGAGTTTTAGGTTTCCGTGTCGCTGACGCGTCGGCCCCACGTCTTCTCGCCTTGCATTTTGTTGTGTCCGACATGCCCAGAACGTCTCTTGTGGAGCGGGGACGAACTCGTGACGTCGGACACTCTTGATGCGTGTGGCTAGAAACGGAAATTTTATCCGACGCGCTCTAAATCTTTTTAAAGACCGTTTTGGAGGACGTGACTGCTCTGCTGGAAAACTCTTGCGTTTTGATGGGACGGAGGGGCGGCAATTAATGACTTTTCTTGTACCTGGATAGAGATCGCCCACGCCTTGCATTATATGGTACTATCTTCATTACAATGAATAAGTCACTTGCGTATATTAAAATAAACTTTTTCAAAAATTTAAGAAATAAAATTTTAATTATATTATATGTAATAAATATCTTTAAATTCGTATTGAAAAATACATTTTAATAATGCTAATTTTATATCAACAATTTTAACATATGTAGATTAAGTTTTAGAGAAAACACACAAAAATATGCCTTATTTATTAAATTGGCGAGCTACTCCGTCTGAAACACTAGGTCTGAATGCGATGAACCTGTTTGGCGAGACATACCAATCTATCGATAGGAGAGGGACGGGACAGAGTTTGTGGCCGCACGAGAAGGTGATCGATCAAGGCGACGCGGGGAGGACGTTAGACGTGGACAGATTATCTCCACGGGGCGACCCATTATGTGTCCGTTGGATGGGTCAAGGGCATTTCCAGCAGCGCATCGCATTTCGGACGCTCAAAAGTGGTCGCGAGCGTTCGTTTACGTTGCCTCGCGGACATATTTTGTCCGCCGTCCGTTTACGTCTGGGTGTGCTTCTACCGGGGGCGACCCATTTTTTGAATTGCAACATAGTTAAAAACTTTTAAAGTAGTACATACCAATGCATAAAAACTATACAAAGTAGATCTATAGGCCTATACTACTTGCTTCCTGACGGGTCGGCACCGTTGTTGCGTCGCTCCGTCGCATGCTTCTCCGCCGCCTCCCGCGCGGCCGCTATGGCTCGGTGTGCCACCGCGTCCTCTGCGAGCCTCACCTCGCGTTGGCGCGTCGTCCTTCGGCGTCTCGAAAGACTCGACGATGGCCTCGCTCCCGCCGCCTTCCGGCGTAGGCGCATCTCATCGGAGGACCAAGATATCTCGAGTCGAGTCCTCCGCTGCGACGACGCCGCCAGCTGTTTCTGGCTCGCGTCGACCGCCGCATGGGCCGCCCGCTCCTCCTCTGCTTCCTTCTCCGCTTCGGCGGGCGGCGGCGTCGGCCGGGTGGAGGAAGTCGGTGCGTCTTCGTCGAACTCGTCGTCGGAGCTCGAGGCCGAGGAGGTGGAGTGGGAGGTGAAGGTGGAGGGTGGCGCGGCAGCTCCGCGTCGCTGCTCATGGCGGATCTTCTAGGGCTGAGCGGAAGTGGCGCTACGGCAGCGGCGGCTAGGGTTTTGTGGGGAGGAGATGAGATGCTCGCGCCCCTGTTTATATAGGTCAGAGGTAGGGCAACGGCCGCGCCACGCGTGGAATCGCCATTACTACATGCGCAGAGGTAGGCGATGGCCGCGCGGCACGAGCATCGCGCCGCGGCTGCGATGCCGACGACGCCTCGATGCCGTACTAGCGGAGAAGACGCATTGCGTCCGCACAGTGGGCCGGACAAAACGTCCGCCAGACGCGAGCGGACACTTTCCGCGTCCGCCGAGCGTCCGCCAGATACGCATCCCAGGCGCATATTTGGGCTAGGTTTGCGTCTCCGCGGACGGCCCGGTCACTTTACGTCGCCCCGCTGGAGGTAGTGCCAGACGCATTTCCGGTCACGGCGGACGAAAACGGTCGCACAGCGACCATTTGCGTCGCGCCGCTAGAGATACCCTAAATCGAACAAAAACATGGCTTAGCCCACGGACGCATCCCAAAGCCGATGACCGCGGCGTCCGGAATTATCCAAATCCGATCCAAAGGACCTCGTTTGCGTGGACGCCAAGCGATTGCCGCTCGCGTCCTCCCCTACCCTGGTCCGCATGTCATAGGAACATAACATCATTTTTCATTTAAATTAAATATATTACATTTTCAGTACTACATACTACTAGCCTATCTACCCAGGCTTTGCCGCCGACTCTACTCGCCGCTGCAGCCGTGGATTTCACTCGACGCTAGCGGCCTCTATATGTGAGGGTTCCACTCCAGCTTACCTGGGTGGCCTGACGGCGGCCTTCCTCCGACATTCCTCCGCAGCCGCCCTTCTCCTGTTCGCCCTCGCAGCTTGAGCACAGGCGCGCTCGGCCTCCTACGGCATCATGGTCCGCTTCCCGCACAAATCACGCTCGCGTCTGGTCCTAAACACTCAGAGACCAACAACTTACAGATTTTGTGTGCTACTACACTGATAAAGAAAAGTAACTGATAGTTTCCATCTCATTACAAAAAAAATACAAGTTTTAGGTTCTGGTGGGCTGGTTGTTGGGCTGTGCTAATGGGCTGGTCAGACCGGTTCGGCCCGATTCTCTAACTCTTTTTTCTTTTTTTCTTCTTCTTTTTCTTCTCTATTTTTCTGTTTAAATTTCTTATTTGAATTCCAGTTGAATTCAGTTTTGTCTTAGAGGATTTTATACATATGAATCCTTCTGGAATTCCTCCAAATAATGTTTGGATTTTGCTTGTGTATTCAGGAATTATATATTTGCACTGACACATATTTTGATTAAACATTATTGGAATTTTGGATTAATCATCTTAATAAGCACAATTTCAAATATCAACTTGGGAGTGTTCAAATTATTTTTGAAGAACTTATTTAACTACCTAGTGATAGGTAAAGGCTTGTTTTAGTAAGAATTTGTAAAGAAACAAACCGCTAGGTTTAAAATTATTTCTTGGTCTCTTTTTGAAAATATAGGCTTGGTCATATTATTTGATGTTCACCATATTTATTTTCTATTGACTTGGATATATCCATAATGATATTTAGGATTTTTTTTTTGTAGTGATGGTCATATATGAATTTACTAAGTTTAATAACACTTGGTTTGTTGTTTTGAATATATGTTCAAAGGATTGTGTGCATATATTTTCTGATTGACAGGAAATTTACCTAAAGTGGTTCTAGTATCATTAATAATCTTCTTAAACAGTGGCTTTGGATACTTAGGTGTACTTCATTTACTTAATTAGAAAGAATCATTCATTTATCTAGCGTTAAGGTTTGAGTTGAGTTGGTTACTTGGTTCATTGACTTGTCTTTGACTCTGAGGATGGGCAATAGATCAGTGACCTTGGATTGGAATATAGGGTATTATACTAGGGTTTACTAATAATCACCAAGTGATGCACAAGTTAGGATTGAGATGAGGGTCCAAGGTTCCAAGTGTGAGTTGACTAGGGATTGCTCTACCTCACAATAATATGATGGTTGCTTCGAAATATTATTGACCTAGCTAGGTTCTTAGTTAAACAAAGTTTTGGTCTCCAACACTTGCTTCTTTACTAAAAATGTTGAATATGGACTAGGTTTCTTACTAGTAGCCCCCTATTAATTTTTGTGAAGGACGATATCTGCTTATAACACTGGGGTTTCCTAATTAAAAAATTTCACTTATGTATATCGAAGTATAATCATGTACTTGACATGATCATTTTACTTCTCATTAGTTCATCTTCCTTATTCTCTTTTAATTATGGGAGATTTGCCATTAAGGTATTTATTCACTACTATAGCTATTCAATTGTTTCTCAAGTTAATATTGATGGCTCATAATTCGTTAGGTTTTGTACTTACTTCTTTCATACTTTTGTTTAGAGTTCAATGATCAACACCCACTTGTGAGGATCATGGTTTTGGCTTACCTAGGATATCACTAATGAAATATGACTCTTACCTAAGAGCAAGTGCTTGCTCAAATAACTTAAGTGTTACATTTTACCGTGGACTCTCTTTTATAGGCATGAATATGGTTTCTCCTTTACTTCTTAAAGTCAAGATAACTACTCTAGTTAATTTGAGATTAGGGTTACTTCACTAACTAATAACTGACTTGGATTATATTTACGGATTCTAACTCAAGAGAAGATGACGTGATCATCTATATAGATGAATTAATATTTCCCCCCTTCTCTGAAGGTTTGGGAAAAATGAATTGGATAGAGAAAAATAAATCAAAGTTTCATGGTCGAACGGCGCGGATGTGAGCGGCAGCCGCTGACGACGTGGCACATACTCGATCGTACCCAGACAATGTCGCACATGGCCACACATGCCTTGAGCTTGCATGCATGTGTGTATATGGTAGGGTCGCACATCGGCACATGGACAAGGAAGTGGCATGCACGCTATATATGCACTAGTTGTTGCTGTATAACTAGCATGCACCTAGCAGGTGTCCTGCAAACTTGCACCACGAAAATAGTACTACACCATGGAAAATATAAGGAAGTACACAGCGTAAGAAATAGTCAATGCACCGCGAAAAAACAAGGCAGTTCATCGCAGAAAAAGAAGACAATATACTGCTAGTGCACCCTCCCGTGCACTAGGTCGGAAGGCATGGCAATGTAGTACAAGTAGTGCACTGCAAGAACATCGCACTGGATACCGCGCCATGTACTAGGACTGCAGGGCAGTACACCGTTATAAAAAAGACAATTGGCAGTACGCTACCATGACAACGCGACCTGCACTATGACCGCAGCGCAATGCAACATAGTAAAAAGGCAGTTGGCAATACGCTACCAGGACACCACACCATGCACTACAACTGCAGGGCAATGCAATGCAGTAAAAGGGGCAGTACAGTACCAGAACAGAACAACGCGGCGTGCACTAGGACCGCAGGGTAGTGCAGCGCACTAAAAAGAGACAATTCATGAGCAGCACTACTCCTGCAGGGTCAATGCCACATATATAGTAGAAAAAAACAGCTCACGGGCTGCATGCTACCAGAACACCACGCCGTGCAGTGAGGCTGAAGGCAATGCAATCTAGCCACCCTAGGCAGTGCCAAAAAATATTCATCAAAATCTATGAACTTGGGATCTAGTTTTAAAAACCTCGATGCGACTAAGACAGCCATGACAATGGATTACGATTTGGGATCTCAGTTTGAAAGCTATTTTATTTTTCATACTCGAATCTAGAAAGAAAAAAAGAGGAAACGCCCAGCGTTACCCACCATGTGCTGACGCGGGACGCGATTTTATGCGCGCTCATGCTAGCGATTTCGTTTGGTAATATAACTTGTACTGATTTCTTTATCATAAGGTCAAGAATTGAGTTGAAAAAAATACTATTAGTATCATGGCAAGAATATATGTTGAACATAAGGCATGGAAAACATATGGATGAGGTTTTGCTTTTTCTATGTCTTTTTTATTTGTTTTGCACTTAATTTGTAGCAATGGTTTCTTACAAAGTATTTCATATTACGATCTTTGGAAGATCTGATATTTGATCCTCTAATAATGTGTTGTTTGATTGTTTCTAGTTCCATTTGATCTAACTCCTAGATCAAATCACCTTTTTACATAAAACAAGGTCTTAATTATCATATTAAAATTTATAATGCTCAACTTGATGATCTACTTCAATTTCATCAACTTAAGTGAAACTTCAATCACTTTGTTAAGTTTCATCTAAAATTGCGAAAATTATTCAGATTTTTTATGCATGAATGTAATGCACACATATGTTTCTTTTTTATTTCTAGCCTCAAATTCTGAAGTAATACACAATCTTAACCTCCTTGATATTTCAGAAAATGGTTAAGATCGAGGGATGATATCAGACAAGGTAATTGTAGCTTTTGTATTCTAACTGTCAAAGTTAGAATTCTGTAAATTGTAGAGTACATTTATTTACCCGTATAAATATAACACGGAGACTATCTCTTTGGATAATGCTAATCTCCTGAACTGCATATCTAATACAAACTAGTCAAGTTAGGAGACCGGTGTCATTGCAACTACCTCTTCTGGAAGGTGTGGGTGGTATTTCAAAAGCCACGATACTGATAGGAGAGTTTCGAACGTGCGCGCTGACGCCTGCAGTGACGACGTTCGGATGCGGAGGTGGCAACATGAGAGCGAAACCTGTCGGCCCGCCGGTGAGTCACAGTCACCTGCGGCGACACTTCTAGTTCCCACGCAGCAGAATATTTGCAGAGGAAGCGTCCCACTGCCGTGGTAATTTCGGGCCACTTTTTGACAGTTGGAATCAGGGACACCAAACGGTTATTGAACACCGGCGATGGAGCTCACCCGTGGCGATTCTCTCCGGCGTGTGCTCCGGGCCGTCTCTCTCATTCTTGCCTCCACCGTCTTGTCCGAGGTCGTGTCAGCTGCGGCAGCGACTACCCGGGCGGACTTTCCGGAGGGGTTCGTCTTCGGCGCCGGCACATCGGCTTACCAGGTACCAATCGCGTAACACTTTGTAGTTCAGTGTAAATACAGTAATTCGTAGATACAGACATACAGTAACGCACCACGGCGCTGTTGAAATTCATCTTGTTCATTCAGGTTGAAGGCGCGTGGGCAGAGGATGGCAAGAAGGCGAGCGTCTGGGACACATTCACGCACAACGGTTTGCATTCTCTGTGGCTTTATGGGCAAATCCAAGAACTGCTTGCCTCTCTTCGTAACAGGTTCTTTTGGGTGGTTCTGTAGGCTATTCCATCGACCATGCGACTGGAGATGTGGCTGCGGACCAGTATCACAAGTACAAGGCATGTTTCTGATCTTCTAAAGATGCTGTAATCTGTGTACACGCATACTGCTACTTATGGTGGGTTCATTGCAGGAAGATGTGAAACTAATGCATGACATGGGTCTGGACGCCTACAGGTTCTCGATTGCCTGGTCGAGGCTTATTCCAGGTAATTGCACACAGGATTCATGTCTCCTTTTCCATATCCCGTTTTGGGAAAGTGTTGCTTATTACGTGTGTTTTTGATTGTGTTGTAGATGGGCGAGGAGCTGTGAATCCCAAGGGGTTGGAGTACTACAACAATCTGATCAATGAACTCTTAAGCTATGGTACTTATTTTTCCTTCCATCAAAATCAATCTAGGCTCTCTGCTTGAGTGCTGCTTCCTGATTCTCACTACAACGTGAACCCCCATATAGCTACGCATGACTTGCAACGGTATCCAAAATACGCTGCACCCTATCCAACTCCCCACTTCTCCACGCAATATGATAAGACGTGATTGTTAACTTCCTCAGTCCAAACCGCGTAGGGGAAAAAATACACTTCCTCAGATATCTTTCCACCAGGTCAGAAATAAAAGATATCGTTTCACCTGCGGGCCGCCTCGCCTCCTATCCACACGAACAATGCCGCTTCCGCCGCCAGGAGCGCCACCACTTCGATTATCATGAGTCATATTGGAGATCGCCACGCCCTGCTAATTCCCCATTGATCCTGGTCGAATCCTGATGATGATGGTTCGTCTCCCATGGTTGAGCCCAGGAACAAATATCAACAGTGCCATCGGGATCTGATTTGAGATCTCGTAATTTCTTTGGCTGTTGAGATCTCTAAATCATCTCTAGATTGGTACGCTAGCTTCACCCGTTCTTCATTTTACAGGGATTTACAGGGATTGGTTAGTTGCGTCCGGTGCTGCGTAGTTTCTCCTGGATTCTCGTGTTGTTGATCGTTCCTCAACTGCGGCAAATCTTCCCGGCAGCCCCACAAATATCGCACTGGCCATACAACTTCATTGTTAAGTGATCTCTGCCTTACGAATCTTACTATATGCATATTTTATCTCTGGAAATTTTTTCTGTAGTTTCAGCGGCGCAGATTGTCAGTGGTATTCCACTCCTAGAAAGAATATCAATATGCCATTCGGATCTTGTATGTCAGGGGGTACTCTTTGTCTATCCAGATCTCAAAATCTCGCTTGGTAGCTCGCATCAACTTCACTTGTTCTTTTTATTTTTCTAGGGATTGCGTTCGATCTTCCTGTGCTACCTTGTTTCTTTTGGATTCTTGTGGTGCCGACTGTTCCTCAACTGCAGCCCGGCTTAACGGCAGCCCCTCTACCTCGCATCGGCAACGCCACTGCAATGATAAGTGTTCCCTGCTGCCTTCCTAATTCTACTATATGCATATTTTTTCTCTCTGGAAATTTTGGTCTATGAGTGGTTCAGCGGTACAGATTGCCACTTTTGTAATTTGTTTCGCAGATTGGTACTCTTCTGCTGTTGTACGTACAATGTCTGTATTTATTTATTTGTTGGAATTGCGAACATCCAGTGTGTGTGTGCATTGCTCGTGTTTCATTGATAGATCAGCCTCTCCAAATATTACGACTAGTTTATCGTATGACTTAAGAGCCTATGATTTTGCAAAACTTAATTGTGTTTTTAATTAATTTTGTTGGCTAATTATTCGCGAACCTAAATTATTCTTGTGGCTTGTATGTCGATGGGTATTTAGCTGCAGGAAATATCAAAGCACATGTAGGTGGTGCAGAACTGCAGAAACATGGACGACTGTGCGATCCAAACACATGCCTACATGTGTGTGTGCTTATGTAAGTGATATTGACTTCTGCCCTTTGCTCTTTTTATCACTTAAACTATTCATGTGTTTAGGATGATTTGAAGAGACTTCTAGCAGAGAAGCCAAATTTTGCTGACACGAGTAGTGGAGAGAGCTTGTAAATAAAATATCTTGAATACAATACTAGGAGTAGAGAAGCCTGAACATGTACATTTGCTAGGACTAGTTCTGAATCCGAATCAGGTCTTTTGTTAACTATCATCTTCATGCCACTGTCAGATTAAAGACCTTAGACTACATGTACAAAAATTGAATAGCACATGGAAAAACAAGATGCTAAAATGCTAGAATTAAATGAGAAGACATGAAACTCAGGAAGACATGTAAATTGACCTTTTCCATTATTCCATACATGTACTAATTTTTTTCTTTAGTATAATAGGCTTATCTTGGTCCAATATTTACATCAAGGTATGCATCTGTAGGAAGGTTTAATAAAAACGAAGTCATTTAATATTTTCCCTACACCATGAAATAGTTAATGCAGCCATGCAACAAGAGTCATGCTAACATATGTAAAGGTTGTTACTGTGTTATTTTTGAAGAGGACAAAATCTTAACAAGAATATTTCCCATGCTGTACTCTTAAGTAGCATCAAACAATTAAAATTGTGGACGCTAATATCACATGAAAATTTATTATGTAGTGTGTGCTGATGCTACATTAGTAAAATATCTAATTAGTTTATACAAACATTCCAAAAGGTCAAATTACTTGTCATGCATGAGGAAAATATAATCAACCTATGTATGTTGCTCCATTTAAAATTTACAACCAATGTAACTCTGTCCAATTAAAATTTACAACCTTGGTAACTCTGTCTAGTGGTATGTTATTGAGATATATCTTTTTGTGGTTGTAGATTGCCAAGATAGATGGATGATGCCTGGATGGGATGTTCAGAGCAAGAACAACGAGGATGTTGCAATGACTAGATAATTTACATCATGTCTTAGAATATATTACTTTAATGGCCAATGCTTAGTACAAAACATGTATTCTCTGGATGACGTTCAAACATGTATTCTGTGGATGATGTTCTTTGTAATACAACATAGTTGATATAATATATTGTGTCTTTCTATCCATACAGTAGCAGTTCATCTGCACTATCAGCAATGACCAAATAATATTTCTCGGAAATATGTCAATAATTATTCATAATATGTAACAATCCTTCTAATTAATGTTGACCTAAACCCCATTCATGTAGGGCAGCCACCAACGCATGTGATGTGTTCTTAGGCTCTAACTATATACGTTGCTATCTTACAACGGTTATTTGCATGGGTTACCAACGCATGTATATGTGTTGTTGTAGACCCTAGCAACGCCACCAACGGCAACGCATTATAGATCCGTTGGTGTAGCCGTTAGCAACGCATATATAGACATTCAGCAACGCATTGGTACGTTGCTGAAGGGGGGGTCCTGTTGTAGTGTCTGAAATGCCAGGTATACAGCCTCACGCAACGATCTATCACTTCGACCTTCCCCAAGCTCTTCAAGATGAATACAATGGCTTGCTCAGTCCAAGAATCATGTACTACTACTCACTACTCTTCCACCACTGCAGTCTGCGGAGATGGTCATTTATATGAAATAAAAGCATGACCTTTGATCAGCTGATCAATTCTGGGAGTGATGAATGCATTGCAGCGACGATTTCACGGCGTACGCAGACGTGTGCTTCAGCAGCTTCGGCGACAGGGTGCAGCACTGGACCACCGTCAACGAGCCAAACATCGAGCCCATCGGCGGGTACGACCAGGGATACCTCCCGCCGCGGCGGTGCTCCTACCCGTTTGGGTTCGACGCCGTCCCCTGCACTGGTGGCAATTCCACGACGGAGCCGTACATCGTCGCTCACCACCTTCTGCTCGCCCATGCCTCGGCTGTGTCTCTCTATAAGCGCAAATACCAGGTTAATCTTTTGCTACATATTCCTTGAAAAAACAATATATTGGTAGTACATTGTACTACCAATGCATATAAGGATGAATACATGGTCATTTTCCCTTAATCTCAAGGTACTCTGCTTCATACTGTCCAGGCTGAGCAAAGAGGGCAGATTGGACTCACATTGCTGGCCTATTGGTACGAGTCGGAGACGGAGAAACCTGAGGATCGAGAAGCAGCTGCAAGGGCAAATGACTTCTCAATTGGATGGTAACGTAATTTTTGAATCACCCGTTCAAAATGAGTAATTATACATGAATGGGTGGGTGGCGAGAATTTGCATTTGAGGTGGTGACACTATGGACAATTCATAGGTTCATGCATCCTTTGGTGTACGGCGACTATCCACCGGTGATGAGGAGGAACGTCGGGTCCAGGCTGCCGGAGTTGACGCCGGATGAGTCGGCGAGGGTGCGCGGCTCATTCGATTTTGTGGGGATCAACCAGTACGGTGCCATCCTCGTTGAGGCGGACCTGAGCCAGCTGAAACGCGAGCTCAGAGATTATTACGGCGACACGGCCGCCAAATTTGTCACACGTAAGAGTGTCAAAAAAAAGTTATGAATGAAAAACTAGTGCCTATTTGAATGGCCAATTTGCCTGACTTTACCTCCTTCTGTTGTACAATTACCCAGCACCATTCCAGAGCTCAAGGGAGCAGCTGAGAAGCCGTGAGGCGCCATGGGGGCTGAGCAAAATGCTGGAGCACCTGCGGACCAAGTACAGGAACCCTCCGGTGGTCATCTACGAAAACGGTAAGGCCAATCTCAACTCCACCCAGGCCCCAGCTATCTGCCCAGTTTCTTGATAATTTCATCTGATACGGTGTTCTTGGCCAGGAGTTGGGCACGAGCCAGACCCTTCAGGCGAGTTCATGTACGACGACGAGTTCAGGGCGCATTTCCTGCAGGTGTACATCGAAGCGGCGCTGTCTTCCATCAGGAACGGCTCCGACGTGCGCGGCTACTTCGTGTGGTCGTTCCTCGACGTCTTCGAGATTCTGTTCGCCTACAGGTTCCGCTTCGGCCTCTACGGCGTCGACTTCGGGGACGAGCAGCGGACGAGGTATGCCCGGAGCTCTGCGAGGTGGTACGCCAGCTTCCTCCATGGCGGCGAGCTTAGGCCGGTGGCGACTAGCGGAGACAGAGCCGGCTTCTACTCAATGATGGATGAGCAAGCACCGGTGATGGACTACCGCCCTGAGCAGAGAGAACCGAACGCAACTTTTTTTTTAGAACCGAACGCAACTGAGTGGTGCAGCATTATTTGCGGACGCGGAAATAACTACAGAGAGCAGAAATAAATATGGAAATAAATACTGTCAGAACAGCAATGCTACATCTACCGACGGCACCTACAAAATATTCTTACAAACAACCACCTCCAGGCACGTGCTCCACAATTTAAGGGATGGAAAAAACCAGAACCAAACATCAGCCACCACGTCAACCCGTAAGCCCATTCCGTAGGATAGTTTCCGTATGTCTAGGATTATTGTTGTCGATGCTGACCAAATATGGTGCAAACACGAAGCGGATATTTCTGCGAACCAAAAGACCGCTTGAATCATGAAAAAAAAATAGAGCAACACAAGAAACTAACAAATCTAATCCCTATAGCACGACAACTGGGGAATAGACGCTAGTGGAGACAGGGTATTCAGTCCTAGCCTGTAAGGGCCTTTAATCCCGATTCCCTAACCGCGACAATTAGGCGGGACTAAAAGCGAAGTCTTTAGACGCGTTCCAGTTACCAGCCGGGATAAATGATCCTCCATGTGACCGCGATAGAGGGTTTGGGATGGAGAACCTTTAGTCCCGGCTCTTAATACCAACCGCGACTAGATATTATTTTCAATAATTATGTTTTTCATTTTCCTAATTTCTTTTCGTTTGACTTGTTACTCTCTCATTTGGATCATTTTTAATACTAATTACACTTAATTTGCAGTCAACTTGTAGACTTGGTCATCACTTCTCGGTCGGTCACCCATCCGCACACTACTCCACCCTCAACACCCTTAATTCCTTGGTTCTTTCCTGCTGTGGTCCGCGAATGTGATTATAACTTGTTGTAAATACTACCATATCAATCCTATTAACTCTTACCATTGTGTCACATTTCAGTATTTTTTGAAACCGAAAACAATCTGTAAATCGGAATTGGACAAATAATATATGATTTATTATTAAAAAAATGTGAGTGATTTGAATATGAAATAATTATGTATTTATTCATTTATTATTATTATTATCAAATAATATATGTATTATTCATGTAATATGGCCAAATAATTAATATTTTGAAATCTGTAAACCGGAATTGGACAAATAATATATGATTTATTATTAGAAAAATATGAGTAATTTGAATATGAAATAATTAAGTATTTATTCATTTATTATTATTATTATCAAATAATATATGCATTATTCATATAATATGGCCAAATAATTAATATCTTGAAATCTGTAAACCGGAATTTGGCAAATATATATGATTTATTATTAGAAAAATGTGAGAGATATATATATTGAAAGACACATAGTTCATATATATTGAAATAGACATATATAGTTCATATACTAGCAAATATGTCCGTGCGTTGCTATGAAATCGTCAAAAAACATCACATGCACGAATACATAGGTGGTATGACGAGCTAGCGTGGCCGTGGCGGCGTCCAGGGCAGCATTGTCTGGGTTTAGGGGGACGGAGAACCCTCACTCATAGAGAACCCGTACCGACATGTGGGATTAGGGTTTTGCGAGATACGTAAAGAAAGGGGTTGGCACGAGAGGGGAACTCGGGCGACAAGGTGTCGGAGGTATGACACATGCTTGTTGCAGCGGTCACGGCATACATTGAAAGAATAATTTTCTTTATCTCTTTATACCACATTCCATGACACATCAGAACTGATCGCATACACTTTGAAGGAACTACATTTGGGAATGAAACAATTGGATTTGCTGTCAAAATTATTTTCTGTAGAGTGCTGGTCCAAATATGAACGACGGGATAAAACATAAATTAAAGCCCTTTTCTTTCTTGCTCACTTGATAGGTTTGCATACATTTTGTTTTTCTAAATAGTGAAACTGTATTTTTCTCTTAAAATAGTGTACTACCTAATTTAAGTCAATTATTTACAGCTGTAGTTTCCTTAAATTTGGATGATGTAGTTAGTTCCTTTGCATAAAGATCTCCATCTTCACTGCATAATTATCATGACGGTTAAATTGGATTTGGTTTAGTGAATACATTTGGCTAATTCCCACATGGTAAAAGGACTGCGCTCAGCAGAAAGCAAGTAGGCACCCTGTGCTGCAAGCAAGCACGAACACAGCACAACAAATGCCCAACACAACACCCATGAAGTTCATAACCCACGACAGGCAACAACAAACAAAGTAGTACTGGAGTAGAGCATGCAGGGACCGGGAAGGAAGTCACCTTGCTGGCAGTGGCAGATCGAGTCGACTCCAGACAGAGGGAAGGGCGACTGCATACGTGTCGGCGAGCCGATTTCAGGCGGCAGCGAGCGACTACAGGAGACGGTGGCGGCGCGGTTGTTAGGTCGCTCCAGCGGCCTCGATTCAATCTGGTGCCCTGGTTTATCGATTGAATAGAGAGAGAGCTAGGAAGTTGTTATGGAGGCATGGAGCCGCCCGTCCCCCGAACTCTTGAAGGCACGCCTGTTCGAGCTGAATCCTCCAGCAAGAAGAGCGGACGATACTTGAACGAAACAGATACGTTGAGTCACGTCCATGCCATCTCCCCATCCGCCATGCGGCCCTAGTTCTAGTGCTCGGAGCGGCGCCAGCGGACAACCGGTTTCAATTTAATAGTTAAGAACCCAGGACGTATGCGTACGACCAATCGGTTTCAATTTAATAGTTAAGATATTGAAAGACACATAGTTCATATATACAAAAGACACATAGTTCATATATATGAAAAGACACATAGTTCATATATATTGAAACGATCGATTCATAGTTCATACAAATATAAAAGACCACCACTACTCATCATCTTTAAATATTGAGATGATCAACATGGGTAGTAGTCAACTAGCATCCAATGCTTCCTAGCAATCTCGAAGCCCAGGTGAGCTTCTAGTGCTGCATAGTGCACTTGCTCGTAGCTCAATGGATAATTGGCCCACCAAAAATGAGCTTCTTGTGGTTGTACTTCTTCTTCTGCTCAAGGTGTATCCCAATGGTATAGTTTACCAAATTATATAGACTTGGAGTGGGCTTGGTGGTGGGGTTTGGAACTACCTTCTAGAGGTCGTACGCAGAAGTGATGTGAATGTCGTAGGGACTTAGCTTTTTCAGATCATTACTGATAGCGGCGCCGCAGAATCTGATGTTCCCATCCTACAAGAAATCTTTGAGCACTTGTGACACTTTATCGGCATGAATAATCTGGAACACCAACGTTCCGGATGCCACCGAGAGTTGAAGGATGGCGGCGCGCTGATTATTACGCACGCGAGGGTCGGTGAACTCGCAGTCCAACTCGACGCACTTGGTCGTTGCGGTGTCGAGAAAGTTCCTCTTCACACCCCGGATCCACTTCTCCACCGTTCTTGCACGGGGCGTGACCATGACCTTGAACGTCGCCATCCCTTTGGCCTTGAGGTAGTACACCCATGTCCGACGAGCCGGGTCACGCACGAGGTGCTCCATCAATGAAGATGGGAGAGAGAGCTATAGCTTTTGCAATGGTGGATGAGGAGAGGAGGCCGGATGGAGAGAGAGTGTGTGTGGCAATGGTGAAGAATGGTGGAGCTTATAAAGAAATTGGAAGAGGAAGATGAATAGTGGCTGGCTGCGCCGGCGCCGGCGGCTCGGATTCCACGCCGACGCTCGATTTCGACGCAGCCAGTAATGGCGACGCGTGATCGGCCTCCACGGGAAACGAGTCGTTTGACTTTAGGTCCCGGATTGGGACATGCGCCGGGATTAAAGGAGGTATCGCAGGCGCCGCGTGGCGCAAAACCCTTTAGTCCCGGTTTGGGAGACGAGCCGGGATCTTTGGTCTTTACCAGTCGGGACCTATGGGTGCCGTACGCTGTAGCGTTTACAGGGCGACGTGACCAGGCATTGGGTCCCGGCCCAGGACACGGACCAAAGGTTCCTGACTAAAGGCATGTTTTCTACTAGTCTCTACTACTTATAAAGGCACGAAGTTCCGTTGAAAAATTGAATCCATACCGTCCATAGGTCTATATCATACGGTCCAAAATTATTTGGTCTCCCTCCCCCAATTTTATCCGCAATAAAACAATCCCGCTGATTACTCCTACAGATCCGAAAATTACGATAGAAACTGCTCCCACATGCACGACTCTTCCGACTTCAAGATTGGACACCGCACGTCAAAAAAAAAAAAAGGTTGGACGCTGCCCTTCTTGGTCTAGCCGCTGCAGATCGAGTCCCTCCGACATGGACGCCGCCGCCTCCCGCTCCTCGCTCTGCTTTCTACGTCCAACACAGTCGGAGGGATACTCACTATACGTCGAGCCCTTTAGCCTCATGCCGTCGCCACTCGCTAATGCATGCCATCACCAAGGATGACCGTCTTAGCCGCGTCCGGAGCTAGATTCCGGCGTCGTTGCCTCCCTGGAACCGACACCATCGTCCAGGATGGAGCCGGCACCGACGCAGTTCACCTGACGTGCTCTCCTTTCTATCATCAATTCATCATGTCGCACTGCAGACCATCTTCACCCATCAACTGGGCTCCAGCGGGCGGCGACAAGCCGATTAACTGCGATCCTACATGATGATTGACAACACCATGAACACATTTGGTGTCTGCCGTCCACCATCATCGTGGTCGTTGTAGTATGTCCAGATTGGAGCCGGTGCCATCGGTAAGGAAATACCGAAACAGTCCATAACTGTGGTGCACCATATCTTACCTACCGGATCATTGTTGTTGCTGGGTCAGCGATCAACAGGTTCATCCATTCTCCTAGCCTGGGCATAGATTAAATTGTTTATACATGTCGACTGCTTGAGAAAATCACAAGGTGGTTTAATTGTTGATTTCCTACTAGGAATTACCCAGCCGAATGATTTTCTTTCGGATGCCTGAGCACCTCCTCTTCTCAATCATATTTGTCAGATCTTGGCGTGATATATGCAGCAGGTATTAGCGCATCCATCTTCTGTCATGTGTACTTCAGTTGTGCTAATTTGGATTGTGCAAGTCCTATATTTTCCTGGCCGTGATTCATTAATTAGTCCTTACTCCGGGTTCACAAGATTTTCATGTTTACTTATAATGATTCAGAAGGAAAGTTGGGTGAATGCTCAGTTAGATACATATTATGCTAATTCAGTTTACGTTATTGTCTGCTAACTTGCAGGGGTTCAATTGTATGGCCATGTGATTTCCAAGTTCAGTAGTTGTTCGTGTCTACAGGGATATCATATGATTTATGCAATTTCCACTCTTAGCTTTTGCTTCACTATTCTAATTGTTAAGATCATGTAGAGAAGTGTTGTTTTGTTGTGTGTTTGGCTAAATAATATTTATCATTCACATGCTCATTTTTCTGCAGATAGCTATATTTATAAGCATTTACGCTATCCTTGTAAGTACATCATATTTTGTGAGCAATCAGTTTGGATAGTGTGAATATTATGCGGCTCTTCTCGCAAGAACTACTTTTATTTTGCTTTTTGAGGTGATATCACATAACATGTTTTCTAGCTATGTGAGCACACATTGCCCCATAACATATATACTACCCCCTAGAAAAATAAGGGTCTTAATTTTATCTACATACGGATGTATCTAGACACATCTTGGTTGTAAATACATAGAAAAAGTCGAGACACTTATTTTTGAATGGAGGGAGTATGAAGCAGATTTACATACAGCCCTTAGCCATATTGTTAACAGATCCTTATTCTTCCTGATTTGTTTGTCAGCATTATAATTGTCCTAGATAAAAGTTGTGTACGGATAGTTCGATTTTAATCTATTGATAATGGTTTGTTATTTTCCATTCAATATTGGCTAAAAGCTCTAGATGTTGTTCAGCGGCATTGCAAGTTTGCTAAAAGAAGTGGACATTGGCCAGAAAATATCAGGGTAATATTGATAAAAGAACTGTACGAGCTCCACATTTCCCATTTACCATGGTGTCAGACATCTTGATAGTCTCCACAAGATTATGGTTTAGAACAATTAAAATAATCTACTCTATTAATCCTTGCAAATCAACAAATTGGCATGTAAGACGAAAAAGGCTTTATATGTTTGTTCTTCTATTTCAAAAAGACGTTTTTCATCGATTTTTATCTTATATGTTTGATTGCACGTTTGCCGAAATTTCAGTTTGTAAAACATGTGGATCAAATCTATGCTAATACTACTGTACGCTTTCCTTCTCCTGATAGATGAATTCGATTTTTATTTTGATAGCTGATGCGGGTGCTTGCTTGTTCTCAAGGCCCTGCATCGAGACGAATACCCTTCTACTACGGTCATGTTCATGGTAGAGCAAGGAGGAGCATAAAGAAGAAACTCGCAATGGTGCTAGAATGATCGTCCAAATTTTTAAAACATTTTTAGCTAAATGTTAGAAAGATTGCAGTCCGATCTCCTAATCAACGTCAGTGTTGTAGCAGTGTATACGGAATTATCACAAGTGCTCAGTCTAATGTTTGGTTTCCTAGAAACAGACATGAGGATGTTACTTTGATAGTGCATGCATTCAATGTGCTTGGAGCTAACAATAGAAATAGACTTAGAGCTGCTTTTGATGGAGTGAAATTAGCAGCAAATAGTTTGGAAATGCGTGATATATGCAGTTATCTACCATTTCTTATATGATAGAATTGTGTATTTAGACTTTAGAATTGAGGATATATAGTTAGTTCTATATAATGTATTTTCTGGGTACTCAAAAAGATCTATGATTAACTATTAGTAATTTACCATTTCTAATTTGTGTATGGCTAAATTCATATAAGTCCAGAACGTGCATTGCACGTGCAATTTTACTAGTGAGAGTAAGGGTCGAACCATGGAAGCCTAAAACAAAATTTCAGTATTAAGGGAAGGCGAAAACAAAATTTCCCGTTTCCGTGTCTCTTCAGGAAAACGCTTTAATGTTGCAATCACGGTTAATCTTGTGAGTTTCCTAAAAGTTAAATTATAGACATGTTAGTTACTTCTCATATTTCATATTACTCCGCATATAAGGTTTAGTCAAAGTAAATTTTGCCAGATTTAACCAATTATATGTAAAAAGATTATTATTTAAAACTTAAAATAATATCATTAATTAGTACCAAAATGGAACATAGGATCATATCATTCACACTTAATTATGTATATATAGAGATTTTTTCATGGATAATTGGTCAAATGTTACAAAGGTTTACTTTGACCAAACCTTATATATCAAGTAATATGAAACGCTGGGAGTAATATGAACGCATTTGATCTCTACTTCCTCCTTTAGAAAATATGCCGCATTTATTTTTTGATTAAAGTCAAACCTTGTAAATTAACCAATTATATAGCAAAAAACATGAACTTATATAATATCAAATCAGAACTATAAGATTGATCATGAAATATATTTTCAAATTGTACATATTTTACATATATTATAAATATTGATATTTTTTATAATACAATTGATCAAATTTTATAAAGTTTGAATTTGGCTAAGAATTATATGCAGCATATTTTAGAAAGGTGAGGGGAGTGTTAGCGATGTTTGTCCAGGGCACAAATTAGTACTACTTCTTGTTGTTGACCCCAACTGCCTTTTTTTTTTTTGCTTGGATGGAAAACCAAAACAAAGGCCGCGTCTCAAATAGAACCTCGCCGGAAAATCAAGAAATGTGTAACTGCACAAGAGAATTTTGTGACCATGCCTCGCGCCATGGAGAGTTCGCCGGGAAAATCAACCAATTCACTAACTTGTGCACAACTTATTTTGACATAGCCATTTTCTTAAGCTGGTGGTGCGGACAAAAGTGGGATTATGAAAATAAGCCATATAACTGGGTTGATAATTATGAAATAATTCTTACTTTATAATCATATGTGATTTGTGTGTTATATTTTTTTTTGTCCTATAAATAAATAAATCTTGTTTTTAAGTCTAATATATGGAAAGCTAAAAAGAGACGTAACATATTGTTCTATAGGTTATTATCAAGTGTTTATATATGCTTGCATTTAATTTAGTAAACAATATTTTCTTTGGGAGGAGAGCATACAGTCACCTCTTGTGTAAAATATAGGACATTTTCGCCAGAATAACTTATTTTGGAATGGAGGAGTGTAAAATATCTTGAAACATGGCGACAGAGTACACTTTTTTATGTACTTAAACCGGTAATTCTAGATGTATTCCATCCTTTCCCATTTAGTGGCATAAACTTTTTTCAAGGTTTAACCATCAATTTGAAAATTAAAACAAGTACAAATGAAATGTATATAGATTAAATTGTTGTTCAAAGTTAAAATAAGCAAAGCAAGAGCGCCACGTGCATTATGACCAAGATTTTGAGGCATTGGTATTTTTTCCAGGGGTCTAAGCATATCCGGTTACCCAAAAGGGTGGCCCATGAGGGGAGAGTGGCTGGCCAAAGGGGTTGGCCGGGACAATTGGGGGCGGGGGGAGGTGGGGCAGGCCGGCCGCACCACCACTTCATCCCCTCCTTTTGTCCTACATTGTCATGCTAAGGGCCCTTATCACCGCAATTCCCCTATATATAGTAGATAGGTGGAGGGAGGAAAATACACAATTAATTAGAAAAATATATCTCTTTAGTTGTTTCTCCATGCGGTTCTCCGAAAAATTACGCGGGGAGAGAGACAACCCCATCCAGTATGCGGGAGTGCTCAGCTACCGCCAGCTCATCCCTAGCGTCCACCTACTTTAATTTGACACGTTTAGAAACACACATTTTTTCTGACCAGATAAAAATGGTAATGCTGATGGATCACCAAGAAGATATCGCCTGACTGCAGCGCATAGCATGTTCAATACAACCTTGGATCAAAACTAAGGATCTAAAAAAGTACATGACAGATCGTACAAAATGCTACAAGTCCCTCATTGATCGGATCTTTTTGAGGTGGAAAGAAGAGGCACGTAGTTTTTTTTTTTTACCTGAAACTTAATTTGACAGGTTCACAAACATGCGCGGGGCACGTTCACTTAGGTACTGATAAAAATGTTAATGCTAATGGATCACGAACAAAATATCGCCTGACTGCAGCTCATAGCATGTTTAATACAACCTTGGATCAAAACTAAGGTTCTGAAAAAAAACATGACAGATCATACAAAATGTCCAATGCTACTTTTTCGACAAAGAGTATATATTAATATCAGAGATACCAATTACACCCAGCCTCTGCAATAACGCACTGCCCTAGCGACATTACGGATGCACACAGCCAAAAAAGAAAAAAGAATTATCAAAAAAGAAAAGCCCCGCTACAATGATCTAATCCTTTAAACAACAGCACTAACACCACCATGACAGCACCAGAAGTTCAGCTTCTCCAAAAGCGACGCCTCCAAGAAGGTAACAGTGCAGGCGCGTCATCGATCATAGATCTTAGGTTTTCACCTGAAGAAAATCCTCACTCTCAAAACAATACCTTCAACAAGGACATTGCTAGGCACAACCAATTAAGGCCAGACCTTGGATTTTCACCCTGAAAGGTAAGATTTTGAACTTCTCCTGTGCAGTCGCCCCCACTCGCATGCCGCTGCTCCAAAGACACCAATCACGAAGCCAATTCCTCCTCGCCACCCAGACTCGAGCCACCATTGCAAGACCACAGATCTCGACTTTCATGTCATTCTCCGCCAGCACCACGGAACGAAAACGTGCTCCATGATAATAACCGCCAGCACAGCTTCGAAACGCTCCCTCTGTAACCAAACGGCCAGAGTAAAAACATGGGTGCGCTCAACCGAATTCCACCCGATCCAGCAACCTCCAGGCTTGAATCGCCCAATGGAGCGCCGACGGAGCCTTCCGGAACACGACACATCCGCCAAATCGATGAGGAAAGGCACCAGCAGATCTGCATCTTGGCGGGAGAAGAAATCCAAGGACCACCGCCATTATTCGCAAGATCAGCCGGTCCCCACACCGCTGGTCAACTCCGATGCAGCAAAGGCCGAAAGAGGAAGAAAAGGGGATCTAGTGCAGGACCGGACTAACCCCACGATCACCGGATCGGGCCGCAGCCATCCACCAGATCTCGCGGATCAGGGCGCCGCCACGGACGCCTCACCCCTCCTCCTCGACGCCTCCCGCCGGAGACCTCAAGCGCCGGCCATGGGGCAGCCGCGCGGCCCTGCGCCCCCGAACCGATCTCTCACCTCCTCCCATGAGAGACCTCCAGGGCGCGCCTCCCCTGCCCACCATCGGGTGGGTGCCGCCACCGCTACGTGTGAGGGCAGCAGCGACGGCCAGAAGGGCAGCGGAGGGCGGCCTTAAGGCGGCGGCGGCGGGTCTGATAACGCGTGAAGCACACGTCCGTTGGGAACCCCAAGAGGAAGGTGTGATGCGTACAGCAAGTTTTCCCTCAGTAAGAAACCAAGGTTATCGAACCCGTAGGAGATGAAGGCCACGTGAAGGTTGTTGGTGAAGGAGTGTAGTGCGGCGCAACACCGGGGATTCCGGCGCCAACGTGGAACCTGCACAACACAATCAAAATACTTTGCCCCAACTTAACGGTGAGGTTGTCGATCTCACCGGGCTTGTAAACAAAGGATTAAACGTATGGTGTGGAGGATGATGTTTGCTTGTGAAGAACAACAGAGATTGCAGTTGATTGTATTTCAGATGTAAAAGAATGGACCGGGGTCCACAGTTCACTAGTGGTGTCTCTCCAATAAGATAAATAGCATGTTGGGTGAACAAATTACAGTTGGGCAATTGACAAATAGAGAGGGCATAACAATGCACATACATATCATGATGACTACTATGAGATTTACTTAGGGCATTACGACAAAGTACATAGACCGCTATCCGGCATGCATCTATGCCTAAAAAGTCCACCTTCGGGTTAGCATCCGCACCCCTTCCAGTATTAAGTTGCAAACAGAGACAATTGCATTAAGTATGGTGCGTAATGTAATCAACACAAATATCCTTAGACAAAGCATCGATGTTTTATCCCTAGTGGCAACAGCACATCCACAACCTTAGAACTTTCTGTCACTGTCCCAGATTCAATGGAGGCATGAACCCACTATCGAGCATAAATACCCCTATTGGAGTCACAAGTATCAACTTGGCCAGAGCCTCTACTAGCAACGGAGAGCATGCAAGATCATAAACAACACATATATGATAGATCAATAATCAACTTGACATAGTATTCCATATTCATCGGATCCCAACAAACACAACATGTAGCATTACAAATAGACGATCTTGATCATGATAGGCAGCTCACAAGATCTAAACATGATAGCACAAGAGGAGAAGACAACCATCTAGCTACGCTATGGACCCATAGTCCAGGGGATGAACTACTCACGCATCAATCCGAGGCGGGCATGATGATGTAGAGCCCTCCGGTGATGATTCCCCTCTCCGGCGGGGTGCGGCGATCTCAGAATCCCCGAGATGGGATTGGCGGCGACGGCGTCACAGTAACTTTTCTCGTATCGTGGCTCTCGGTACTAGGGTTTTCACGACGGATAGTTTTTATAGGCGAAAGGGCAGAGTCAGGAGGCGGCCGAGGGGCCCACACCACATGGCGGCGCGGCCAGGGCTGGGCCCGCGCCGACCTATGGTGTGGAGGCCTCGTGGCTTCTCTTCGTCTCCTCTTCGGTGTTCTGGAAGCCTCCGTGGAAAATAAGACCGTGGGCTTTTGTTTTGTCCAATTTCGAGAATATTTCCTGTGTAAGATTTCGAAACCAAACCAGCAGAAAAGAACGGCGCTTCGGCATCTTGTTAATAGGTTAGTGCCGGAAAATGCATCAAAATGATATAAAGTGTATGTAAAACATGTGAGTATTGTCATAAAACTAGCATGGAACATAAGAAATTATAGATACGTTTGAGACGTATCAAGCATCCCCAAGCTTAGTTCCTACTCGCCCTCGAGTAGGTAAACGATAATAAGGATAATTTCTGAAGTGACATGCTGCTATCATAATCTTGATCAATACTATTGTAAAGCATATGAGATGAATGAAGTGATTCAAAGCAATGGTAAAGATAATGACTAAACAACTGATCATATAGCAAAGACTTTTCATGAATAGTACTTTCAAGACAAGCATCAATAAGTCTTGCATAGAAGTTAACTCATAAAGCAATAGATTCTTAGTAGAAGGTTTTGAAGCAACACAAAGGAAGATATAAGTTTCAGCAGTTGCTTTCAACTTCAACATGTTTATCTCATGGATAATTGTCAATACAAAGTAATATGATGAATGCAAATAAGCAAGTATGTGAGAATCAATGCACACAGTTGACACAAGTGTTTGCTTCTAAGATAGAAAGAAGTAGGTAAACTGACTCAACATAAAGTAAAAGAAAGGGCCCTTCGCAGAGGGAAGCAGGGATTACTCTTGTGCTAGAGCTTTTTATTTTGGAATCATAGAAACAATTTTGTCAACGGTAGTAATAATTCATATGTGTTATGCATAAGACATCCTATAAGTTGCAAGCCTCATGCATAGAATACCAATAGTGCTCGCACCTTGTCCTAATTAGCTCGGATTTCCATGGATTATCATTGCCTTACATATATTTCAACCAAGTGTCACAAAGGGGTACCTCTATGTCACCTGTACAGAGGTCCAAGGAGATAGATCGCATTTGATTTCTCGTTTTGATAGATCTCAACTTAAGGACATCCATACTGGACAACATAGACAACGAGATAATGGACTCCTCTTTAATGCTTAGGCATTCAACAACAGATAATATTCTCATAAGAGATTGAGGATTAATGTCCAATGAAACTTCCACCATGATACATGGCTTTAGTTGGCGGCCCAATGTTCTTCTCTAACAATATGCATACTCAAACCATTTAATCATGATAAATCACCCTTACTTCAGACAAGACGAACATGCATAGAAACTCACATGATATTCAACAAAGGTGTAATAGTTGATGACGTCTCCAGAAACATGGTTACTGCTCAACAAGCAACTTATAAGAAAATAAGATACATAAGCAACATATTCAATACCACAATAGTTTTTTAAGCTATTTTCCCATGAGCTATGTATTCCAAAGACAAGGAATGAAATTTTAAAGGTAGCACGCAAGCAATTTACTTGGAATGGCAGAGAAATACCATGTAGTAGGTAGTTATGGTGGACACAAATGACATGGGTTTTGGCTCAAGGTTTTGGATGCACGAGAAGAATTCCCTCTCAGTACAAGGCTTTTGGCTAGCAAGGTTGTTTGAAGCAAACTCAAGTATGAACCGGTACAGCAAAACTTACATAAGAACATATTGCAAGCATTATAAGACTCTACACTCTTCCTTGTTGTTCAAACACCTTTACCAGAAAATATCTAGACTTTTAGAGAGACCAATCATGCAAACTAAATTTCAACAAGCTCTACGATAGTTCTCCACTACTAAGTTCAACACTACATGATGCAAGAGCTTAAACATGATCTATTCGAGAGCTCAAAACAATTGCCAAGTATCAAATTATTCAAGACAATATACCAATTACCACATGGAGCATTTTCTGTTTCCAACCAAATAGCAATGAACGAAGCAATTTTCAACCTTCGCCATGAACATTAAAAGTAAAGCTAAGAACACCAGTGTTCATATGAAACAGTGGATCGTGTCTTTCTCCCACACAAAGAATGCTAGGATCCGATTTTATTCAAACAAAAACAAAAATAAAAGCATACAGACGCTCCAAGTAAAACACATAAGATGTGACGGAATAAATAATAGTTTCACTAGAGGTGACCTGATAAGTTGTCGATGAAGAAGGGGATGCCTTGGACATCCCCAAGCTTAGATGCTTGAGTCTTCTTGAAATATGCAGGGATGAACCACGGGAGCATCCCAAGCTTAGACTCTTCACTCTTCTTGATCATATTATATCATCCTCCTCTCTTGATCCTTGAAAACTTCCTCCACACCAAACTCAAAACAAACTCATTAGAGGGTTAGTGCATAATCAAAAATTCACATGTTCGGAGAGGACACAATCATTCCTAACACTTCTGTACATCACCCAAAGCTACTGAAAGTTAATGGAACAAAGAAATCCATCCAACACAGTAAAAGAGACAATGTGAAATAAAAGGCAGAATCTATCAAAACAGAACAGTCTGTAAAGATGAATTTTTTAGATGCACTTAACGTGCTCAGATGAAGAAGCTCAAATTGAATGAAAGTTGCGTACATATCTGAGGATTACTCATGAATTTTCGCTGATTTTCTAAGTTTCCTACAGAGAGTTCTACTCAAATTCGTGACACAAGAAATCTGTTTCTGCAGAAATCCAAATCTAGTATCAACCTTACTATCAAAGACTTTACTTGGCACAACAATGCAATAAAATAAAGATAAGGAGAGGTTGCTACAGTAGTAACAACTTCCAAGAAACAAATATAAAACAAAAATTTCAGAAATAAAATGATGGGTTGTCTCCCATAAGCGCTTTTCTTTAACGCCTTTCAGCTAGGCGCAGAAAGTGAAAATCAAGTAACATCAAGAGATGAAACATCAACATCAATAGGTATCTTAGATGCTCCATTATCTATATTTCCCATAGTGGTGCTAAGGGCTTTATCAATTTTAGGCTTATAATAATTATTTGGCTTAGGCACCTTAGAGACATACATGAATTTTTGCTCCTTACCCACATAAGCTTTCTCCTTAAACTTAAGAGAAGAAAAAGTTGAACCCAAGGTTCCCATGGCTTTTTCAAGTTCACCAATCCTATGGGTTTGATTATCATGGATAGCACAAGTTTCTAAGACAGTAATTCTTTCATCAATTCTTCCTAGAGATTTATCAAGTTTATCAGTATTATCAAGTAATATTCCCAATTTAGTTTCAACACTTGGAAGATTTTTCTCTATGGCCTCCACTTTTTCATAACATCCTCAAGAGAGATTTCAATTTTAACTTCATTAACAGTGGTATTCCAACTAGACTCTCAATAATGCAACTAGCTTCTAAAGCGGGAGTGCCTAGGAAATTACCTCCCTAAAGAGTATCAAGAACATACCTATTCCAGCTAGAGATACCAACATAAAAGTTCCTAAGGAGAATAATAGTGGAGTGTTTCTTAGTGCACCTATGATGAGCATCGCTAATTCTATACCAAGCATCTTTAAAACTCTCTCCCCCTTGTTGCTTAAACGAACGAACTTCAACTTCAGAATTACTCATTTTAGCAATAACAAAAATAAACTAAGCAGAACAGAATTAAAGTAAAACTAGTAACTAATTTTTTTGTGTTTTTAATATAAAGCAAACAAGACAGAAAATAAAGTAAAGTAAATGCAAGTAACTAATTTTTTTGTATTTTTGATATAGAGAAAGCAAACAAAACAGTAATTAAAATAAAGTAAAGCAAGACAATAAACAAAGTAAAAAGATTGGATGTGAGAGACTCCCCTTGAAGCACACGTCCGTTGGGAACCCCAAGTGGAAGGTGTGATGCGTACAACAGCAAGTTTTCCCTCAGTAAGAAACCAAGGTTATCGAACCAGTAGGAGATGAAGGCCACGTGAAGGTTGTTGGTGAAGAAGTGTAGTGCGGCGCAACACCAGGGATTCCGGCGCCAACGTGGAACCTGCACAACACAATCAAAATACTTTGCCCCAACTTAACGGTGAGGTTGTCAATCTCACCGGCTTGCTGTAAACAAAGGATTAAACGTATGGTGTGGAGAATGATGTTTGCTTGTGAAGAACAACAGAGAACAGAGATTGCAGTTGATTGTATTTCAGATGTAAAAGAATAGATCGGGGTCCACAGTTCACTAGTGGTGTCTCTCCAATAAGATAAATAGCATATTGGGTGAACAAATTACAGTTGGGCAATTGACAAATAGAGACGGCATAACAATGCACATACATATCATGATGACTACTATGAGATTTACTTAGGGCATTACGACAAAGTACATAGACCGCTATGCAGCATGCATCTATGCCTAAAAAGTTCACCTTCGGGTTAGCATCCGCACCCCTTCCAGTATTAAGTTGCAAACAACGACAATTGCATTAAGTATGGTGCGTAATGTAATCAACACAAATATCCTTAGACAAAGCATCGATGTTTTATCCCTAGTGGCAACACATCCACAACCTTAGAACTTTGTCACTGTCCCATTCAATGGAGGCATGAACCCACTATCGAGCATAAATACCCCCTCTTGGAGTCACAAGTATCAACTTGGCCAGAGCCTCTACTAGCAACGGAGAGCATGCAAGATCATAAACAACACATATATGATAGATCAATAATCAACTTGTGTTGCGGTCAGAAACCCACCGGCGAGCAGCGACGGCAACACAGTAGAGCCGGGAGGCTCCCAGGACTGCGGTTGGCCCTGGTCCCTCGAGCGACGGCCCGCAAAGCCTCGGCACGCACGTCCGATGCTGGTGCAAGGGCGTGCCACCTGACCTATACCTGGTCAGGAAGGTGATGGATTTGCTTCGCTTAGTTTCCTGCATGGCATACACGTAAACATTAAATACGAGCCTCGATCGGCTCTCAGGTTGTCCTGTGAATCGGCTCAAGGAGCCGATCCACCCATGATCCGTATGAGGTATACGATCACATGGTGGTCCTGCTTGATCAATATAAAGCTAAAACGACCTACGACGATTTAGGGTTTTCACCACATAATCGGAACATCCTACGCGTGATTGAGCCTGGCAGCCACGCACGGTGATAATAAACCGACCCTAGATAAGGCCTAAAAACCAACGTGAAGTTGATCCCCGGAACATCTCATCTAGGGCTAGCAAACTACACCCTACGAGCACTGGATCCTTCAACCCGTTTGCAAGGCCTAACTATGAAGATATTAAACTAATCCTTGAAGAACAAGGAGCAATCATAACGGATCGGATCTACTAAATAATGATCAAGCGGGTGCCGCCCTTACACCTAAGATAGGCGTAAGGGCGGCTAGACATCTAAGGGTTGCATGGACGAAAGCATGTGACACGATGAAACAATGCTAACCCTAACACATCTATGATAACTACGTTGCTCGCCATCAACAAGGCTTCAGCACGAGCAACGCATGAACAACGAATAAACGTGTACTAGAGATCGCAAGATGCGATCTAGGCAGCAAATGCTTACCGGAAGAAACCCTCGAAACAAGGGGTTGGCGATGCGCCTAGATTGGTTTGTGATGAACGTGATTGTTGTCTTTCTCAATAACCCTAGATACATATTTATAGTCCGTAGACTTTCTAACGTGGGAGTAATCCCAACCGTGCACGAGCCAAATTCTATCTAACCGACACGTATCCTACTATATTTAGATACACGGGCAAACTAGCCCAAACTTTGTATACAAGGCCGATTCATGTAATTCTTCCAGGTATATTCTTCAAGCCCATCTTAATCGCGGCCCACCTCGATCCGGTCAAATTCTGGTGATAACACATGCCCCCTGGTTTTGGAAATGACAATTCCAAAATCACTCGCTTTTCTCCATCGGGTCATGTCGTGGCAGAGCAGAACCGTCGCAGTATCCTTCATCATGATGTCTTGCCTTCTCAACTTCTCTGCACGATTTGATAGTTTTTTGGCACTACTTCCTCGGAAACTGCTGTAACATTAGCTCTCCCCCATATCCCTCGATTTAACCGCCGAGTAGTTTGCTTCTTCATCCCCTCCTCATCCTCTGTTCCTCTGTAGTACTCGAAAACCCTTCTTCCACCATGGACTCCTCCTCCTCTTCCTCCTCCGGTCTTTCTTTCCGGTCTTCCTCCTCCCGCGGCCGCGCCGGAGGACATACGCGCCGGAGCGATGGGACGAGGCGGGCTGGGACTTCTCCGTCTGGTCAGAGGATGATGAATCTCGACCAATGGGGAAGACAACCTCCATTTCCTCATTGATGGGGATTCGGAGGAGGAGGCGACGATGATGCTCTCTGGGCGAACATCTCCTCCGATGAGGAGGATGAGGAAGCGGAGGAGGACACCTCCTCCGACGAGTACCCGCCGATGAAGCGCTTCCGCGCCGGGTCGGATGATGATGACGATGACGATGACGAGGGGGAGTACGGGGCCCCTGCCGAAGGCTACGGCAGCAGCGACGAGGAGCCGCGAGGCGCCGAGAGCCCACGGCAGCCCGACGAGGGCAGCAACGACCCTTAGACTAGGACTAGTAGCATAGGACTAGTAGTAGTAGTGCATTAGGCATCGGATGATCCTTTTGAGAGCCATCGGCTCTTCCTTGTAAGATCTTTCTGTTAATCAATGAAGAATGTTCCCCCAATTTGGTTTTCCAATCGACCAATCCTAATCATTCTGATTGCCAAAGGAGGTCAACGCACCAAGAACCGATAGCAGCGTATCGCTCTTCCACCATAGACGCCCATACGGTCCAAATCAGTGGCTATTTTTATTCTTAAGTCGATGGATGTTCATTGGTTGTTTTGAAAATCAAATCCCCTTCAGGTTGGATAGTTTTGCCGATGATGCTGATACTCGGCAATTGTATTCCATCATGATCTGTCCCTGCTTCCTTCCAGTTGGCATGAGCACTTTAAACAGGATCATCACACCTGGTTATGAGTCTTAACGGCCGATCGTAGCAGCCCGGCAACTTGGCCTCGGATAGGCATCTCCTTACTTCTTTCTACACCATCTTGACGGAGAGCAGAACTGATCTTCCTGCTGCCTTCACCAGCCAAAGGTGTTATACCTTCTTCAACGCTCTAGCCGCCCCACTTCCTCAAAACCTCTCTTTTACCCCGTCAACCGATGGTTTTGAGACTTGGCGGTCAATGTGGAAACTCACGCCTTCAGGAGAGCTCTGAGACCACCGCTGAAATAGCTTGATGCTGAATATGACATCCTTGCAGAGCAGGTACCACTACTCGCAATTTATTTTGAAGTGTTTTGCGATGATTTCCCTTCATAACCTTGCTCAGTCTCCTTGCAGCAACAGGACGGTCCTGACCCTGTAGATGATGACGGCTCCCCTTTCAGATTCCTTCCAGTAGCTCCGGTTGTCCCCTTTTACAAAAACCCACCACCCTGGAAGAAGGTTATGACGCAGAGCCAGCCGATGACACCCAAGTCGGCTTCAAAAAGCGGCACTAGGTCAACTGCCCCCCGAGCCTCAGTCAAGGCGAGAACAGCGGTGAGGAAAGTAGCTGCCATGAAGACTTCTGAAGCGCCAAAGCCCTACTCCAGCTGAAGAAGACTCGCACGTAAGTTTCGCCCATGCTTTGGCTGATTCCATTCACCCTTCAGGCTTCTGCCGCATACTTGTATTCCTTCTACAAACCTCCCCTCAAGAAACTCTAGTGAGGACACACAGTCCAGTCGAAGGGACTCGAGCTCGGGCAATTCTGAGAAAACCACCACGCAGAGCCAGCCAGACTTGCCACCGTCGGCTTCCAAGAAAAGGTCAGCCCTTGAACCTGCCGTTTCCCAAACTCCCATCAAAGCGGGGCACCGGCAGCCTACGCACAAAGGGCCGATACATCACGAGAGCTCGCAAGGAACCGCAAGCCTTTCGATCAAACCAAGAGATATTCAAACGTAACTCCTTGGCCGAAATCCGCGCCTTGAACACGCAGCTGGTAGCAGGCAAAGACGAAAATGATGAGGCCGAGATCGCGGAGGTGAATCGTGTTCGTGCTAGTGCCCTCCATGCCCTCGACATGTTCCTTTAGTAGAGTCTCCCCGTGTAATTTGTACTAGAGTCGATGGCCGTGCATCGGCTACTGTTGTCTTCGCATATCTTCTCACGTCGATGTCAATGCATCGGCTGTGACTTGCATGTACACTTTTTTTTTACTGGCCGATTTTTCTATGTCCATGTATCGCACGTGTTCATCTGATTAGGTGCCCCCCGAGCCGAATCTGTCAGGTAACTGTAGATATCGGCTCTGTACTTGAACATCGGCTCTGTCCGGACCAATGTTGCCTTCTTCCAGCTCATCAGCTGACGTAAACCCATATCCCAGCTTTCCGTCGCCCGTTAGATCGACGTTGAACAACAGGCAGAACGTATGGCGAAGATAATTTTGGCCGATTGCTGGAATCGGCCTCCATGTGGATGGAATTACTCAATGCGTGTTTACAACTTGTATGTGCTCCCTTGCAGGAGGAAGCCTCCTTACCACGACTACGTGACATGTTTAACGTAAGATCCTTGCTCTTTTTTTTTTGGGGCCGATCACAGGGATCGGCCTTGCCACGTATGTCGATGGGTGCTGCTCTTGTTACTCTATCAGGCCGGTGGATAAGACCAGCCTCACCCCATTTTTTGTCACGTCGATGCGTTCGCAGTCGTCCAAAGTGATGCCTGAGAGTGGCTCTTGGCCTGCCGTCTCCCAAACATTCATGCCAGCCGTTGAAATCTCGGCTGAGTCATCTGCGTGGATGACCTCTACTTCATCTCCATTCCACTGTATTAAGCATTGGTGCATCGTGGATGGGATGCAACAGTTGGCGTGGATCCAATCTCTCCCTAGCAGGACAGCATAGGTGCTCTTGCTATCGACAATAAAGAACGTCGTAGGGATGGTTTTTCTTCCTATGGTCAGATCCACGTTCAGAACACCTTGTGCTTCCGATGCTTGGCCGTTGAAATCGCTCGGTAACGTTGGTCTTGATCAGATCCGAGCTAGAGCGTCCCAACCGACGTAGCATGGAGTATGGCATGATGTTGACTGCCACTCCGGTGTCCACCAACATCTTGTTGACAGGCTGCCCATTGATATAACCTCGCAAGTACAGGGCCTTCGGTGTCTGTAGCTTCTTTCTCGTGGCTTCTCAAAGATAGCGGCCGTGGGCCGTTCAAGTTGTGCCACAGGTGCTTCGTCTAATCCTGGAGCACTAAACTCCGCCGGAAGGATGAACACCATGTTTGTGCCAGCCGATGTCTCATCATCGGCTTTCCTTTGTCTGGGGCGCCACTCTTTCTTTTGTGGCCGACCTTCTTCGTCCAGAGTTCGCTGAATTTTTGCGGCCAGATCAGGCCGCGCTTTCCTTACGTGTGCAGGTATAACCTTTCGGCCTCCAAACCACGTAGTCGCTGAACCCTACGCTTTTGGGAGCGGCTGAGTCCATCGGGCACCACCTTGGCCGATGGTACTTATCTTCTTCTTCTTCATCATCGTCTTCTAACTCCTCGAGATCTTCCACCCGAGAGGACTCAGCGTGCTTGTTCCGGGAGAGGCCCTAGACGTTTGAACACGGACACGTCACTGCATCCTTCTTTTCTGTCTACATTACGGCGATTTGCCGATTGTAGGCAATCGGCTCATTCTGAATCCCAGCAGTATGCGAAGAAGGGACAGTTCCGTGCCTATCCACGTCGTCTTGCTCTCTTGACTTTTCCTTGGCGTGGCGCTCATATCTCTCCTCGTCGCGATCATGCCGACGATGTCTCCTGGCGTCCTGCTAGCCGGACGAACTCTTTCGTCACCGTTGTCGTATCGTCGGTGTTGGTCGTATGACTCACGTATTTGTTGAGGAGGTGATCGGAGAGGTCGCTGATATCTCACATTCTTCACTTCTCCCTCGTAATGTAGCGCTTGCCATCGTGCCGGGGCGGTCGCGTGGAACGGCTTCCTCTTTGTCCTTGTTGTGAGCAGCTGCCCTCGTCTGTCCTTACAGTGGTGCCCAGGTCCTACCATGTGGATGCTGAACGAGAAACCTAGGCTGGCACCTCCCGGGTAAGTGCACTCCACCATGTTAACGGCGGGGAAGGGGTGTGTGTCGACTTTCATGGCGTACTGGCTAAAAATTAGACGCCCTTGTTCTATCGCCATTTGGATCTGCTGACGCCACACCCTGCCGTCGTTGGTGGTATGGGTGCACGTGTTATGCCACTTGCGGTATGGCTTTCCGTTCCTCCTGCGCCGTGGGGATTTTGTGGCCTTCGGGTACCTTTAGCTGCTTCTCCTTAAGTAAGAGGTCGAAAATTTGCTCAGCCTTGGTCACGTCGAAGTCAAACCCTCTTGGAGGACCTTGTGGCTTAACCCATTTGCGGGACACGGGGCTTGCCCCGAGTCCATTCAGCCTTGCTACCTCTTGATCTCCGAGCCTTCATCTTCATCGCCTCAACCAGGACCACCGCACGCTTGAATTTATCCTGGTACACCTCGGGTGGCGCTGTTCATATAATGACTGCTTGCACCATATGCGCCAGTGAAGGGTAGTCCGCTTGGGAGGCCACATCCTTGATCGGTGATGCGAGACCCACCACCGCCAACTCGATTGCTTCTTTTCAGTCACACGAGCCGAATAGCATCGGTTCCTAACGGTCTGAAGCGCTGGATGTATTCGACACTGTTTCTCCGCACGTCGTACTTGTGCTAGATCGGCAATGCCAGCCTCGGAAGCCTCGAGTGATACTGCATGTGAACTGTTCTTCCAAGCTTCCAAGTCCGGATTGAGTGCGGTGGCAGCGATGTGTACCACCCGAAAGCCGATCTGTGAGGGACGTGCGAAGAACCTCACACGTAGTTCATCCGATGCTGAGATCGTGCCCGGCTGCGCCAAATATCGGCTCACATGCTCGATCGAGCTGGAGGCATCGACCCACTAAACTTGGAGAATCGGGAGCCGATATTTGGGTGGTAGTGGGATCAAATCGTATTCGTTGGGGTACGGCTTGGAATAGCCGATTGCCCTCCTTTCGGCACCATGCCGAACTGGTCTCTCAAGATTGTACTGATCGATCCGCGGTCTGGTGCGAAGTCGAACTCGAAGATTCGTGGAGTGGCATACTTAGCCAGCCACGCTTGCTTCTCAAGCTCTGAGCCAAGCTGCAGGAGTTGAGCTGCAGGTTCGTCGGGTGGCATACTTAGCTAGCCACGTCTGCTTCTCAAGATCTGTTCCAGTTCCTCCTGCTGTTCCGAAGTCCCTGTTGTTGCGATCTGGTTGGAGTGCCCGATTACTGCGGTTTGGCACGTATGTGCACGTGTATCCGTGAGGGATCTCCTTAGGCGCCTCATACAAGAACTGGTAATCACTAGGGTCACCACCGATCTTGTAGACGACGAATGCCGGTGGTCGGCACTTCGGTGCTGCCAACGCGAACGGCAGCGGTGGTCGGGAGTGGTATCTCTCCTTGGTGAGTCCCTAGAGCAGGTCCCGACGGAGAATACGATGCCTCATGATTTCTGGATCACCCGAAGGGCGACACGCTCCAAAGTGTTCACCAGCTCTCAGAATGGCGGTGCGGCGAATGAGCTACCATGAAATTAATCTCCCGACGCAGAGACCTGGTGCGTTCTTCGAAGGGCGGACAGGTCCACTCCATCGAGCGCGCCCGGTGAGAACCCTTTCCACGATGCGTGTGAGCGGGTTCTCGGAAAGAGCCGATGAGGTCGGCTTCGAGGATAGCTTTGACCTCGTCATACTTCTTCTTGAGCTCCTCGGTCAGATCTTCGTACGTGACGGAGTACCTTCCGCCATCTCAGTATGTAGATGGCGATGCGGTTGATGTCGAAGACTGTCCCACCGGGCGTGCGAAATGTGTTGCGGTCGAGAACCCACCGAGCAGCGACGGGCAACACGGTAGAGCCGGGAGGCTCCCGGGACTGCGGCTGGCCCTGGTCCCTCGAGCGACGGCCCGCAAGCCTCGGCACGCACGTCCGATGCTGGTGCAAGGGCGTGCCACCTAACCTATACCTGGTCGGAAGGTGATGGATTTGCTTCGCTTAGTTTCCTGCATGGCATAAACATTAAATACGAGCCTCGATCGGCTCTCAGTTGTCCTGTGAATCGGCTCAAGGAGCCGATCCACCCATGATCCGTATGAGGTATACGATCACATGGTGGTCCTGCTTGATCAATATAAAGCTAAAACGACCTACGACGATTTAGGGTTTTCACCACATAATCGGAACATCCTACGCGTGATTGAGCACGGCAGCCACGCACGGTGATAATAAACCGACCCTAGATAAGGCCTAAAACCAACGTGAAGTTGATCCCCGGAACATCTCATCTAGGGCTAGCAAACTACACCCTACGTGCTACTGGATCCTTCAACCCGTTTGCAAGGCCTAACTATGAAGATATTAAACTAATCCTTGAAGAACAAGGAGCAATCATAACGGATCGGATCTACTAAATAATGATCAAGCGAGGTGCCGCCCTTACACCTAAGATAGGTGTAAGGGCGGCTAGACGTCTAAGGGTTGCATGGACGAAAGCATGTGACA
Source organism: Lolium multiflorum (assembly GCA_030979885.1). Taxonomy (NCBI): domain Eukaryota; kingdom Viridiplantae; phylum Streptophyta; class Magnoliopsida; order Poales; family Poaceae; genus Lolium; species Lolium multiflorum. The sequence goes on from JAUUTY010000480.1 coordinate 122,758, forward strand.
CGATGAAACAATGCTAACCCTAACACATCTATGATAACTACGTTGCTCGCCATCAACAAGGCTTTTGAGCAACGCATGAACAACGAATAAACGTGTCTGCCTAGATCGCAAGATGCGATCTAGGCAGCATGATGCTTACCCGGAAGAAACCCTCGAAACAAGGGGTTGACGATGCGCCTAGATTGGTTTGTGATGAACGTGATTGTTGTCTTTCTCAATAACCCTAGATACATATTTATAGTCCGTAGACTTTCTAACGTGGGAGTAATCCCAACCGTGCACGAGCCAAATTCTATCTAACCGACACGTATCCTACTATATTTACAGATACACGGGCAAACTAGCCCAAACTTTGTATACAAGGCCGATTCATGTATTTCTTCCAGGTATATTCTTCAAGCCCATCTTAATCGCGGCCCACCTCTGATCCGGTCAAATTCTGGTGATAACAACTTGACATAGTATTCCATATTCATCGGATCCCAACAAACACAACATGTAGCATTACAAATAGACGATCTTGATCATGATAGGTAGCTCACAAGATCTAAACATGATAGCACAAGAGGAGAAGACAACCATCTAGCTACTGCTATGGACCCATAGTCCAGGGATGAACTACTCACGCATCAATCCGGAGGCGGGCATGATGATGTAGTGCCCTTCGGTGATGATTCCCCTCTCGGCAGGGTGCCGAGGCGATCTCCGAATCCCCGAGATGGGATTGGCGGCGACGGCGTCACAGTAACTTTTCTCGTATCGTGGCTCTCGGTACTAGGATTTTCGCGACGGAGAGTTTTTATAGGCGAAAAGGTAGAGTCGGGAGGCGGCCGAGGGGCCCACACCACATGGCGGCGCGGCCAGAGCTGGGCCCGCGCCGGCCTATGGTGTGGAGGCCTCGTGGCTTCTCTTCGTCTTTTGTTAATAGGTTAGTGCCGAAAAATGCATCAAAATGATATAAAGTGTATGTAAAACATGTGAGTATTGTCATAAAACTAGCATGGAACATAAAAAATTATAGATACGTTTGAGACGTATCAGGGTCCCCCGGAGTCGCTCGAGAGAGGAGCGACTCGGGAGGAAACGGTTCGGCTGTACTCTCTCGTTGATCGGATCTTTTTGAGGTGGAAAGAAGAGGCGCCGTGTTGTCCATCGGCGTTCGAGCTCCGGGAGTACAACCTTGTGATTAAAACTAAGGATCTAAAAAAGAACGTGACAGATTATACGTAATGTTCTGGTTGATGGGATCTTTCTGAGGTGGAAAGAAGAGGCGTTGTGTCGTCCATCGGCGTCGTCTCCAACGGCGTCGTGTCCATCGGCGTCTGGGCTCCGGTAGCTACTTCCTGGTGGATCAGAAGCCTACACATCTCCAAATAAGGTGAAGACGTGATCTTCTGCAGGAATGTCTCGGTGTCGGCGCACAGCGCCTCTACCGTAGCCGCGTGCTCCCTTAACTTCACGGCGTCCCTGTCCTCGCCACCGAACTCCGCCGCACCTCGCCTGAGCTTCCCGGCCCTCGTAGCGAACCCCTCCATGAACAGCATGACGTCGGGATCCCTGCTACCCGCCGCCACGGTTGCGTCCAACTGGTCGACAACCGGCTCATACGGGAACACTGGGATCGAGTCCCCGTCGTGGACGTGGGGCGTGTCCAACTCCTCGGCCACGTGCGCCAGGTACTCCGCCGCGGCCATGCAGACGATGTTGTCCTCCTCCGCCGCCGCCAGAATCTTCAGGCACATGCCCCGCAGGCGGTGCGCGCCGGCGGCGATCTCCATGGCCTCCGCGCGCGTGGCGTCCGACCACGCCGCCTTGCGGCGCAGGGTGTGCGCGAGCGCCGGCTCCTTTGCGGCGAAGTGAGCAGCTCCGCGGTGGCAGCAGTCCCTGTCCGCGGCCAGGTACTTGATGACGTTGACGGTTTTGTCCTCAAGGCCTTGTGCCCATCCAAGCTGGGAGAAGACGTAATGAAGCTCCTGATCAACGGAGGGAGATTCCATCTCGCCTAGCAACCGTGTCGTCTCTGAACGGAAGTTAGGTAGGTTCTCGTCGAACGATCGATCCACGCCTTCCTCCGCCATGGCCCTGAAGCCATCCTCCTCGCTCATCATCATCTCTGCCTCCTCCACCATGATTCTATCGTAAAGCCTTGATGATCAATAGCTGCGTGCGTGCGTGTTCTCTTCTGCCGCAGAGTAGAGTAGCGCCACGGCCTACCTATATACTCCGCTCTTTGTTTTCCTTATTCGAGTCGGAACTCGGAACCGGAAATCAGGCCGGATATAGGCCCACCAAGGCCCCGAGGAGTGTTTATTTTGAGAGGCCCGCAGGACTATTTTGACCCCGCTCGAACCAAGGAATCAGATTACTACTGCTCTCAAAATTCAGGTTAACTTTTTTTCCATGTAGCTAAATACATGTGTCCACACATCACTCAATGTAGAAAAAATACTAATTCATATTAACTGTCGCTAATATAAATATTTCTAGACACTTTTCAGCAATCATCACTGTGTAGGTGATTTAGATGATATGCGCTCTATTGAAATTTTTGCTATATTCATTGTTCCAATCTTGTTTCTTGAAGTGCCAGAAAACAACCTACCTAAATATAAAGCTCTTGCAAATGCTATAGCTGAGATTATTTGGGTTGAAGCTCTTATTCGTGAACTTGGTGTTTCACTTAAGGAGAAGACTTGCTTTTGGTGTGACAACCTTGGTGCCACATATCTTTCTGCAAATCTAGTTTTCATGCTCGCACCAAACACATTGAGATTAATTTTAGTTTTATTCGTGAACGAGTTGCTAGCAAGCAACTTGATGTTCGGTTTATCTCTAGTAAGGACCAGATAGCTGATGGTTTCACCAATATATTATGTACTAGTAAATTAGATGAGTTTAAACGTAATCTAAATCTCTCCCATGTCTAGATTAAGGGGGTCTTAGACATGTAATACGATCATATACGTATCAAACTTTGTATTGGTACGGGAGGGGCTCTTCCTCATCCTAACCGAGCCCCTCCAACAAGGGCATCCTTCCAGCCACGAAATCTAATACTCTGCACTCTCGACCAAGGCAGGGAAAACATCAACGCTCAGAAACTCTCGGTTTCTTTAATTTGACAGGTTTAGGCTATTTCTTTTACTCCCTCTTATTCATATTACTTACCTCTAGTATGGATATAGCTAAAACTAAAATATATCTAAATATTAGTGACAACTAATATGGATAGGAGGATACATGCGCGGGGGCGGGGCATCTTCACCTAGGTACTGATAAAAACGTTAATGCTGAATGCTGATGGATCACAAACAAGCTATAGCTTGAATGCAGCTCATAGCATGTTCAATACTACAACCTTGGAACAAAACTAAGGATCAAAAAAACAACATGACAAATCATAAGTAACTTTCAATGCTACAATTCTTTTCTTTGACCAACTTAATTACCATAGAGATTTCTATTTTATATTTTATATTAACAAGAGAAACATGATGTCGTTGTCCATCGGCGTCAGGGCTCCGCCAGCTGCTTCCCGGTGGATCGAAAACAACCTAGCCCTCTCAAAATAAGGTGAAGAGACGATCTTCTGCAGGAACGTCTCGGTGTAGCCGCGTGCTCCCTTCCTCGCCCTCGAACTCCGCCGCACCTCGCCTGAGGTTCCCAGCCCTCTCCTGAGCGTACACCTCCATGAAGCGCATGACGTCGGGGTCCCTGGTACCCGCCGCCACGGCTGAGTGCAACTGGTCGATAACCGCGTCGTGGCGATTTACACAGAAATAACCCTTTTCTGAAACTATAGCACAGACTGACCCTTCGGGCAAACTATTTCACCCATCTAACCCTTTTGTGTGGCGACCCTCTCATGGGCGCCACACATGCCCGAGTGGCGCTAGTGTGGCCGGCACCACTATCCCATCCGACGTGGCGTCCTCGACGCTGAGGTGTGCTCTAATCTGACGTGGCAAGATGTGTGGCGCCGCTCTCGCCGGCGCCACACTTTGAAAGTGTGGCGCCCGTGGCAAGGACGCCACACATCCTGTTATGTTTGCACAAAACATACTGTAAGAAATTTCTCTAGGGACTTAGCCGTTTTGGCGACCCTGTTTGTGTGGCGCCGACGCCATGGGCGTCACACCTCACCATGTGGCGCCGAAGGCACGGGCCAAAACGGCTAAGGACTAATCGTCCGGAGCCCGTGGATGTTTTCGACCTAATAGTTGATATAAGTTGACATGTGTGGCGCCGACGCCATGGGCGCCACACAGTGCAGTGTGGCGCCAGTGGAAAGGGCGCCACACATTGACTTGTGTTAAAACCATGAAAAACCCTACCATATTTCAACAGTTTTGAATACAACATTGCACAGAATATGTATGGTTGAAATAACAAATAAGGTTCGACGATATCAAGGTTCCAATTACAATAAGGTTCAACGACATGAAGGTTCGAGAAGATCAAGTTTCACACAACATCATGGTTCGACAACATAAAGGTTTGACAACAAGAACATAGCCAAAGGGACATCACTGCGTGGCAAAGGCTCCCCCCCCTCATCTTCTTCTTCTTAGATTCTTCCGCCAGTTCTTCCTTCTCCCTTATGTCACGAGCCAACTGGACCACGGAGTCGAAGAAATGGTGGCGCTCCTCCGTCTTTGAAGCTTCCGCTTGAGCTCTTTCCTCCTTGATGCGCTCAGCCTCCTTAGCCACCTCCTCTAGGTGCATCCTATTGACCCTCTCCCTCGCTATTTGAGCAAGTTGCCAGTTCTTCTGAAATTTTTCCCTCCATAGACGGTCTCGTTCGGCCTTGAGCTTCTCATTCCTCTTCTTCTCGCGCCATAGGTATTCTTGATACTCCCTTTGCATACGGTCATCTTCCGCCTTCTTCTTAGCTATCTCCTCCTGTCTCTTCCTCTCAAGTTCTCCCTTCTCCCTCTTCCACACCGTCCTCAAAGCCTCCTCCCAAACCGACACCTCCTTCTCATTGCCCTCCCACGCCCCCTTCCCCTTGTTGGGTTGAGTTTCCATACCTGAAAACAAAATTGAGAAAACCAAAGTTAGTCACGGAATAGGAAAATATATAGTACAATGCAATTAGTAACTTGGAGACACATACGGATAAGGCCCCGCTAGGTATCCTAGCATACTAGTACCCCGACGGCCACCATGCCGACCTCTACTAAGCCCTACATGAATCCTTGCTTGCCTTGGAGCTTGTCACCATTGTGGTTGATGCCTTGCGGCTTGTTGCCTTGGAGCTTGTTGGCTTGGAGCTTGTTGCGTTGGAGGTTGTTGCCGTGGGGCTTGTTGCCTTGGAGCTTGTTGCCTTGGAGCTTGTTGCGTTGGAGCTTGTTGCGTTGGAGGTTGTTGCCGTGGGGCTTGTTGCCTTGGAGCTTGTTGCCGTGGGGCTTGCTGGCTTGGAGCTTGTTGGCTTGGAGCTTGTTGGCTTGGAGGTTGATTTGAAGCTTGTTGGCTACTTGATGCTTGACTTGTGGTAGCATCATTGCCCTTTGATTTTTTGCCGGATGTACACTTCCTTTTATTGTGGCCCTTACTATTGCATGATCCACAATTAGTTGGCTCGCGAGCCTCTTGGAATAACTTGTTTCCCGAATGACCCCATCTATCCATATCTCCGTGATACCTCTTTGTCTTTCTTCTTCCACGTTTCACAACCTTCCATTCCGGATCTGGCCAAACTTGCACTCCATGATACTCCGGCCATTGTGATTGATCCAAGTAAGGAGAAAACCTTGGAGCCCATGTCCTCTTTGTGGCTTCGATTGAGAACTCGGACTCCCGAACGGTGAGCGGGTTATTGTAGTCGACACGTCTAGTGCGTGCCGCTGTTAGCAAGTGGGAGCAAGCCAAATGAAGCAAAGAGGGCCTCCTACATGTGCATTCACATGTCTTTAGGGACACACGGAAAGCCCGGCCTCCGTGTTGGACACCACCTTGTGTGGTGCCTCCCGGCTCATTCACTTGGTAAACCCAGTCAACATTGTCATAACATGTAGCCGTTTGGGAGTCCGCCTTCCTCGCCTGAAATTCCATGAACTCTTCAACCTTAGTTGGGAACTCGCAATTCCTAGCAATTTCCTTCTCCGTTTCATCGGTGTAGTTGTAAGGGTATTTTACCCTTATCCATTATTTTGGTAACAATGACACCGTGCTAGAGTATTTGGCCTAATACATGTTTATAAGGATAATCTCAGGTATTAGGCAAAGAGGCATAAATGGTGTATCAAAGGAACAAGAAGGCTAAAGGAGACCCCCCCCCCATTTCAACAACAATCAAAAAGGGGTCTACATCAAGAATCCGGTCACGTCTGCCCGGTCGCACTGAAGCAAGCGCGGCAGGTTGACCACAACCGGCGCAACCGGCGCCGGATTAGCTTGTCACCGGCTCAACCGGCGGCTCGGCACACCGGGTCAACCGGGCGCTAACCGGCGCCAATCGGGCGCCAACCGGATGACTCGGACGACGCAACCAGACTTTGCCGGGGTCCGGCTCGTCGACCGGTTTGGACCGGTTGGTCCGGTCTCGATCCGATCGAACCGCCTCTCGGACCGACATCGTCTGTGGTCCGTTGACCGGGACCACGGGAGAAAAGCTGATGTGGCAAGTGACCAACGCCATATTTCGAAGAACACTAGTAGCCCTTCTCCTACCTCTGAACAAGGCTAGGCACTACACTACAAGCTGTTCTGAGCTCTCTCTCATACTCCATTGCTAGAAACACTAAAATCCTCAGATCTCCCTCCCTCCTCCACTCAACTCAAATCCTCCGGGAACGATAGAGAGGACCCGATCTACCGTTCTACCAAGCAAAATCTCATTCCCCCTTGTATTCATCAAGAAGCTTGCTCTCTAGGGTTCCTTGGAAACCCTAGGTGGGCAAGAGTGGTCCGGAAGCATCCGGGCTGTGGATTTGCTCCGGGCAAGATTGTGAAGGTTTGGAGGCTACCTCAAAGTCTACCACAAGTGAGTGAGCTATTCCTTCGTGGGATAGGCTCCGGAGAATAGGGTGAGCCTTCGTGGCGTGGGGAATCCTTCGTGGGACCTCCACCCCTCCAAACGTGACATACCTTCTTGCAAAGGAAGGGAACACGGGAATACATCCTCGTCTCCGCGTGCTATCGATTATCTCTAACCGAACTCCTTACTTGTGATTTAACTGCCTGTGAGAGCCTTCGTGCTCGAGTTAGTTGTATCCTCATATAGGTTGTTTCACCTAGTTTGCATTAGACTCACCTTTATATTCCGCAAAGCCTAATATTGCAAAGAAAGAATTAAAATCTGTAGAAACCTATTCACCCCCCCTCTAGGTTTACCATCTCTATACTTTCAATTGGTATCAGAGCCTGGACTCTTATTAAGGGCTTCACCGCCTTAAGAGTGAGATGGAAAAACTATTCGAGGGTCTAGATGAAGACTCTAACCTTTCGGTTAGAGAAATGAAATCTAGATTCTTGGCATATGATGCCGAGAAGAAGAAAAAGGAGGATGAACTACAAAGCCAAATGGCACAGATGACTGCCATGCTTAAGAACTTGACTAATGGGAATCCTAGTGGGGCTTCGGCCTCTCAAGAGAGTTTCCATCAAGTCAACCATGACTATCCCAAAAACACTTCACCCATGCCTCATATAAACCATAGTGGGACCGTTCCCCATTTTGATGGAACTCACTTTCCTTTTTGGAAATCTGCTATGGAATCTCATATTCGCAGCTGCAGTGTGGAGCTATGGGAGATCATTGTTCATGGATACCGGGAGCCACAAGATCCCATTCGGTTGACCTCCACCGAGTTCTACAACCGTCAACTCAATGCCTCCGCACGTGACAAGATTAGAAGTGGCATCAACCGCAAGCTCCTTGATCAAGTCAATGACATTGACTCCGCTAAAGAGTTGTGGGATCGAATCGTAGTACTCCAAGAGGGAACCGATTTGATCCAATCAGCTCTTTATGAGACCGCAAAGCAAGAGGCCCACCAGTTCATGATTCGAGAAGGAGAATCCATGGCCGATGCCTATGCAAGGCTTGGTGCTCTTAGAGTAAGGGTCAAGGGACTTGGAGTTGAGAAGTACAATGACGGCTTCGAGATGAATGAAGCATTCATAAAGTCCAAGGTCATTGCTATGATTGTTGTCAAGCAAGAAGACACCAACCTTGCACTCAACTTCCAAATCATGACCAAGAGTGCGGATCTCAACTCCGATGATCTAGTCTCCTATGTGGCCGCCAATGAAAACATGGCCAAGGCGGGAAAAAGGCTCATGGCAATGAACCGTGTTGATGAAGCCTCACACAACCATGAAGCGTCACACAACCTTGCTCTCAAAGCTAGAGCTGATCATGGAAGAGAAGAAGACTATGAAATTGAAGAAGATGAAGAGATGACCTCAACTAGTGACATTGTTACCGACTTTGCTTTCTTTGCCAAGAAGTACAAGGGAAAGCTTCCAATGCTCTTCAATGACAAGAAGAAGAAGAGAACTTGCTACAACTGTGATGAAGATAGCCACTTTGCAAATGAGTGCCCTTATGAGAAAAGGGTAGACAAGCCAAAGTTCATCAAAGGGGTCAAGCCAAGGTTGAAGCCAAACCCAATCAATGATCGATACAAGAAGAACAAGGGAAGAGCTTTTGTTGGAGCCGAGTACTTGTCCGATGAAGAAGAGGAAGATGAGGAGAAGGAGGCCGGAGTGGCCTTGGCTTTCTCTAAGCCCGGGTCACTCTTCACATATGACTACTCCAAGGATTACTCCACGGAGAATGATGTTGGTTCTTCCTTCATGGCAAGAACAACTCAAGATGATGACTCCGATGACTCTCTCCTCTACAATCGTTGGCTCTTGTCTAATGGCAAGAGAAACCAAGGTAATGGAACCTCCACCTTCTCTATCTAGTGTTCTTGATGATGAGAATGAAAATCAAGAAGAATTAATTGTGCTTAAGGAACTTTACAATGTTAGATGCACCCTTCGTGGTGAAGCTCTTGTCAAGTTTGATTTCTTGATGGACTCTCTCAAAGAAAAGGATGAGTCCATTGAGGAATTAGAATATCAATTGGATGAAAAGGAACGGAGATTCAATCTCCTAAGACAAGAGCTAAAAACCGAAAGGTGCATATCTCAAGGCCTTAAGCAACAAATTGAAACTTATGAACTTGATAAAGTTAAGGACCTAGAAACTATTGATAGGGCTCAATCTTTGACTCAAGTGCTCCATGCCTCAAAGGAGGAACTTGAAGTTGCTCATGCTTCTCTCACTAGGGATCTTGACCACCTTGAAAGAGCTAACAAGCTTGTTAAGGATGAGCTCAAGAAACTTGGAGAGAACCATGACCTACTCCAAGAAACCTACACAAAGGCTCTTGAATCAATGAAGGATCCCATTGTTGTTGAAAAGCTTGCTAGTTCCCCTACTTCTTTTACTAGTGAGCATGCTAAGCTTGTTGAGGAACATGTTCGTTTACAAGAGGAACTCTCTTTGCATGTTGAGACCAATGCATATCTTGAATCCTTGGTGACTAAATATGGTCTCGACTATCATCCTAATGAATCTTCTTGTGAGCAAGCATCTATTCTTGAGGAAAATGTTAGGTTAACAAAGGAACTTGCAAAGTTCACCACCGCCAAGAACAAGATGGGATTGGATGACCTCTTGAGTAAGCAAAGGTCAAACAATCAAAAGTTTGGACTTGGATATGTTCCCAAGTCTCACAAGAAGAAGAACTACAACAAGGAGAAACCCGCTCAAGATAAGAACAAGAAGGTCACTAATGATGGCAAAGCCTCAAAGGGCAAAGCCACTAGTGGTGACCGCACGGGGCCAAACAATCACTATGCTTTATTTGTTGATTATTATGGTGATGTTTATGCTAACTATGTTGGCCCTCGTAATGGCTATGCTTATAGAGAGTACTCAATTTGGGTACCAAAAGATATTGTTGCCATTGCAAAGGAACCCATTAATCGATGGGTTCCTAAATCCTCTACTTGATTTTGTAGGGGTATTCCTCCGGTGGTCCAAAATGGGTGTTTGATAGTGGATGCACCAATCATATGACCGGAGGAAGAGGTGTGCTTGATCAATTCATTGAAGACATCAACAAGAAGTCAAGCATCACCTTTGGTGACAACTCAAAGGGAAAGGTACTTGGGTACGGCAAGGTGGCAATCTCTAAGGACTTGTGCCTTGAGACGGTCATGCTTGTTGAATCCCTTGGTTATAACTTGCTTTCTATATATCATCTTGCCGATGCCGGTTACAATTCATATTTTACTAATTATTGTGTGAAAGTCTTTAGGAGTGACAATCTCAAATTGGTCCTCGTTGGATATGTGGAGAACAACCTTTACGTGGTTGACCTCTCGAAAGAGAGTGATGTCTACGGGTGCTTCTATTCTTGTAGACAGTGTTGGGCCTCCAAGAGCAGAGGTTTGTAGAACAGCAGCAAGTTTCCCTTAAGTGGATCACCCAAGGTTTATCGAACTCAGGGAGGAAGAGGTCAAAGATATCCCTCTCATGCAACCCGCAACCACAAAGCAAGAAGTCTCTTGTGTCCCCAACACACCTAATAGGTGCACTAGTTCGCGAAGAGATAGTGAAATACAGGTGGTATGAATAAGTATGAGCGTGAGTAATGGCGCCGAAAAGTGCACTGGGCGTATTGATGGTAGTAATATTGCAGAAAGTAAAGATGCAGTAAAACATACAAGCAGCGATAGCAATATTTAGGAACAAGGCCTAGGGATCATACTTTCACTAGTGGACACTCTCAACATTGATCACATAACAGAATAAATAGATAGATGCTAGACTCTACACCCTCTTGTTGGATGATGAACACCACTAATTGTGTAGGATTACACGAACCCTCAATGCCGGAGTTAACAAGCTCCACAATATTCAATGTTCATATTTAAATAACCTTAGAGTGCATAACAGATCAACATAAAAACCAAGTACTAACATAGCATGCACACTGTCACCTTCACACTACGAAAGGAGGAATAGATCACATCAATACTATCATAGCAATAGTTAACTTCATAATCTACAAGAGATCACAATCATAGCCTACGCCAAGTACTACATGATGCACACACTGTCACCATTACACCGTGCAGGAGGAATAAAACTATTTTAATAACATCACTAGAGTAGCACACAGATAAATTGTGATACAAAACACATTGCAATCATAAAGAGATATAAATAAGCACTTCACTATGCCATTCATAACAATGAATAAGTATTCATGAAATATAGCCTAAGAGACCCACACGGTGCACACTGTCACCTTTACACACGTGGGACAAGGAGTCTCCAGAGATCACATAAGTAAAATCCACTTGACTAGCATAATGACATCTAGATTACAAGCATCATCATATGAATCTCAATCATGTAAGGCAGCTCATGAGATTATTGTATTGAAGTACATAGGAGAGAGATGAACCACATAGCTACCGGTACAGCCCGAGCCTCGATGGAGAACTACTCCTCCTCATGGGAGACAGCAGCGTTGATGAAGATGGCGGTGGTGTCGATGGAGAAGCCTTCCGGGGCACTTCCCTCCCGGGCGTGCCGGAACAGAGACTGTCCCCCGGATCTTGGCTTGCGATGGCGGCGCTCCGGAAGGTTTTCTCGGTTTCGTCGAACGTGTCGGTTTTCGCGACGGAGGCTTTAAATAGGCGGAAGGGCAGCCTCGGAGGGGGTCTGGGCCACCAGACACGGGCGGCGCGCCTCCGGCCGCGCCGCCACCATGTGGGCCCCCGTGGCCCCTCTCGGCGGTTCCTGTTCCTGAAGCTCCCGGGATTCTAAGATCTTCGGTGTTGATTTCGTCCGATTCCGAGAATATTTCCTTACTAGGATTTCTGGAACCAAAAACAGCAGAAAACAGGAACTGGCACTTCGGCATCTCGTCAATAGGTTAGTTCCGGAAAACGCATAATAATGACATATAATGTGTATAAAACATGTAGATATCATCAATAATGTGGCATGGAACATAAGAAATTATCGATACGTCGAAGACGTATCAGCATCCCCAAGCTTAGTTCCTGCTCGTCCCGAGCAGAAATAACAAAGATAATTTCTGGAGTGACATCATAACCTTGATCATACTATTGTAAGCATATGTAATGAATGCAGCGATCAAAACAATGGTAATGACATGATTAAACAACTGAATCATAAAGCAAAGACTTTTCATGAATAGTACTTCAAGACAAGCATCAATAAGTCTTGCATAAGAGTTAACTCATAAAGCAATAAATCAAAGTAAAGGTATTGAAGCAACACAAAGGAAGATTAAGTTTCAGCAGTTGCTTTCAACTTATAACATGTATATCTCATGGATAATTGTCAACATAGAGTAATATAACAAGTGCAATATGCAAGTATGTAGGAATCAATGCAATTCCACAAGTGTTTTCTTCTTGAGGTGGAGAGAGATAGGTGAACTGACTCAACATAAAAGTAAAAGAAAGACCCTTCGCAGAGGGAAGCATTGATTGCTATATTTGTGCTAGAGCTTTGGTTTTGAAAACATGAAACAATTTTGTCAACGGTAGTAATAAAGCATATGTATCATGTAAATTATATCTTACAAGTTGCAAGCCTCATGCATAGTATACTAATAGTGCCCGCACCTTGTCCTAATTAGCTTGGATTAACACGGATTATCATTGCATGACATATGTTTGAACCAAGTGTCACAAAGGGGTACCTCTATGCCGCCTGTACAAGGGTCTAAGGAGAAAGTTCGCATTGGATTTCTCGCTTTGATCATTCTTCAACTTAGACACCCATACCGGGACAACATAGACAACAGATAATGGACTCCTCTTTTAATGCTTAAGCATTCAACAGCTTAATATTCTCATAAGAGATTGAGGTTTTATGTCCAAACTCGAAACTTCCACCATGATTCATGGCTTTAGTTAGCGGCCCAATGTTCTTCTCTAACAGTATGCATACTCAAACCATTTGATTGTGAAAACCGCCCTTACTTCAGATAAGACGAACATGCATAGCAACTCACATGATATTCAACAAAGAGTAGTTGATGGCGTCCCCAGAAAACAAGGTTATCGCACAACAAGCAACTTAATAAGAGATAAAGTGCATAAGTACATATTCAATACCACAATAGTTTTTAAGGCTATTTTGTCCCATGAGCTATATATTGCAAAGATAAAGAATGGAAATTTTAAAGGTAGCACTCAAGCAATTTACTTTGGAATGGCGGAGAAATACCATGTAGTAGGTAGGTATGGTGGACACAAATGGTATAGTGGTTGGCTCAAGGATTTTGGATGCATGAGAAGTATTCCTCTCGATACAAGGCTTAGGCTAGCAAGGTTATTTGAAACAAACACAAGGATGAACTGTGCAGCAAAACTCACATAAAAGACATATTGTAAACATTATAAGACTCTACACCGTCTTCCTTGTTGTTCAAAACTCAATACTAGAAATTATCTAGACTTTAGAGAGACCAAATATGCAAACCAAATTTTAGCAAGCTCTATGTATTTCTTCATTAATGGGTGCAAAGTATATGATGCAAGAGCTTAAACATGAGCACAACAATTGCCAAGTATCAAATTATTCAAGACATTTTATCAATTACTACATGTAGCATTTCCCGTTTCCAACCATATAACAATTAACGAAGCAGTTTCAACCTTCGCCATGAACATTAAAAGCTAAGAACACATGTGTTCATATGAACCAGAGGAGCGTGTCTCTCTCCCACACAAGGATGCACTTATTCAAACATAAACAAAAACAAACAGACGCTCCAAGTAAAGTACATAAGATGTGACCGAATAAAAATATAGTTTCAAGAGAAGAAACCTGATAAATTGTCGATGAAGAAGGGGATGCCTTGGGCATCCCCAAGCTTAGACGCTTGGGTCTTCTTGAAATATGCAGGGATGAACCACGGGGCATCCCCAAGCTTAGACTCTTCACTCTTCTTGATCATAGTATATCATCCTCCTCTCTTGACCCTTGAAAACTTTCTCCACACCAAACTCGAAACAACTCATTAGAGGGTTAGTGCATAATCAAAAATTCACATGTTCAGAGGTGACACAATCATTCTTAACACTTCTGGAAATTGCACAAAGCTACTGGAAGTCAATGGAACAAAGAAATCCATCCAACACAACAAAAGAGGCAATGCGAAATAAAAGGCAGAATCTGTCAAAACAGAACAGTCCGTAAAGACGAATTTTAAAGTGGCACCAGACTTGCTCAGATGAAAATGCTCAAATTGAATGAAAGTTGCGTACATATCTGAGGATCACTCACGTAAATTGGCATAATTTTCTGAGTTACCTACAGAGAATTAGGCCCAGATTCGTGACAGCAAGAAATCTGTTTCTGCGCAGTAATCCAAATCTAGTATCAACCCTACTATCAAAGACTTTACTTGGCACAACAATGCAATAAAATAAGATAAGGAGAGGTTGCTACAGTAGTAACAACTTCCAAGACACAAATACAAAATAAAAGTACTGTAACAAAATAAACACATGGGTTATCTCCCAAGAAGTGCTTTCTTTATAGCCATTAAGATGGGCTCAGCAGTTTTAATGATGCACTCGCAAGAAATAAGAGTTGAAGCAAAAGAGAGCATTAAAAAAGCAAATTCAAAACAAATTTAAGCCTAACATGCTTCCTATGAAAAGGAATCTTGTAAATAAACAAGTTCATGAAGAGCAAAGTAACAAGCATAGGAAGATAGAACAAGTGTAGCTTCAAAAATTTCAGCACATAGAGAGGCATTTTAGTAACATGAAAATTTCTACAACCATATTTTCCTCTCTCATAATAATATCCAGTGGCATCATGAGCAAACTCAACAATATAACTATCACATAAAGCATTCTTATCATGAGTCTCATGCATAAAATTATTACTCTCCACATAGGCATAATCAATTTTATTAGTTGTAGTGGGAGCAAATTCAACAAAGTAGCTATCATTATTATTCTCATCATCAAATATAGGAGGCATATTGTAATCATAATCAAATTTATCCTCCATAACAGGCGGTACTAAAAGACCAATATCATTATAATCATCATAAATAGGAGGCAAAGTATCATCAAAGTAAATTTTCTCCTCAATGCTTGGGGGACTAAAAATATCATGCTCATCAAAGCCAGCTTCCCCAAGCTTAGAATTTTCCATATCATTTGCAACAATGGTGTTCAAAGCGTTCATACTAATATGTTCCATAGGTTTTTTAATTTTCGCATCAAACCATCCATGTCTTAAATCAGAAATAGAATAAGAAGCTCATTGTTGTCCATTATGCCTAACTAGTGTAAACAAGAAACAAAAAGATGCAATTGCAGGGATCTAAAGGAAATAGCTTCGAGCACACACACACGGCAAAGAAAGTACTTTACCTGGGACCGGAGTATGAGTGCATTTTACCTTTCCTCCCCGGCAACGGCGCCCGAAAAGTGCTTGATGTCTACGGTGCTTCTATTCTTGTAGACAGTGTTGGGCCTCCAAGAGCAGAGGTTTGTAGAACAGCAGCAAGTTTCCCTTAAGTGGATCACCCAAGGTTTATCGAACTCGGGAGGAAGAGGTCAAAGATATCCCTCTCATGCAACCCTGCAACCACAAAGAAGTCTCTTGTGTCCCCAACACACCTAATAGGTGCACTAGTTCGGCGAAGAGATAGTGAAATACAGGTGGTATGAATAAGTATGAGCAGTAGTACGGCGCCAGAAAAGTGCTTGGCTGCGTGCAATTGATGGTAGTAATATTGCAGGAAGTAAAGATGCAGTAAAACAGTAAACAAGCAGCGATAGCAGTATTTAGGAACAAGGCCTAGGGATCATACTTTCACTAGTGGACACTCTCAACATTGATCACATAACAGAATAAATAGATAGATGCTAGACTCTACACCCTCTTGTTGGATGATGAACACCACTAATCTGTAGGATTACATGAACCCTCAATGCCGGAGTTAACAAGCTCCACAATATTCAATGTTCATATTTAAATAACCTTAGAGTGCATAACAAATCAACATAACCAAACCAAGTACTAACATAGCATGCACACTGTCACCTTCACACTACGAAAGGAGGAATAGATCACATCAATACTATCATAGCAATAGTTAACT
Organism: Lolium multiflorum; assembly: GCA_030979885.1. Lineage (NCBI taxonomy): Eukaryota > Viridiplantae > Streptophyta > Magnoliopsida > Poales > Poaceae > Lolium > Lolium multiflorum. The sequence continues at coordinate 138,936 of JAUUTY010000480.1, forward strand.
TCATAATCTACAAGAGATCACAATCATAGCCTACGCCAAGTACTACATGATGCACACACTGTCACCATTACACCGTGCAGGAGGAATAAAACTACTTTAATAACATCACTAGAGTAGCACACAGATAAATTGTGATACAAAACACATTGCAATCATAAAGAGATATAAATAAGCACTTCACTATGCCATTCATAACAGTGAATAAGTATTCTGTGAAATATAGCCTAAGAGACCCACACGGTGCACACACTGTCACCTTTACACACGTGGGACAAGGAGTCTCCGAGATCACATAAGTAAAATCCACTTGACTAGCATAATGACATCTAGATTACAAGCATCATCATATGAATCTCAATCATGTAAGGCAGCTCATGAGATTATTGTATTGAAGTACATAGGAGAGATGAACCACATAGCTACCGGTACAGCCCCGAGCCTCGATGGAGAACTACTCCTCCTCATGGGAGACAGCAGCGTTGATGAAGATGGCGGTGGTGTCGATGGAGAAGCCTTCCGGGGGCACTTCCCCGTCCCGGCGGCGGGCCGGAACAGAGACTCCTGTCCCCATCTTGGCTTCGCGATGGCGGCGGCTCTGGAAGGTTTTCTCGGTTTCGTGAACGTGTCGTCGTTTGCGAGGGGCTTTAAATAGGCGGAAGGGCAGCCTCGGAGGGGGTCCGGGGCCACCAAACAACAGGGCGGCGCGCCCCCCTTGGGCCGCGCCGCCACCATGTGTGGGCCCCCCGTGGCCCCTCTCTCGCGTTTCGGGTGTTCTGAAGCTCCCGGGGATTCTAAGATCTTCGGTGTTGATTTCGTCCGATTCCGAGAATATTTCCTTACTAGGATTTCTGAAACCAAAAACAGCAGAAACTGGCCCTTCGGCATCTCGTCAATAGGTTAGTTCCGGAAAACGCATAATAATGACATATAATGTGTATAAAACATGTAGATATCATCAATAATGTGGCATGGAACATAAGAAATTATCGATACGTCGGAGACGTATCAGAGCTCCTCTCCCTCCACATGTTTAATGGCGGCCAAGCATGACGAAGGGTGGTTGTGGCATCGCCGCCTTGGTCATGTCAACATGAGGAATCTTAAACAACTCCTAAAGGGTGAACACATTGTGGGACTAACCGGCATTTCTTTTGAGAAAGATCGTGTTTGCAGTGCATGTGTAGCCGGAAAGCAACTCAAGAAGAAACATCCTATCAAGAGTATCGTCACCACATCTAGGCCTTTGGAGCTCCTTCATTTGGATCTCTTTGGGCCATCACATTATGATACTCTTGGTGGGAGCAAGTATGGACTTGTCATTGTTGATGATTACTCAAGATACTCTTGGGTCTTTCTCCTTAAGTCTAAGGACGAGACCCATAGAGAGTTCATCATCTTCGCCAAGAAGGCTCAACGTATGTATGAATCCGAGATCAAGGCGATTAGGACCGACAATGGCACCGAGTTCAAGAACTACACCATGCAAGAGTTTGTCGATGATGAGGGCATCAAGCATGAGTTTTCGGCGCCATACACCCCTCAACAAAATGGTGTTGTTGAAAGGAAGAACCGAACTATCATTGAGATGGCAAGAACTATGTTGAGTGAATTCAACTCACCCCACAACTTTTGGGGAGAAGCCATCTCTACGGCCGTCCACTACTCCAACCGGCTCTTCCTCCGTCCCCTCCACAACAAAACTCCATACGAGCTTCTTACCGGTAACAAGCCTAATGTCATGTACATTCGTGTCTTTGGATGCAAATGTCTTGTTAAGAACAACAAAGGAAAGCTCGGTAAATTTGAAACTAGAACCATAGAGGGCATATTTGTTGGTTATGCGGAGAACTCTCACGCCTATAGGTACTACAACCGGTCCACTGGGACTATTGAAGTATCTTGTGACGTGGAGTTCTTGGAGGATAATGGCTCCCAAGTGGAGCAAGTTGTTCCATGTGTTGCAGGTAATAATGATGATCCATCTAGTGCCATCAAGCATATGGGCATTGGACACATTCGGCCCATGGAAGTTCATAATGATGATCAAGATGATGGAGTAGAAGTATCAAGCACGGCTCAAGTGGAGCCTAGCTCAACTCAAGCCGAACCATCAAGTGCAACTCAAGAACCATCCTCCACTCAAGATGAGTCACATTCCGAAGAACAAGAAGAAAGTCCTCATTCCACTGAGCAAGACCATGATGATGATCAAGAGACATCCACAACTCATGATCAAGCTCAAGTGGTCCCTCATGATCAAGTACTAGCAAGAGATGAATTCATTGATCATGAAGGAACCATTCGGAAGATCAAGGCCGCTACAAGGGCAAGTGACATGAAAGTAGATCAAGTCCTTGGTAGCATCTCAAGAGGAGTGGTAACTCGTAGACACCATGCATTACTTATCACTTATTGTCAACACCATGCTTTTGTGTCTAGTTTTGAACCACTCAAGGTACATGAAGCCTTGGTTGATCCGGATTGGGTAATTGCCATGCAAGAAGAATTGGAGTGTTTCACTCGTAATGAAGTATGGTCTCTAGTTGAGAGACCCAAGGATCATCGCATCAATGTTATTGGGACCAAATGGGTATTCAAGAACAAGCAAGATGAGAATGGCATTGTCATACGAAACAAAGCAAGGTTAGTGGCGCAAGGGTTTGCCCAAATAGAAGGTATGGATTTTGAGGATACCTTTGCGCCGGTAGCCCGTCTTGAAGCTATTCGTCTTTTGCTTGCATTTGCATCTTTCCACAATTTCAAACTATATCAAATGGATGTGAAAAGTGCATTTTTGAATGGTCCCCTAAAAGAAACCGCATATGTGGCTCAACCCCCGGGTTTCGAAGACCCATGCCGACCCAACCACGTGTATTTACTCCATAAGGCACTCTACGGTCTCAAGCAAGCTCCACGTGCTTGGTATGAGTTCCTTAGGGATTTCTTACTACATGATGGGTTTTGCATGGGTACGGTCGATTCCACCCTTTTCACCAAACGGGTTAAAGGGGGTGGCTTATTTATATGTCAAATATATGTTGATGATATTATCTTTGGTGGAACTAACCCCAATCATAACAAAGCTTTTGAGCTATTGATGACTAGGAAATTTGAGATGTCCATGATGGGAGAGTTGAAGTTCTTCCTAGGCTTCCAAGTGAGGCAACTTGCAAAAGGCACCTTCATCTCTCAAGAAAAGTATGTGAAGGACATGCTCAAGAAATTCAACATGACCAATGCAAGCCCAATGAAGACACCCATGCCCGTAAAGGGGCAACTTGGCTCATGTGACGGTGAGAAGGATGTGGACATAAAGGTATACCGTTCCATGATAGGATCCTTGCTCTACCTTTGTGCCTCTAGGATGGATATCATGCTAAGTGTAGGGATGTGTGCTCGTTTTCAATCCGCTCCCAAGGAGAGCCATTTAATGGCGGTCAAACGGATTCTAAGATATCTTGTTCTCACTCCTACTCTCGGGCTATGGTATCCAAAGGGGTCAACCTTTGAACTCATTGGCTATTCGGATTCCGATTGGGCCGGTGATAAGGTTGACCGGAAGTCTACCTCCGGGGCTTGCCAATTTATTGGCCGGTCATTGGTGAGTTGGTCATCCAAGAAACAAAACTCCACCGCTTTATCCACCGCCGAAGCCGAATACATATCCGCGGCATCTTGTTGCACTCAATTGTTATGGATGAAGCAAACCTTGAAAGACTATGGTGTGTCTCTTGGTACGGTGCCTCTTCTTTGTGACAATGAAAGTGCAATTAAGATCGCCAATAACCCGGTTCAACATTGTCGCACCAAACATATTGACATTCGCCATCACTTCCTACGTGATCATGTTGCCAATAAGGATATTGATCTCACTCATGTGGGGACAACCTACCAATTGGCGGATATTTTCACTAAGCCTTTGGATGAAGCCCGATTTGTTAACTTGAGAGGAGAACTTGGTATTCTTGATCCTAAAAACTTGGATTGAATGACTTCTTGCACTATATTCTTGCATTTATCTAACTATCTAGCTTATAGGCATAACACATATGGGGATAGTCATCTTACCATGTCTTGGTATGATGCATACCTATGTGTGCAACATAAATAGACCCAATGTCATTATATGGACCCAAGCATGTCTCTTCGAGGTCTCATGACATTTGCGCTTTCACATAGGGGGAGTAATCCCCCGCCCCTCATTGAGCCTCAATTACAACTTGATTTGACTATATAAGGCTAAATGATTTTATTGCAAAAACTATTTCAAAAATGTTTTATGGTTCTTGATATCCTTCGAATCATGCCCATTGTTGCTATTTATATCTTGTTTGGATTTCATTCCAATGGGTATGCCTAGAGAACTTTGTGTTTCCAACCCCATGTCTATGCTCATCTCATCATCGTCTATCTATCTATATGTACATGTCATCATCTGAGCATTCATACACATTTACACAAAGATTAGGGGCAAAACGAGGCAAAATAATACAAATCTGGGCAAATAGACTCGTCGGGCCGGTCCGGTCGGACCGGCTTTGCGCTGGGTCGTCCGGCGCCTGGCCCGGTCAACCGGGCGGCCGACCGGCCGTGCGGCTGGATATGTTTTGGGGGAGGTTACCCCTTGGGGTCTTCTTCCTCATTATCCCCCATCTCCAAAACCTCCATGGCCGCCGCCTCCACCACCTCCACCACGTTCTAGGACCATCCCACCACAAGAACTCTCCCAAACTCCACCAAACCATAGATCGGGACCCTTGGAACATCTCCACCGAAGGATTTGGTCCCTCTCAAGCTTTTTTGGGAGATCTTGGAGATTTGGCTCTCAAGGCTTTCCTAGGTGTTCTTCTTGTTCTCTTGATCAAGGAGGACCATGTCTTCGGATAGTTGGAGTGGTGAAGGACGTGGCGCTCCTGCCAAGAGAGGAAGGCCTACGGTGGATCCACCCCGTCGTTCTAGCAGCCGCATGTCTTCTAAAGCACCTCAGACTCATGACACTGGCAGCGCAGCTGGGGGAAGAACCAAGACAGTTGGTGGTAAGAAGAAGGACAAGCACGCAGCTCAAGAGGATGATGAAATTGTGCCAACCTTCAATATAGCAGACGCACATCGTGGTGATTGGCAGGATTTGAGGACGGTGAATCCGTATCGCTATGAGCAACGGACTTACACTGGTGGGGACAAGTTCTTCTGGACCAAGACTCAAGCAGCCATATGGGAAGGTTTCTATAACACTCGAGAGTGTATGAAGAATGGTGTTGTTGTGATGCCCAAGGCCATCAACCCTGACGAGCTTGCCTTGCATGAAGCCACAAAGTACCGCTTTGTGGTTGAAACCTTGAAGGGTTTGGGACTATATGATCTTGTGTGCCTAAAGCCCGATGATGAACAAGCAGAAAGCATCTATTGTCCCCTTCTTGTCCGTCAATTCCATTGCACCGTATTCTTCCATGATGATGAGGATCGCACTATCACTTGGATGACTGGCAAGGAGAAGTACTCATGCACCTACACTCAGTTCCGTGCAGCCATGGGTTGTGGTGGTGACAGTGCTCCAGGGTACAAGATTCATTCTCGGTCTAAGCTTGCTAAGGGTGACATCTCCTTTTGCTATCCTCCGAACCCTACACCTGGGCCTCCCACTATCTCTGGGATGTACTACTCATATCTTGTCCTTGCCAAGATGTTCCGTGAGAGTCTCATCAGCAAGTCTGGCGACACCAGTGAAGTCAGGAACTATCACCTGAATCTGATGTACTATTGCCATCCTGACAGGGTAAGGAAGATTGATGGTTGTGATCTCATTCACTGTGAACTGAAGCGGTCTATTATGGGTCGCATGACTCCCAACTATGCTCAGTATGTTCAGCGGCTCATCAACTACATTGTACCTGCTCCTCTCAACACACTAGATCAAAGGGTCATCATGGAACCATTCAGGTTCCCCACTCAGGAGGCCACTCGTCCGGACGTCCCTCCATGATGCCCTCCTCTGAGCGCCGTTCCAAGGAACGCCATGATCATGATGCTAGCTCCAGCTACTCTCGGCGCCCCAAGCACGGTGCCGCTCGCTTCTTCTCCAGCATGTGGCAAATGTGCAAGAACACCAATGATGTTGCACATCAGAGTCTTGCTTTGAACCAGGAGACAAGGAGGCGACAGAATGAGTTCATGGCTTCACGGAATGCCCCTGTTCCTCCTTCTGGACCTGAGATGGAGCCTGTGGTTGCACCTCAGTGGGAGATGCCTCACCTTACCGATGAGATGATCCAGAACTTCGACTTCTCCATGTATGCTCATGGTGGTCTTCCTCCTAGGACTGCTCGTGCCCCTGTTGATGCTGATGCTGCTGAAGATGAAGAGGAAGAGGATGAAGGTGCTGAGGATGATGTTGGCCAGCGCGATGGCGAGAGCTCATATTCCACTGGGCATGAGTTCTACTGATGGGTGCGCTAGCATCTCTCCTCTTTTCTTCGCCTTTTTGGTGTTCCGATGCCAAAGGGGGAGAAGAGAGTAGAGTCTAGGACCACGGGGTTCTTTGGTTGTCACAAGCCATGGGTGTTGCTTTATTTGATTCTTATATGGCTTGTGCTTATTTGCTTTGATTTCTCAAGAACCATTTGCTACTTCGAATAATTCGTGTATGGACGACTATTATGTGTGCTACTCTATGTTAGGATGATTATGTGTGCTATGCTTATATATCTTGATATGCACATCTCCATACCATGCTTGTTTCCTAAAGATATTGGGGAGCTTCTCATGATCCACTAGTGTTGCACTTTGCATTCAAACGCAAATTCTCCAAGTGCACACTTTATGGGGGAACCGTCTCAATATCTCATATGGAATCAAGGTTTAAAGCTTATCATAATATTTATATATGACTCTAGCTCGGTTTGTCATCGTATACCAAAAAGGGGGAGATTGTAAGGGTATTTTACCCTTATCCATTATTTTGGTAACAATGACACCGTGCTAGAGTATTTGGCCTAATACATGTTTATAAGGATAATCTCAGGTATTAGGCAAAGAGGCATAAATGGTGTATCAAAGGAACAAGAAGGCTAAAGGAGACCCCCCATTTCAACAACAATCAAAAAGGGGTCAGGAGAATCCGGCCTGCCGCCCGGTCAGCCGGCCTACCAACCGGCCAGGCCGGCGTGCCGACCGGTCAACCGGGCGCCAACCGGGTTCCAATCAGGAGCCCAATCCGGTTTGCGACCGGTCAACCGGGCCAACCGGATGACCTCCGGACGACGCAAAGTGACTCCGGGTCCCTGGTCCGGTCCGACCGGCCTCTGGACCGGACACTCCGGTCCGTGGTCCGGTTGACCGGGACTGTCGGGAGAAAAGCTGATGTGGCAAGTGACCAACGGCCATATTTCGAAGAACACTATAAATAGCCCTTCTCCTACCTCTGAACAGTTAGGCACTACACTACAAGTTGTTCTTGAGTTCTCTCTCTCATACTCCATTGCTAGAAACACCAAAAGCCTCAAATCTCCCTCCTCCTCCACTCAAACTCAAATCCCTCCGGGGAAACGATAGAGGAGGACCCGATCTACTGTTCTACCAAGCCAAATCTCATTCCCCCTTGTATTCATCAAGAAGCTTGCTCTCTAGGGTTCCTTGGAAACCCTAGGTGGGCAAGAGTGGTCCGGAAGCATCCGGGCTGTGGATTTGCTCCGGGCAAGATTGTGAAGGTTTGGAGGCTACCTCAAAGTCTACCACAAGTGAGTGAACTATTCCTTCGTGGGATAGGCTCCGGAGAATAGGGTGAGCCTTCGTGGCGTGGGGAATCCTTCGTGGGACCTCCACCCTCCAAACGTGACGTACCTTCTTGCAAAGGAAGGGAACACGGGAATACATCCTCGTCTCCGCGTGCTATCGGTTATCTCTAACCGAACTCCTTACTTGTGATTTAACTGCCTGAGAGCCTTCGTGCTCGAGTTAGTTGTATCCTCATATAGGTTGTTTCACCTAGTTTGCATTAGACTCACCTTTATATTCCGCAAAGCCTAATATTGCAAAGAAAGAATTAAAATCTGTAGAAACCTATTCACCCCCCTCTAGGTTTACCATCTCTATACTTTCAGTAGTTCTGGAAATAGACATTCAACTTCTCGAATGTGTATTGAATGATTGCCGTCACGGGCAATGCACGGACACCCTTCAACACATTGTTGAAGCACTCGGCCATGTTGCTTGTCATTTGGCCATATCTCCTCCCATCCTCATCATAAGCTCTTGCCCACTTTGAGTTAAATATAAGGTGTCTATGAAGAAACTCTTGACCACCCGCGTTGAGGTCTTTGTGCTTCAGCAAGCCGTTGTATAGGTTTGCGAAGCGGCGCTCGGAGTAAGCGAGGCAACAATCTTGAAGAAGGTCAGACAACTCTTTGCTCTTGCATGCCCGGTAGAAGTTTGCACAAAAATGCCTCATGCACCATCGGTGGTGCAAGGGAGCATGCCCGGGAATGGCAAGCTCCACCGCATTGAGAATTCCTTGATGACGATCGGAGATGACACACACTTCCTTTGAGGGTGGTATGACCCTCGTCCTCAATATATGGAAAAACCATTGCCAGTTATCATTGTTCTCAATCTCTACCAATGCAAAAGCCAGTGGTACTAAACGGTTGCTCGCATCATTTGCTATTGCCACCAATAGTGTGCCCTTGTACTGCCCGGTCAAGAAGGTACCATCCACGGCTATGACCGGCCTACAATGTTCGAATGCCCTCGTGCATTGCTGGAATGACCAAAATGCACGGTGAAATACCCTCACTCTTTTACCGTCATGCAATGTCATTTTGGTTGCGGAAGGCTCCACCACATGCACCATGCCCGGGTTAGTTGCGGCCATCGCTAACAACAACCTAGGGACTCGGTTGTATGCTTCCTCCCAATCACCGTACAACATCTTGAATGCGGCTTGTTTGGCCTTCCATGCCTTCCCGTACTTGACGTCGTAGGCAAACCGGGATTTCACCGTATCTTGCACGGACCTAATGCTCATGGTAGGAAGTGATGATATCTCCGCCGAGAGCTTGTATGCAATGAACTCGGATGTGAGTTGACGGTGGTCCGGCTGCGCATCCTTGCCATCAAGCTTCGGCCCCCGGCACATGTGAGTGGCTACACAACTTGTTATGTGCCAAGAGGGCCCTTTTTTGAAAGGTCTTGCACGGACAACCCATGGGCACCTTTTATCCACACATTTTAGCGTGTACCGCTTCTTCAAGTCCGAGTGAACAACGATGTAAGGGCGATGATGCTTAATGGAGAACTCCTTCAACCATATCTTTAATTCCAAGAAGGTATCAAACGTGAGCCCTTTAGATATCATAGCCGTCCTACCATCCACATCTCTCTTGGATATTGGCCTAGCTCCAAGAAGTAAACTTTTGCCACCATCAACCACGGCTCCATCCGCAAGACTAACATCACGGAACAATGGTACCCGAATATCCCGTTCGGTTACCTTCTTGAAGATCTCGGCTCTTTCGGCTTCCTTAGCCGTCAAACCATCCTCGTCAACTTCCTCTTCGGGTGACGAGGGAACACCTCGGCAATGCCTACGTATTGTAGACTAGGGTTTCGGGAGAGAGCGACGATGGAGATTCCGGGAGCGAGATTAGGCATACGACGTACCCAGCTTCGGGTCCCCTCGGTGGAGGATCCCTACGTGCTGCTAGCAATCCAGTATATGGTAACAATATGTTTACATGGTGCCGCTGTAGCGGAGTTATGTTGTCTATATTCTGTCTATCTGTTGTCCTCTTTCTATCGGGTGCGCTGGCTAGCTTTATATATGCAACCAGCCTAGGGTTTTACAAGAGTCCTAGTCGACTACTCCTTCGGGTTGCCTTGTTGGGTCTTCTCCATATTGGGCCGAGCCGATCCAGGTATACCAATAATGGGTACCCGAAGGGTATGCCCATGTCAGTAGCCCCGAGTTTATAGGGAAGTCGAAGACTTGCGTAGAAACTCCAAGCATAATCATCTCCGAAGTCGAAGAAATACAAGGCGAGGTCCATGTCGTAGATCATGGGTAGCGTAGATGATGTCGACGATTCTTGAAATTATCGGGTGCGCGGCAGCGCTCCCGATGGGAGTAGCCCCCGAGTCTATGGGCAAGTGCTTGCACTTGGGCATAGACTCAAGTTGTACTACTCGATGAAGAACTTAACTATATTTCTGGAAGATGTGATGAAATCCATGCGCTCCCGAGTTGAATCGAGTTGAGTCTACAAACCTTGATTGTCGTAGATGCTGTCGAAGTTATTTTCTATCGGGTGCGCGACCAGCGCTCCCGATGGGAGTAGCCCCCGAGGCTACAGCCAAGTGTTTGCACTTGGGTGTAGGCTCAACTTGCTTTTCATCAACACCACAATTTTTCCGCTTTCTTGTATCTTATCGGGAGGGTGAACAATACTCGATAAGAGTAGCCCCGAGCCTATGGGCAGGTGCTTGCACCTAGGCATAGGCTCAAGTTGTACTACTCGATAAAGAACTTGACTATACTTCTGGGCGCAGCCCCTCTTTTTATCGACTCCAGGCCGTTGCTATTTTTATTTGACATCCATATCTATATTATACAGGGATAATGGTAATTGGGGCTAGTTCATCTGACGGATCAGGTACTAGTTAACTGCTCTAGTGGCAATCCACAAAAACCTACTTCAAGATCACGTCCTGGACATGATCTCGGGATATCGGGTAACTCGACAGTGCCGCTTAAGGTCTTACCATCCGTCGAGCCCTCCATGTTTTATCGGGTCCACAGCGTCCGCTGGATATTTCTTCACATCTGTTGATGTGGAAAAAAGTAGCAGAGCGCAGTCTTTGGCGATGCCACGCCACACAGGACGGACCGGGGTCTTACCTTCGCAGAGTTTTGCGGTATTCAGAGATTATTCGCGACTTTGGCGCTCTGAGAATATTTTGTCAAGTGCCTTGTTCGGCTGATGCAATGACCCATTTTGCGGGTTCTTCTATTTTTCTCTCGGGCTTGATAAGACAGCCGAATATATTGGTTCTTCTATATTGTCGGGTACATCACCGATGCTCTTGCTCGGAACAATATGACGAGTCAATGAACCCGAAGATTTGTCCACCCCTTTTTTTTTTTGGTTCCTCCTTGATGAAAATTTCGTCGAGTTCCTTCTTCAGGAAAATTTCTTCGTCCTCTTTGAGGACAATTCTTCGGGTCCTCTTTGAAGATAATTCTTCGAGACCTCCTTGAAGATAATTTTTCGGGACCTCCTTGAAGATAATTTTTCGGGACCTCCTTGAAGATAATTCTTCGGGACCTCTTTGAAGATAATTTTTCGGGACCTCCTTGAAGATAATTCTTTGGGACCTCCTTGAAGATAATTCTTCGGGACATCCTTGAAGATAATTCTTCGGGTCCTGTTCTTTCTTGAAGACAATTTCGTCGAGTTCTCCCTGTAGACAATTTCGTCGGGTTCTCTCTTATATACTTTAAATTTTGCTTTCTCCTGCACAAATAAACAAACTTTTTCTATCTTTCCCTTAACTCTCTTTTTCGCATGCGGTGTCAGATGCTCAGATTCGATGATATGTAAAGTGAATATATGCCGCGCAGCCCCCGAGTGTCGGGTGCGATGAAAGTAAATGATAATCAACTTTGTATAAAATAAAAGAACACTTAGCTTTTTGGACACGACCAAGTCGATGCATGATGAAGTCTTCGAGTGTAGATAAGAAATCTAGCCAAAGTAGACACCACCAAATAGCAAAAGTGGTTGCCGCGAAATTGTTGATGAAGAAATAGCCGAGCCCCCGAGCGTTGCTGAGGTGATGTCATGATTGTTGCTGAGACGCCGTGCCATAGTTGTGACCCGGGGTGAAGTCGTTGTCGAGCCCCCGAGCGTTGCTGAAAACATTATGCCGAAGTAGTGGTCGCCTGGAATATTGTGTTGTAGCTATGCTTAGGGACGAAGTCGTTGTCGAACCCCCGAGTGTTGGCTCCATGGATATGTAACCTGCTTTTGACTTCCACTAGAGAATTTGATGAAATTGTCGACCCCATTAAAGCTGAAGTCATTTGAATATTAAACCATTGAAGATTACGCTATGAAAAATAGTCATTGAAGATGAATCCAAGGTGAAATATTTGAGATGAATCCATATTGAAGATTATGCCATTAATCATGAAGCATATATTGAAGATGAATCCGTTGATATCATAGAGGATGAATCCATTAATCCGAAGAAAATAAATCCAGTAATACCGTAGAAGATGAATCCATTGACCCGGAAGCTCATCGGGTAGTATTATATTAGAGAAAACCAATGATAACCTTATAAGATGAATCCGACAAAGACAAAATCCAGTAAGCCGAAGAAGATGAATCCACTGAGCCGAAGAAGATAATTTCACTAAGCCGAAGAAAATTAATCCACTGAGCCGAAGAAAATAATTCCACTGAACCGGAGAAAATAATTCCAGAAGATATATCCATAGCCGAAGAAAATAAATCCACCAAGTAACCGAGTATATTTGTGGTAAGTAATAATGGCAACCAAGTGTTGGGTGAATTTGCTCTAATATTGCAATGGCATAGCCCCCAGGTATTCGGGTATGACGAAAGTAAATAAATAATTGAATTTTGGAGGAAAAGGGAAACTTAGCTTTTTATCGGGTGTGGCGGAGCCGATGTGGACGCAAGTCGGGCCTCAGACGCAATCGTGGTTACCCGACGCCTAGCCGGAAGTAGTAGATGTGGCCAACATAGTCGATGAAGTGGACGCAACCGATGAAACAGAAACATGCCGCGTTTTAGCCGAAAAGTTGTTGACCCGGCGGAACACAGTCGATGAAGTAGATCCGCGACGGGTGAGCCCCCGAGCGTGGCAATTGCACGATGTCGAGTGCGCGGCGGCGGACGCATGATGACCAAAGTAGTTGAAGTTTCTTTTTTCCGATCTGATGGTTCCGGTCTCGGACGAAGTCGCGATGAAGAAGATCAATTTGCAGTGTCGCAAGCCTCCATAATACTCGGCTTGTTTTGGCAGGCCAAAGCGTGGCGTGCTATCCTTGTGGAAGACAAGATCTGCCACGAAGTGCTCCACTTTAACCTGATCGCTCCTTTCTTTTCTTGGTACTTGATACTCCGCCCGTGTAGATCGGCATGATGGAAACATTGGTGACGGCCAGGTCCTACGTGTATGAGCTGATGAAACGAGCCGCTAGATTTTGACTACGTATCCAAACACGCCCTGCAGCCGCTGCCTATGAACTTCCGTCTAGATCCCAATCACCAGAATCCCACGACCATGATAAAATTGCAGTTTTGTTGGTGACGAAGTGCAGCTCCATGGACAAACTAGCCTGACAGATCTGCGCCAAAAAATCCTGCCGGCTGGTCGTTGACAGAGCTGATGACGAACTCGAATTTTTTTTTTCAGACGCAATCTGAACGTTGTTGATGATGAACTCGATGGATCCCGCCCGGATGACAAAATCCAATCGTCGCACTTCCCACAGACGGCGCCAATTGACGAGGGAACACCTCGGCAATGCCTACGTATTGTAGACTAGGGTTTCGGGAGAGAGCGACGATGGAGATTCCGGGAGCGAGATTAGGCATACGACGTACCCAGCTTCGGGTCCCCTCGGTGGAGGATCCCTACGTGCTGCTAGCAATCCAGTATATGGTCACAATATGTTTACATGGTGCCGCTGTAGCGGAGTTATGTTGTCTATATTCTGTCTATCTGTTGTCCTCTTTCTATCGGGTGCGCTGGCTAGCTTTATATATGCAACCAGCCTAGGGTTTTACAAGAGTCCTAGTCGACTACTCCTTCGGGTTGCCTTGTTGGGCCTTCTCCATATTGGGCCGAGCCGATCCAGGTATACCAATAATGGGTACCCGAAGGGTATGCCCATGTCATCGGGTCCATCATCATCCGAGTCTGACGCATAGCATCGGGAATAAGGAATGGAGTGGTCCATCTCCTCTTGCGTCAAATATTTATCCAAATCACCGACATTGTTGTCATTCATCTCGAAACCATCATCACCATCGTCATGCTCGTCATACTCATTCTCCAACGGAGGTTGTTGGGCAATGGGAGATTGGACAATGGGAGATTGGGTGACTTCTTCTTGGCTCATGGGTGGTTGACTCCTCTCTCGAACGGGGGAGGAGGGCCGGTTAAGGTCAAGCTCGATACGAGCATCAACCGTCTTGGTTGCAAACAACTCCAAAGCCTTGTCTTGTGACCCGGCCACCATCTCCTTGTAAACGGATCAACGTTGCTCGGAGTTGATACGCATTGTCTTCCAACGGGTGTGCATTCCAAACCCCACATTATGTCTTCCCTCTAGCTCAACACCATCATTTGGCTCATTCCAATTCAACTCAACCCTCACTTGTGCTACCACCTCCGCAAAGCTAGGGCTAAGGTCAAACACCAAGTCAACCTCTTCCGGGTCCGGCTCTATGTTTCCCTTCAAGAAAGCATCCTTGTCCACATGATGAACATGAACAATTCTTTCCATCCCCCTAGCATAATGGGAACAACACATACACACATGTGTTCATTAGTTACCATAATCAACATAATCTACCCATACAAACTAGCACACTACCATTTCTCCTACTTCAACAACCCTAACATCCAACCAAATCCATCTCAACCCTCAAATCAACCAAATCCACATCTAGGGTTTCACATGTAGATTCAACCAAATACACAAAATCAATGGATAAAAAGAAGGGGAACGTAGGAGATTACCTCAAGGAATGAGTTGGGAACGATCTCCACGGACAGATCTGACGAAATCCAAGAGATTTCAGTAGGGATTTGAGGGGGGGGAGAGAGAGCCGGCCGCCTTTCCTGAGGGAAGAAGAAAAGAGAGAGGAGAATGGCTAGGTCGGGCTGGGTAGGCTCGCGCGGCCACACATAACAGGATGTGTGGCGCCCTTGCCATGGGCGCCACACTTTCAAAGTGTGGCGCCGCCGAGAGCGGCGCCACACATCTTGCCACGTCAGATTAGAGCACACCTCAGCGTCGAGGACGCCACGTCGGATGGGATAGTGGCGCCGACCACACTGGCGCCCATGAGAGGGGCGCCACACAAAAGGGTTAGATGAGTAAAATAGTTTGCCCGGAGTGTCAGTCTGTGCTATAGTTTCATAGAAGGATTATTTCAGTGTAAATCGCCCCGCGTCCTACATGTACACGGGGATCGAGTTCGGGTCCCATTCGTATGGCGTGTCCTCGGCCACGTGCGCTAGGTACTCCGCCGCGCGCGGCCATGCAGACGATGTGGCCCTACTCCACCTCCGCCAGCATCTTCAGGCGCATGTGCCCCGCAGGACGCGCGCGCTGGCGGCAATCTCCACGACCTCGGCGCGCGTGGCGTCCGACCACGCCGCCTTGCCGCGTAGGGTGTGCGCGAGCACCGGCTCATTGGCGGCGAAGTGAGCGGCCCCGTGGTGGCAGTAGTCCCTGACGGCGGCCATGGAGTTGATGAGGTCGACGCTGTTGTCCTTGAGGCCTTCTGCCCATCTCAGCTGGGAGAAGACGCACGGGAGGTCCCGATGTACGGGGGGAGATTCCATCTGACGCTGCATTTTGCCTAGCAACCGGGTCGTCTCTGAACGGAAGTTGGGCAGGTTCCTGCGGAGCGCTCAATCCACCCCTGCCTCCGCCATGGCCCTGAAACCATCCTCCACGCTCGTCATCATCGCTGCCTCCTCCTCCATGATTCGATCGAAACAACTTGATGATCAATCTTTCGTTCGATCCGTGCGTGTTCTCCTCTTCCGTAGAGTAGCGCCACGGCCTACCTATATACGCACTCCGCCCTGCGGTTTCTCGATTTAAGCCGGAAATCGGGCCCGACACAGGGCTACCAAGGCCCCCAGGAGTATTCTTTTAGGCCCGTACGAGTATTTTGACTGGCCGCCTTGGATTTCCGACTCGAGTCTGAACTCTGAACATGAAACGGACCCGAGGCGAGCAGGAGTATTTTGATCCCGAGGTGCCCGTGGAACAAACAAATCACGATTGGAAAATGCTAGTAGTGTGGGAAGATTGTTTAAGATTTGTCAAAACTTAAATGTATTTTGATTATGTAGTATATAAGTGATATTGTAAGAATCGTATTGATAAATACGTATTATTTGTATCAATTTTATATTAAATAGTTTTTTATATACATAGATTAACTTTTGGTCAAAGATAAAACATAAAAAATGAGGGTATCTTATTCATTAAAATGGACGGAGTATTGTACGGGCGGGGGATTTCTCGTGGTCCTAGGCGCGACACGCGTCCATTTCGTGAGAAACGGAACCGACTTCTCTCCTCCTCTAGTTTTCTTTTCTTCTTCTCGGCTCTCTCTCACCTAAGCATCAATGGCTTCGACCATCGCACCACTCCGGCAGCGGCGTGCCTCTTTACTCTCCCACCCACGCGCTGCCAATTCCTCTCTGTCGATGCACGTCGCACCGCTGCTCCCCATCTCGCCGGACGCCGCCCTCCTCATCTCCAATCTAGCTACCCTGAACCGCTCAGATGTGGGACTCAATGACGGTGATGATGTTGCAAGGACAACAATGCTGCTTTTCGATGGGGCGGCCACTGCAGATACGAGATCGAGCTCCGGCATGGGGACGTTGTGTCAGTGATGCGAGGAGAGGTGCTACCACTATGCGGAGTCAAATGCTCCGAGTGGGCGAGGCGGCGGTGTTGATAGTCGTGCCGTCCATGTTGAGGACGTCACAAGTTAGTGTTGCCAGCGGCAGGCGGTGGTGCTGCGAGCAACGGGCACCGATGCTGCCAACATCAGGTGACACTTCGACGAGCCATGGCGGGATGCGCTTCCAACGGCCACCGGTGTTGCTACTAACTGTATCGAGCAATTTTGCAAGCGATAGATGAAGGTACTACTAGCGGATTGGCAGAGATGCTACAATTGTACGTGCTACAAGCAGCCACTGGTGGTGTTGCGAGCCATGGCCATAGGTGCTACGAGCAGCCGGTGGTGGTGCTGCGAGCCGTAGTCGGAGGTGCTACAAGCCGCAAGTGGCAATGCTTCGAACATGGCCAGTGCTTGGTAGTGGTAGGGAATGGAGCTACCATCTGTGGTAGCCGATGCTGCGAGCCGGCGATGTGCGGAGCTCTGACTGATAGGGCGGTTCGTGAACCATGTTACAAGCACATTCATCGGCCGGGGTCGATGAGTGGGTTTTCTCTGTGTGGTTTTCCTGTGGACGTGGGGAGTTGCACGTGGGTGTAGAGAAAGAAATGCTTTCAAGCGGTACAAGCAAGGGAATATTTTATTTCTAGCCCCCGAAATACGCTTAGCATCATCCATCAGGATTACTTCAGCTCATGCCACGCTGCTTGCTCCTGGGCGGGAATCAACGGTCTAGATCTGCAATAGGAGGGTCATCATGGACTGTAGCTGCCCATGAGACCGCCGAGTCCACTTCTGCCACACGCTCATGAGTTACCCACTCTAGACCGACCCAATGGAGTAGCGCGCAACGAGCCAAAAAGTGCGGCGTGGGCCCCATTTGATGAACTATTTATATTGCAATGTTATAATCTAGATCTATTTGGTTTGATTTATTTTAGATGGTGTTGAGTAGTATTTGTTTTATATGTGTATGCAATTGTTCATGTATTTTTTTTTAGAAGTTTGCAATTGTTCATGTATGGCATTGGCATGACCGGTGGTCACTTATTTTACATCACCTATTGGGCCCCGAATGCAGCAGCAGCCCATCAGCGCAGGCAGACAGTATATCCGTCGATCAAACCGGCTTTCTCAAAAAAAAAAAAAAAAAACGAACCAAACTGAGAGATTATCGCCGTCGCGAGGTTCGTCGCCGTCGCGACTCCCCTCCCTCTCTCGACGACCTCTCCCGCTCGCCTCCGCCTCCACCTCGTCCCCTCCCGCTCTCCCTCGTACCACTCGCCCCGACGACGCGCGGTTCCGGCGAATCGCCGCCATCTTCCCCGTCACCGGCCCACGCACGCCGCCGCCGATTCCACTCGTCCATAAAGGATACATTTTTCTGGTGAACACCATTCTTGGTTGTGGTTGTGAGCGGTTGGCCGAAGCAGCCCTCACGCCGCCCCGCTGAATTTCCCCGTCCCGCACGGCCAACAAGCAGGAGCCCCATGTCTCGCCTCTACTCGACCGCTCCGACGTCCCTCCTCCGCCGCCGCTTCTCATCCACCTCCACCTCCACCTCGCGGTCCTCGCGCCAAGCTCCTCACGTCGCCCTTTCCGCCGCCACGGAGCGCGCCCGCTCCGGGACGCTCAGCCCCGAGGACGCACACGACATGTTCGACGAATTGCTGCTGCAGGCCACTCCAGTCCCGGGGCGCGCCCTGACTGGCTTCCTCGCCGCCGTCGCCCGCGCGCAAGCTTGCAGCGACGGCCTCTCCCTCGTCGTCGCCCTATTCAACCGCATGCCCCGATGCGATGGCACGCCGGTGGCGCCGCCCACAGTCCACACGTACGGCGTCCTGCTCGACTCTTGCTGCCGCGCGCGGCAGCCAGACCTAGCGCTCGCATTCTTCGGCCGCTTCCTCAGGGCGGGCATCAAGGCAAATAACCTTATCGCCAACACCCTCCTCAAGGTCCTCTGCCACGCAAAGCGGACAGATGAGGCTGTGGACGTGCTGCTTCACAGGATGCCGCATCTGGGCTGCGTGCCTGATGCCATCTCATACACCACAGTTATCAAAGGCTTATGTGATGATAGTAGGAGCCAGCATGCACTCGACCTGCTCAGGATGATGGCAAAACAAGAAGCTGCCTGCTCCCCTGACGTGGTGTCATATAACACGGTCATCCATGGATTCTTAAAGGAGGGCAAATTCAGCACAACAAGCAACCTATTCAATGAAATGGTACAGCAGGGCGTTGTTCCTGATGCCGTGACATATAGCTCGATTATTGGTGCGTTATGCAAGCGTGGAAGAAGCAGAGAAGCAAGACAAATTCTGGATTGTGGGATTCTCAAGGGCCTCAAACCTGATATCGTTGCATACACTACTATGCTTCATGGGTACGCTACAGAAGGACGCCTTGTTGACATGAATAATCTCTACAACTTGATGATAGGAGAAGGTATTGTACCTAACCAATATGTGTTCAGCATATTGATTAATGCACATGCTAAGTGTGGATCGGTGGATGAGGCCCTTCTTATCTTTGAAAACATGCACAAGCAGGGAGTGCAGCCGGATGTTGTAACCTATTCAACCATGATAGATGCGTTTTGCAGAAATGGTAGGATGAATGATGCTATTGAACAATTCAACCAGATGATTAACATGGGGGTACCCCCGAATATAAGGACTTATAGCTGCCTGGTTCGGGGTTATTGTACACATGGTGATTTAGTGAGAGCTAAAGAATTGGTTCATGAAATGAAGGAAAAAGGCATCCATTATCCTGGCATTATGTTCTTCCAGTCAATAATAAACAGCCTATGCAGTGAAGGAAGGGTGACAGATGCACAAGATATCTTTGACTTTATGATACATATAGGTGAGAAGCCCGATGTTATCATGTTCACTTCACTGATTGGTGGATACTGCTTAGTTGGCAAGATGCAGAAAGCATGCAGGGTACATGATGATATGGTATCGGTTGGCATTCAGCCTAATACCATTACGTACAGTACACTTATTGATGGATACTTTAAAGCAGGAATGGTGGATGCTGCATTGACTCTATTCAGAGAAATGTTAGGTATGGCAGCTAAACCGGATACTCTTACTTATAACATCATAATGGATGGATTATTTAAGGCTGGTAAAACTGTTGCTGCGAAGGAAAAGTTCCATGAGATGGTCAAAAGTGGATTGAGATTGTCCATTGATACATACAATGTAATTCTCAGTGGGCTTTGCAAAAATGGTTGTGCAGATGAAGCAGTCATGCTGTTCAACAAGTTGCAAGCAATGAACCTTAAGTTTGATATTATAACTCTCACTACTATAATTGATGCAATGTTTAATGTTGGGAGAATAGAGCAAGCTAAGAATTTGTTTGTTGCAATACCAGCCAAGGGATTGGTACCTAATGTTATAACCTACACTACGATGATGTCAAACCTTATAGAAAAAGGATTGGTAGAAGAAGCTGACAGTATATTTTCATCAATGGAGACGAGTGGTTGTCCTCCTAACTCTCACCTGTTAAATGTTATTATCAGAAAGTTACTGAAAAAGGGTGAAATAGTCAGGGCCATCAGTTATATGTCCATACTTGATGGGAAGAGCATGTTGCTTGAAGCTTCAACTACTTCCCAATTGATATCTCTCTTTTCAAGGCAAGGGATATACCATAAGCACAAAGATTTGCTCCCAGCAAGGTATCAGTTTTTTGAAGGAGACATCCACAGTTGACATGAACTTAAACCCTTGAAAGGCATGCTTAAGATTTTCATTGCAATGAGTCATTTCTGCTGGTACAAGAAATGCAGGCTGCTGCGGGTACAAAGTTAGTACCTGATTCTTTATTCTCATATTCCAATGTGTTGAAATTATGGAATGTGAACTATTGATGAATTAGTAAGAACATCATTTTCTTGTATATTGTTTTTTGTTTTTGTAGGATGATCAGAGGTACAACTGATTGCATTTGTTACAAAAATGGCTTCTGGTGACTGGTGGTGATTGTTGAAGGTATTGAAATGTGTTGTTCCACAAGATGTTTATTTTTTTGGTTGTAGGTTAGTGATTTGGCAGTTGTACATGAGCTGAATAGTTGCACCCTGCTCTGCCATCATCACATTGCTCACAGAGCTGGAGAATGACATCATGACCATTGGGTTCCAGAAAAGCTGTAGTGCGATTCTTTGACACCATAGGACGCTCTTTTCCTGTGTTCCTTGTCAAGAGGGAGGCTAAGAGAAAGCTATTTAATCTCGTTTACACGAATCCTGCGTTAGCTGTTTATTTTGTTGTGATGAACTGGGACTGGGCAGTGATTCTTAGAGTTAGAAGTAGACATGATTGGAAGACAACCTTAAGTTATTCTGCATGGCTGCTCTGGATTCGCATTAGTGACATATTACTGGCATTTTAACGATATTAACTGCTCCGAACAGAAACGTAGGAATGTAAATAGGTGATATTCATGCATCATTACTCGGTACAATTTTTTAAATCAATTACTTGCGCTTGATGATGTTCTAAAGAAATATTGGAACCATGACTTGTATTTCTGTATACTGAGTAAAGCTTTCTGGATACATTATCTTATATGAGATAATTGCCCAGTTGTTTATCTGGGGCTGCATTTGGCCGTACAAGCTAGAACTTGACCTGTTTTTTTTTTTTGAACAACGTATGCTTCTAGTGTGGCAACTTCCAAACTATGACTGGCGTACCGGTTTATTAGTATGTATCTTGCCCTGTTGTTTCCTTGAAACTTCACTGGCTTGGGAGAAACCTCCCTACTTTTATATCTGGATCATCATTAGGTTGTATAGCATGTTCAGTTTGATCATTTTTCTGATGATCAACCTTTTCGGATTGTGATTTGTCCGTTTATATACGCGCCATCTCTCATCTCTTGATTATTAGGTGCTGTTACTTTTGTAAGGCAGAACTCCCCTCAACGTATGCTGACAGCTGTTAAAGTATAAATTCCCCGCTGCTCCTGAACTGTTGTTGGCGTTCATGGCACTGTCTAAGGTGCTATTCGAAGGCGTGCGTAACTGCTGTTGGCTGTGAAAGTATTGTTACTCACTGCTAGAGATTTTGTAAAAACATGGTACCTATCCTAGAGATTTTCTCAAACGCTGGTGTACTTGTGTGGTCTAGTTTACTACTGTAAGTTGGTTTCATTGTCCTGGAAGTAGCATTTGTATTTGTTGATTCCTTCTTTTTTTTTTCTAGAATGCATCTGTTATGTGGCTGCTAGGGTTTGGGGGGAGAGAGAGGGCTACGAGGGCGCGAGAAGGCCAGCCGGGGGCCTTTTGCCCACGGCCGGGCAAGAGGGAAGGGATTTCCTTCTTAATTCTTGCTTGATTAGATTGATACGGCTCCTCTCCTTATATAGAGAGGTTTACTTGACCCCTAAGAAAGCGACCCTTTATCTCTAATTAACCCTAAGACTAATGGGCTATAGCGCCAGCCCAAGCCCATTACGTACTCTAACACTACACCCCACCTGGACATGCAGCTCGTCCTCGAGCTGCAACCTAAACAAACCATGACTCGACGCAACACAAACCTAACGCCTAAAAAACGAGCCTTTTACATCTCGGCTTGTTTTATTACTCTCAACCTGAAATGGACTGTGACGCTTTATTGTTGACCCCTGAACATAAAGTGGACACCATCCGCCCGTCGGACGTGCACCTGTACAATCACCTGGATCCCATGGAAACCAGCGGGACAAAAGGAGCTCGCGCAGCGGCCGGCGGCAGAATGCAGTGGTGCTACGCGGTGCGCTCCTGTCGGTGACACCATGCCTTCTCCCCGCCGGATGACTGTCGATGGCGCAGACTTTGAGGTCGCTGCCCGCGGGAAAAACAGCATGTCCGCCGCCCGTGGGGGAAATCGCACGCCCAAGATCCCCGACGCAGCGGACGAGATCGAGGTCCGTTGCGCAACGAAGCGCAACTTGGAGGAGCTGCAGATCACGCATCTCCCGCACACGCCGACGCACTAGGAGGCCGCGCGCAGCAGCCTGCAGCCTCACCGCCGCCGATACATGGCGGATAGCGATCCAAGCCGGAAGTGGTGACGGCGACGGAGGGAAACGGACCTGGTGGAAGGGCATCCCGGGCGGTGTCGATGTAGAGCCCGGGGCCAAGGTCGCTCCTACACCGCCGAAAGGCAGGGACAGCGTCGGTGGCGGCAGCGTTGTTGCATGGCCACCGCACGGCGGGCTGTTGCAGGACAAAGTGCCTGGCGGTGTTGGTGGCGGCGGCAGCAGCTGCTATTGCTGCTGTAGCGTCAAGGTGGGGAAGAAGGCAGCCGATTGCTGGAGAAGAGGGACCCCCGGCGCCGAGGTAGGGCCCGGCCCGGAGATGGTGGACAGCGGCAGCGGGGACTGCAGCAGCCCGGCGTCGGGTGGCGGCGACGACAGCAGCAGGCGGCCCGCACGCGGCGGAGGCCGCCGTGCGTCGGCTGCCACGCAGCAGCGCTGCCGGCGGCGGCGGCCCGTAGGGACCGGCCGGGAAGAGGCGGATCTCCTGGACAGCAGGGTGAGATCGCGGAGGGCTGCGGTGATCTCCACCGGGGAGAGAACGGGGACGTCGGAGTGCGGCGACGACGGGTGGGAAGAACTCGGTGGAGGGCTAGACATGATCGAACCCGGGAAAGCTGATACCACCGGTCTTGCTTTGTTTTTGGTGGCGGTCCTCGGGTTTCTCGCAAGCGAAGATGAAGATCTACCGGAGGTCAGTTTGCTTGATCTGGCTGGAGAGATGAGTTCCTGAAAGCCTCCGGCGAATGTGTTGCTCGCCAAAACTCACCGGCGAGCAGTGGTTAAGCAACACGAAGAGCCGGGAGGCTCCCAAGGCCGCTTAGTGGACCCCGGCACCTCGCGTCGTCCCGCAAGTTTCCAGCACACGTCCCGGCGGTTGGGCGTGCCACCTGACCTAGACCCGATCAGGAAGGTGTTAGGTTGCTTCGATTATTCTCCTGCGTGGTAGACACGTAAACATTAAATACGAGCCCTATCGGCTCTCAGGTTGCCCTGTGGTCGCCCCATGGTTCACGTTGGATTTGCAATGACATGGGGATCCTGCTTGATCAAAGCAAAGCTAAACCAATCTACGACAGTTTAGGGTTTTCACCGCATAACCGGAACATCCTACGCGTAGTTGGGCCTAGCAGATACGAAAGATGATGAAAACTATCCCTAGAAGAGGCCTAAAAACCAACATTACGTCAATTCCCGGAACATCCCTTATAGGAACGGTAAACAACACCTAACGCACTACCGGATCATCCAACCCCAGCATAAGGCCTAATCATGCAGATATCAAACTAATCCTTGAAGAACAAGGAGCAACTATAACAGATCGGATCTACTAAGCAACGAACAAGCAAGATGCTGCCCTTACACCCAGATAGGTGTAAGGGCAGCTAGGTGTCGAGGGACGGCATTGCTAAGCAAATATGCATAAGAAAAGCATCAATGCAAGCCCCAAACACCTAAGATAAGTAGTGCTACTCGCCATCAACGACGCTTCAAAGATAACACAAGGTAGACGAATAAACGTATACTGCCTAGATCGCAAGATGCGATCTAGGCAGCATGATGCTTACCCGGAAGAAACCCTCGAGACAAGGGAGTTGGCGATGCGCCTAGATTGTGTTTGTTGTGAACGTGATTGTTGTTTATTTCAATAACCCTAGATACATATTTATAGTCCAGGGGACTTTCTAATTCAGGCGTGCACCTAACTGTGCACGGGCCAAACTCTACCTTTAAGTCTAAACACGACCTAATAAAATACAGATACACGGGCAATTTAGCCCAAACTCTCGTGCAAGGCCGCTTCAAAAGATGCTCCACGTGTAATCTTCCAAGCCCATCTCACTTACGGCCTATCTCCTGATTTAGCCAAAATCTGGTGATAACACATGCCCCCCTGGTTTTGGTAATGATAATTTCAAAACCACTCTGTTTTACCTTCGAAGGGTCATGTCGTGGCAGAGTAGAACCGTCGCAGTATTTTTCATCATGATGACTTGCCTTCCCAACTTCTCTGCACGATTTGACAGTTTTGGCACCACATCCTCGAAAACTGCTCGAACATTAAATCTCCACTCCATCTCCTTTTATTTAACCGCATCGAACAGTTCTCCTTCATCCCCTTCGCATTAGCACTCCAAAAGCCCTCCTCTGCCACCATGTCTTCTTCTTCTTCCTCCTCATCGGGTCTTTCCGCCCAGTCCTCTTCCTCCCGCGAGCCGACGCCGGAGTGGGACCCGGAGGAGGCCCATGCGGCCAACACCCGCCGCGCCATTGAAGCCGGGGAGGAGTCCAGTCACGACTTCTCCGTCTGGTCCGAGGACGACAAGTCCTTGACCGACGGGGAAAGTGACCTCCGTTTCTTGCCGACGGGAAACGGAGGAGGAGAGCGGCGAGGATCGCTCTCCTGGGATGACTTCACCTCCCCGAGGAGGAGAGAGGAGGAGGAGGAGGAGGAGGACAACACCTCCTCCGACGAACCGCCGCCAAGCGCTTCTGCTGGCCTGGTCCTCGGCCGACTTTGACAGCGACGACGATGACGCTGACGAGGAGGACGAGGACAACGAGGGTCCTGCCGGCGGCCGCCACAGCAGCGACGACGAGCCCGCCGGGAGTAGCGCCGACAGCGGCGACGACGGCGACGACGAGGGCAGCGATGGCCCGTAGATAGGACCCTTAGCATATGATCAGTAGTAGTAGATGGGGCAATGTATCCCCTAGTACTTCCTTTTGAGAGCAATCGGCTCTTTATGTAAGAAATCTCGTTTATCAATGAAGAATTTCCCCAATTTGATCTTGCCGATTTCCTTTATGCTAATTTAGCCGATTTCCCCTCATACTGACTTTGCCGATTGTCACTTAGCCAATGCTCAATGAGCCGATGGCAACGCATCGGTCCCTCATAATCCGCCCCTCATCTTTTCAACTAAGGAGTGACCGTAAACTTGGTCAATGCCCAATAAGCCGATGTCAACGCATCAGTCCTTCATTTTTTCGACCGATGACTTTGAGCTCTGGTGGACAATGTGGAAGACCAATGCCTTCAAGAGAGCCCCAGAACCGCTGCTGAAACGACTTATGTTCCATGCCACATTATTGATGATGTCTACATGCTTGCACATCATTTAGTGATGCTTTATTTCTGAACTAACCTATTGACGAGATGCCGAAGGGCCAGCCTTGAAATCCTATAAGGTTCTTAAGGAACAGAAATCAACCCAGTTCCTATTTTTCCACGTGCTTCCAACACCCGAGAAGGACGGAGGGGGCCACAGGGCCCAGCATAGGCCCGGCGCGGCCTGGCCCGGCCGCGCCGCCTTATGGTGCCACCGCCGTCGCCCTCCGACTCCGCCTCGCCTATTTAAAGCCTCCGTCGCGAAAACCCTATTACGAAGGACGAAACCCACAGAAACCTCCGGAGCCGCCGCCATCGCGGGCCAAGATCTGGGGGACAGAGTCCCTGTTCCGCACCCGCCGAGCGGGAAGTGCCCCTAAGGCTTCTCCATCGACACCGCTGCCATCTCCACCGCCATCTTCATCACCGCCGCCGCTCCCATGAGGAGGGAGTAGTTCTCCATCGAGGCTCGGGCTGTACCGGTAGCTATGTGGTTCATCTCTCTCCTATGTACTTCAATACAATAATCTCATGAGCTGCCTTACATGATTGAGATTCATATGATGATGCTTGTAATCTAGATGTCACTATGCTAGTCAAGTGAGTTTTACTTATGTGATCTCCGGAGACTCCTTGTCCCACGTGTGTAAAGGTGACAGTGTGTGCACCGTGTGGGTCTCTTAGGCTATATTTCACAGAATACTTACTCACTGTTATGAATGGCGTAGTGAAGTGCTTATTTATATCTCTTTATGATTGCAATGTGTTTTGTATCACAATTTATCTATGTGCTACTCTAGCAATGTTATTAAAGTAGTTTTATTCCTCCCGCACGGTGTAATGGTGACAGTGTGTGCATCCGTGTTAGTACTTGGCGTATGCTATGATCATGATCTCTTGTAGATTGTGAAGTTAACTATTGCTATGATAGTATTGATGTGATCTATTCCTCCTACATAGTGAAGGTGACAGGGTGCATGCTGTGTTAGTACTTGGTTTAGTCGTGTTGATCTTTCTTGCACTCTAAGGTTATTTAAATATGAACATTGAATTGTGGAGCTTGTTAACTCCGGCATTGAGGGTTCGTGTAATCCTACGCAATGTGTTCATCATCCAACAAGAGTGTAGAGTATGCATTTATCTATTCTCGTTATGTGATCAAAGTTGAGAGTGTCCACTAGTGAAAGTCTATTCCCTAGGCCTTGTTCCTAAATATCGCTATCGCTGCTTGTTTAATGTTTTACTTTACCTGCCATATTACCACCATCAACCACACGCCAAGCTATTTTTGGCGCCGTTACTACCGCTCATATTCATTCATACCACCCGTATTTCACTATCTCTTCGCGAACTAGTGCACCTATTAGGTGTGTTGGGGACACAAGAGACTTCTTGCTTTGTGCAGGGTTGCATGAGAGGGATATCTTTGACCTCTTCCTCCCGAGATCGATAAACCTTGGGTGATCCACTTAAGGGAAACTTGTTGCTGTTCTACAAACCTCTCTTGGAGGCCCAACACTGCCTACAAGAATAGAAGCACCCGTAGACATCAAGCACTTTTCCGGCGCCGCTGCCGGGGAGGAAAGGTAAAGGCACTCATACTCCGGTTCCAGTACTTTTCTGGCGCCATTGTGTTTGTGCTCGAAGCTATTTCCTTTAGATCCCGCAATTGCATCTTTTTGTTTCTTGTTTACACTAGTTTGGCATAATGGACAACAATGAGCTTCTTATTCTATTTCCTGATTTAAAACATGGATTGTTTGATGCGAAAATTAAAAATGGAATCTTATTTGCATGCTGGTAGTAATATTAGTATGAACGCTTTGAACACCATTGTTGATAATGATATAGAGTTCTAAGCTTGGGGAAGCTGGTTTTCATGATCTTTTTAGTCCCCCAAGCATTGAGGAGAAAATTTTCTTTGATGATACTTTGCCTCCCATATATGATGATTATAATGATAGTGGTCTTTTTGGTGCCACCTACTATGGAGAGTAAATTTTTTGTGATTATACTATGCCTCTTACACTTGATGAGAATAATAATGATAGCTACTTTGTTGAATTTGCTCCCACTATTACTAATAAAATTGACTATGCCTATGTGGAGAGTAATTATTTTATGCATGAGACTCATGATAAGAATGCTTTATGTGATAGTTATATTGTTGAGTTTGCTCATGTTGCTACCGAAAGTTATTATGAGAGAGGAAAATATGGTTATAGAAATTTTCATGTTACTAAAATGCCTCTCTATGTGCTGAAATTTTTGAAGCTACACTTGTTTTATCTTCCTATGCTTGTTACTTTGCTCTTCATGAACTTGTTTATTTACAAGATTCCTATGCATAGGAAGCATGTTAGACTTAAATTTGTTTTTAATTTGCCTCTTGATGCTCTCTTTTGCTTCAACTACTATTTCTTGCGAGTGCATCATTAAAACGAGCCCATCTTAATGGCTATAAAGAAAGAACTTCTTGGAAGATAACCCATGTGTTATTTTGCTACAGTACTTTGTTTTATATTTGTGTCTTGGAAGTTGTTTACTACTGTAGCAACCTCTCCTTATCTTAGTTTTGTGTTTTGTTGTGCCAAGTAAAGTCTTTGATAGTAAAGTGAATACTAGATTTAGATTACTGCGCAGAAACAGATTTCTTTGCTGTCACGAATCTGGGTCTAATTCTCTGTAGGTAACTCAGAAAATTAAGCCAATTTACGTGAGTGATCCTCAGATATGTACGCAACTTTCATTCAATTTGGGCATTTTCATTTGAGCAAGTCTAGTGGCCTAATAAAATCCATCTTTACGGACTGTTCTGTTTTGACAGATTCTGCCTTTTATTTCGCATTGCCTCTTTCGCTATGTTGGATGAATTTCTTTGATCCATTAATGTCCAGTAGCTTTATGCAATGTCCAGAAGTGTTAAGAATGATTGTGTCACCTCTGAACATGTGAATTTTGATTATGCACTAACCCTCTAATGAGTTTGTTTCGAGTTTGGTGTGGAGGAAGTTTTCAAGGGTCAAGAGAGGAGGATGATATACTATGATCAAGAAGAGTGAAAAGTCTAAGCTTGGGGATGCCCCGGTGGTTCATCCCTGCATATTTCAAGAAGACTCAAGAGTCTAAGCTTGGGGATGCCCAAGGCATCCCCTTCTTCATCGACAAATTATCAGGTTCCTTCTCTTGAAACTATATTTTTATTCGGCCACATCTTATGTACTTTACTTGGAGCGTCTGTTTGTTTTTGTTTTTGTTTGAATAAATGCTTGTGTGGGAGAGAGAGACGCTCCGCTGGTTCATATGAACACATGTATTCTTCGCTTTTAAGTGTTCATGGCGAAGGTTAAACTGCTTCGTTCATTTTTTATATGGTTGGAAACGGAAAATGCTACATGTAGTAATTGGTAAAATGTCTTGGATAATGTGATACTTGGCAATTGTTGTGCTCATGTTTAAGCTCTTGCATCATATACTTTGCACCCATTAATGATGAAATACATAGAGCTTGCTAAAATTTGGTTTGCATAATTGGTCTCTCTAAAGTCTATATAATTTCTAGTATTGAGTTTTGAACAACAAGGAAGACGGTGTAGAGTCTTATAATGTTTACAATATGTCTTTTATGTGAGTTTTGCTGCACCGGTTCATCCTTGTGTTTGTTTCAAATAACCTTGCTAGCCTAAGCTTTGTATCGAGAGGGAATACTTCTCATGCATCCAAAAACCTTTGAGCCAACCACTATGCCATTTGTGTCCACCATACCTACCTACTACATGGTATTTCTCCGCCATTCCAAAGTAAATTGCTTGAGTGATACCTTTAAATTTCCATCATTCACCTTTGCAATATATAGCTCATGGGACAAAATAGCTTAAAAACTATTGTGGTATTGAATATGTACTTATGCACTTTATCTCTTATTAAGTTGCTTGTTGTGCGATAACCATGTTTCCGGGGGACGCCATCAACTATTCTTTGTTGAATATCATGTGAGTTGCTATGCATGTCCGTCTTGTCCGAAGTAAGAGAGATCTACCACCTTAATGGTTGGAGCATGCATATTGTTAGAGAAGAACATTGGGCCGCTAACTAAAGCCATGATTCATGGTGGAAGTTTCAGCTTTTGACATATATCCTCAATCTCATATGAGAACACTAATTGTTGCCACATGCTTATGCATTAAAGAGGAGTCCATTATCTCTTGTCCATGTTATCCCGGTATGGATGTCTAAGTTGAGAATAATCAAAAGCGAGAAATCCAAAATGCGAGCTTTCTCCTTAGACCTTTGTACAAGCGGCATGGAGGTACCCCATTGTGACACTTGGTTAAAACATGTGCATTGCAAAGATCCGGTAGTCCAAGCTAATTAGGACAAGGTGAGGGCACTATTAGTATACTATGCATGAGGCTTGCAACTTGTAAGATATAATTTACATAACTCATATGCTTTATTACTACCGTTGACAAAATTGTTTCATGATTTCAAAATAAAAGCTCTAGCACAAATATAGCAATCGATGCTTTCCTCTTTGAAGGACCATTCTTTTTTACTTTTATGTTGAGTCAGTTCACCTATCTCTCTCCACCTCAAGAAGCAAACACTTGTGTGAACTGTGCATTGATTCTTACATACTTGCTTATTGCACTTGTTATATTGCTTTGCATTGACAATTATCCATGAGATATACATGTTACAAGTTGAAAGCAACCGCTGAAACTTAATCTTCCATTGTGTTGCTTCAATGTCTTTACTTTAAATTATTGCTTTATGAGTTAACTCTTATGCAAGACTTATTGATGCCTGTCTTGAAAGTGCTATTCATGAAAAGTCATTGCTTTATGATGCACTTGTTTACTCATGTCATTACCATTGTTTTGATCGCTGCATTCATTACATATGTTTACAAACAATATGATCAAGTTTATGATGGCATGTCACTCCAGAAATTATCTTTGTTATCGTTTACCTGCTCGGGACGAGCAGAACTAAGCTTGGGGATGCCGATACGTCTCCGACGATCGATAATTTCTTATGTTCCATGCCACATTATTGATGATATCTACATGTTATATGCACATTTTATGTCATATTTATGCGTTTTCTAACTAACCTATTGACGAGATGCCGAAGGGCCGGTTCCTGTTTTGTTTCAGAAAACTTAGTAAGGAAATATTCTAATCGGACGAAATCAAGACCCAGTTCCTATTTTTCCACGAAGCTTCCAACACCCGGAAGAGTAGGGGCCACAGGGCCCTGCATGATAGGCCGCGGCCTGTGCCCCGGCCGCGCCGCCCATGGTGCCACCGCCGCCCCTCCGACTCGCCTCTTCGCTATTTAAAGCCTCCGTCGCGAAACCCTATTACGAAGGACGAAACCCACAGAAACCTTCCAGCCGCCGCCATCGCGGCCAAGATCCGGGACAGAGTCGTTCCAAGACCGCCGGAGCGGGGAAGTGCCCCGAAGGCTTCTCCATCAACACCGCTGCCATCTCCACCGCCATCTTCATCACCGCTGTTCCCATGAGGAGGGAGTAGTTCTCCATCGAGGCTGGGCTGTACCGTAGCTATGTGGTTCATCTCTCCTATGTACTTCAATACAATAATCTCATGAGCTGCCTTACATGATTGAGATTCATATGATGATGCTTGTAATCTAGATGTCACTATGCTAGTCAAGTGAGTTTTACTTATGTGATCTCCGGAGACTCCTTGTCCCACGTGTGTAAAGGTGACAGTGTGTGCACCGTGTGGGTCTCTTAGGCTATATTTCACAGAATACTTACTCACTGTTATGAATGGCGTAGTGAAGTGCTTATTTATCTCTTTATGATTGCAATGTGTTTTGTATCACAATTTATCTATGTGCTACTCTAGCAATGTTATTAAAGTAGTTTTATTCCTCCTGCACGGTGTAATGGTGACAGGTGCATCCGTGTTAGTACTTGGCGTATGCTATGATCATGATCTCTTGTAGATTGTAGTTAACTATTGCTATGATAGTATTGATGTGATCTATTCCTCCTACATAGTGTGAAGGTGATAGTGTGCATGTTGTGTTAGTACTTGGTTTAGTCGTGTTGATCTTTCTTGCACTCTAAGGTTATTTAAATATGAACATTGAATTGTGGAGCTTGTTAACTCCGGCATTGAGGGTTCGTGTAATCCTACGCAATGTGTTCATCATCCAACAAGAGTGTAGAGTATGCATTTATCTATTCGTTATGTGATCAAAGTTGAGAGTGTCCACTAGTGAAAGTCTATTCCCTAGGCCTTGTTCCTAAATATCGCTATCGCTGCTTGTTTACTGTTTTACGCGTTACTACTGCTACCATATTACCACCATCAACCACACGCCAAAGCTAGGCGCCATACTACTGTTCATATTCATTCATACCACCCGTATTTCACTATCTCTTCGCGGAACTAGTGCACCTATTAGGTGTGTTGGGGACACAAGAGACTTCTGCTTTGTGGTTGCAGGTTGCATGAGAGGGATATCTTTGACCTCTTCCTCCCCGAGATCGATAAACCTTGGGTGATCCACTTAAGGGAAACTTGTCGCTGTTCTACAAACCTCTGCTCTGGAGGCCCAACACCGTCTACAAGAATAGAAGCACCTCAGACATCAAGCCCTGAACCGCCGAAACGACTCTGACGCCGAAGCCGATACTTCGCACAACAGATGTCACCTGCTCGCAAATCTCCTCAGTGATGCTTTATAACCCTGCTCTGTTCCTTTGAAGAAGATTATGATGGAGGGCCAGCCGATGAAATCTCAATCGGCTTCTTAAGAACAGAGTATCTACCAAGTCAGTTGCCCCCCGAGCCTCAGTCAAGGCGAGAGCGGCGGCGAGGACACACAGTTCAGTCGAAGAGCCTCTAACTCAGGCAGTCCTGAGACAACCAAACTCCTCAAAGGGCAGGGCAGTTCCATCCTCTCCTCGGCTCAACTTGGCCAAACCAACCATAGAAACCAGAGCCGATCGCCTCTTCCTCCGTTGAAAGCCGATATTGCAGATGATCACCAACGGCTTGGAAACCAAAACTCCTCTGACAACACTGCTGAACTGGCAACCTTGCGCACAGAGTTGGAGGTCATCGTGTCTTGAACACCAGCTGGTAGATCCCATGAAATTTGTACTAGAGTCGATGGCGGTGCATCAGCTTTCTATTCTAAAGTCGATGTCTCTGCATCGGCTGTGCTTAAAAAATTTGTATTTTTTACGGCCGATTTATTTATGCATCGGCCCCCATACTTCAATACCCATCATCATCAAAGAATATATCTTGAGCTGCTGGGCATTTGACAGCCACTTCAAACTTCGTATCCTCGTGTCTTATCCATCTAAGTGCCCCCGAGCCGATTCTTTCAAGTAATTGAGGGTATCGGCTCCTTCGTGCATCCCCCGTTAGATCAATGCTGAACCTGTGCAAAACGTATGTCGAGGATAATTCTGGCCGATTGCTAGAATCTGCCTCCTTTTCATTGCCATGCTTAGTGAAGGTTTACCACGTCTTGGTTTTTTACCGTAGCTACGTGACATGCTTGAGATGAAATTTTTGCTTTCCATTTTTTGGGGCCGATCGCAGGGATCGCCACGTACGTCCATTGTCTTGGACCTTGCTACTCTGTCAGGCGGTAGATAAGACCAGCCTCACCCCATTTTTCGAAGCTTCGATGCGCTCACAAACTCCAAACTGATTCCAGAGAGCAGCTCTTGGTCATCTGCCTCCCAAATATTCATGGCAGCTAGTGATATCTCGATTGAGTCATCTGCTTGAACGACCTCCACTTCATCTCCATCCCATCGTATGATGCATTGGTGCATTGTGGATGGAATGCAACAGCTTAGCGTGAATCCAATCCTTCTAAAGGACAGCGTAATTGCTTTTGTTGTCATTTACTTATGAAGAACGTGGTAGGTATGGTTTTCCACCTACGTAAGATCTACATTCAGAACACCGTTTGCTTCGATGCTTGGCCGTTGAAATCGCTTAATGTGACGTTGGTCTTGATCAAATCATCATTGGAGTGTCCCAAACATCGTAGCATGGAATACGGCATTATGTTGACCGCCGCTCCCGTGTCAACCAACATCTTGCCGACAGTTGCCCATTGATAACCTCTCGTATAGGGCCTTCAAATGCCTGTAGCTTCTATCTCGTGCTTCTCAAAGATAATCGGCCGTGGACCGCAATAATTGAGCCACCGATACTTCCTCGTCGTTTGGAGCGCGATCTGACGGAGTACGAACACCATGTTTATCAGCCGATCCTCTGCATCGGCTTTTGTCCGTTTAGGGCGCCACACTTTCTTCGGTGGGCGCGCTCGTCTCCAATGTTTGCTGAATTTTCACGGCCAGACGGGCCGTGCCTTCAATGTGTACAGCATCGTGGCCTCGCCTTCCTCCAGTTTCGTAGCCGCCGCACCCTACGCTTCGAGAATGGCCGAGTCCATCGCACCACCTTGGCCTGATACCTATCTTTTTCACCATCTGACTCCTCAAAGTCTTCTCTTGAGATGACTCAGCTCGTTTGTTCCGAGGTGGGAGAGGCCCTAGACGCTCGAACACCGAAACCTCGTTTGTTCTCTTCCTTTCGTCTGTATTCTGGGCCTCGATTGTTGGCAATCGGCTCATTCCCGAGTCCCAACAATGTTTAAAGAAAGGACAGTCCCAATGCCTATCCACGTCATCTTGCTCCCTTGACCTCCCTCTAGCGTGACGCCGTACCCGTCGTTGTTTTTATCATGCCGACGATACCTCCGTCCTCTACATCGACCGACGATATCTCTCATCATCTACGCCGTAGCGCCGACGTCGGTCATATACTGCTTTCATATTTGTTAAGGAGATGCGCTGAGAGTGGACGTTGATACCGCACACTTCTCACTTCCTCCTCGGTTAGGTACCGTCTATCATCATGGGGCTTGGCCGCGTGGATCTGCCTCCTCTTTATCCCGGCCATGGGAGTGGTCGTTTCGCTTTATCTTGCACATGGCCACAAGCCCCCGCCATGTTGACATCAAAAGAAAACTCTGGCTCGCACCTTATGGAGTGGCTAAGATCCACCATGTTGACGCCAGGAAACGGACGTGTGTCAACCTTCATGGCAAATTGTCCGAAGTTAATCGGCCCGATTCTATCGCCATTTGAATCTGTGCGCGCAATACTTTGCAGTCGTTGGTGGCGTGAGTGAACGTGTGATGCCATTTGCAGTATGGCCTACCGTTCATCTCTTGTGACGTAGGGATTTTGTGGCCTTCGGGTAACTTCAATCTGTTTCTCCTTCAGCAGCAAAATCAAAAATCTGCTCAGCTTTGCTCAAATCAAAGTCAAACCCTCTTGGAGGCCCGGTTGATTCACCCATTTGCAGGACACAGGCACCGCCGTCCGAGCCCATTCAGCCACCGCGACTTCCTGATCTTCCGAAGGATCTTCATCCTCATCAGCATCGACCAGGCCTATCGTGCGCTTGTACTTGTCTTGGTACAGGGTGGCGCTGCTCATACAAAGTTAGTCTCCTGGACCATGTGCGCCAACGAATTGTACTCCACTTGGAACGTCGATCCTTGAGGGCGCTGCGAGGCCGCCACGCCAGCTCGATCGCTTCTTTCTCGCACGAAAGGAATAAATTATGTTCTGTTCGCGACACCGCTGAACGATGTATTCACTGCCTTCCTCGCCTTGCCGAACCCGGTCGACGTGCACGCCAGGCTCAAAGGGTTTCCGAATGATATTGTGTGAAACTGCTCTTCCACTGCTTCCATGATCGAATCGAATTACCGCAACGAGGTGTACCACCCAAAAGCCGGACCGGTGAGAGATTGCGTAAAAAACCTCACACGTAGCTGATCCGATGCCGAAACCATGCCTAGCTGGGCCAAGATCGGCTCACGTGCTCGATGGAGCTAGATCCTTCGATCCACTGAATTTTGTGAAGTCGGGAGCCGATACTTAGGTGGCAACGGGATCAGGTCAAACTCGTTGGGGTACTGCTTGGAATAGCCGATTATTTTCTTCAGGATACCGAACGGTCTCTCAAGACCGCACCGACTGATCCACGGTGGAAGCTGAGCAGGCTGAGCTTTCATGACTTGGTGCGCGGCGTATTTAGCTAGCCACGCCGTTTCTCGCCGCCCCAAACTCCCCGCCGCCCAGCCCATCCCTCCTCGTAATAATCGCTCCTCGTCCGCGCAATCCTCATGTTGAGTCTGGATCGCTTGCGTCCCAGTTGGCCCGTATGTGCACACGTATCCATGGGGATCTCCTTGGCGGCTCATATAAGAATTGATAGTCGCCAGGATCACCTCCAACCTTGTAGACAACGTATGCCGGTGAACCTTGTTGCTGTGGAGCTGCCATCGCGTACGCAATGGTGGCTGGTGTGGAGTTGCATCTCTCCCCGGTGAGTCCCTAGAGCAGGCCCCGAGGGGGAGTACTGATGCTTCATGATTTCTTGGACCACATGAAGCGCAATGTGCTCCAAAGTATTCACCAGGCTCTGGCCGATGTAGCGAATGAGCCAAACGTAGTTGATTTCCTGACGCAGGCTCTCGTGACGTTCCTCCGAAGGGAGAGACAGATCCAAACCCTCGAGTATGCCTTGGGGAGTGAATCCTTTAACCTGATGCCGTGCGAACGGGTCTTCAAAAGAGCCGATGAGTTCGCTTCGATATGGCCTTCACCATCGTATTTCTTTCTGTGCTCACAGAGATCCTCGCATTGATCGGTTCGTCCGCCATCCCGGATGTGTGTTGACGCGGATGTTGTAGAAGATTGTCCCACCGGGCGTGCCAGAATGTGTTGCCTGCCAAAACCCACTGGCGGGCAAAAAGCAACACGAAGAGCCGGAGGCTCCCAAGGCCGCTAGTGGACCCTGGCACCTCGCATCGTCCCGCAGTTTCCAAAGACACGTGACAGGCACACCGACCTGACCCGGAAGGTGTTAGGTTGCTTCGATTATTCTCCGCGTGGTAGACACGTAAACATTAAATACGAGCCCTATCGGCTCTCAGGTTGTGGATCGGCTCAAAGAGCCGATCGCCCCATGGTTCACGTTGATTTGCAATGACATGGGATCCTGCTTGATCAAAGCAAAGCTAAACCAATCTACGAGTTTAGGGTTTTCACCGCATAACCGGAACATCCTACGCGTAGTTGGGCCTAGCAGATACGAAGATGATGAAAACTATCCCTAGAAGAGGCCTAAAAACCAACATTACGTCAATTCCCGGAACATCCCTTATAGGAACGGAAACAACACCTAACGCACTACCGGATCATCCAACCCCAACATAAGGCCTAATCATGCAGATATCAAACTAATCCCTGAAGAACAAGGAGCAACTATAACAGACTGGATCTACTAAGTAACGAACAAGGATGCTGCCCTTACACCCGATAGGTGTAAGGGCAGCTAGGTGTCGAGGGACGGCATTGCTAAGCAAATATGCATAAGAAAAGCATCAATGCAAGCCCCAAAACACCTAAGATAAGTAGTGCTACTCGCCATCAACGACGTCAGCACGAGTAACACAAGGTAGACGAATAAACGTATACGCCTAGATCGCAAGATATCTAGGCAGCATGATGCTTACCCTAAGAAACCCTCGAGACAAGGGAGTTGGCGATGCGCCTAGATTGTGTTTGTTGTGAACGTGATTGTTGTTTATTTCAATAACCCTAGATACATATTTATAGTCCAGGGACTTTCTAATTCAGGCGTGCACCTAACTGTGCACGGGCCAAACTCTACCTTTTAAGTCTAAACACGACCTAATAAAATACAGATACACGGGCAATTTAGCCCAAACTCTCGTGCAAGGCCGCTTCAAAAGATGCTCCACGTGTAATCTTCCAAGCCCATCTCACTTACGGCCTATCTCCTGATTTAGCCAAAATCTGGTGATAACAGAATGGAACAGTGCTTATTTTGCCTGCAGTTTGCTGGATCGGGTGGTATTCGGTCGCGCGC
Source organism: Lolium multiflorum (assembly GCA_030979885.1). Lineage (NCBI taxonomy): Eukaryota > Viridiplantae > Streptophyta > Magnoliopsida > Poales > Poaceae > Lolium > Lolium multiflorum. The sequence goes on from JAUUTY010000480.1 coordinate 176,762, forward strand.
GCCCATGTTTTTATTCCGATCGTTTGGTTCCGGAGGGAGCGCCGCGAAGCTATATTCTGTGTTGACATCTGGTGACTTTTTGGTCCATGATGAAGTCATAAGAAGGAATATCATGAAGGTCGGATTAGTGGACTGACTAAAGGAGGTTCGAGTCAACGTGATGCTGAGGGATCTGCTTGGCGTTCCGGGCTTGCAAATGGTATGCATGTGGGGGCGGCAGCACATGGGAAGTTCGGAGTCTTACCTCTCAGGGTGAAAACCCAAGGTCTAACCTTAACTGGTTGTGCCTGGCAAAGTTCTTGTTGGAGGCATTGTTTTGAGAGTGGGGACTATCTTCAGGGAGAAATCCTAAGACCTTTGGACAAAGCACGACCAAGCACCGTTCCCTTCTTGGAGGCGTCGCTTTTGGAGAGTATGTACTTCGGTGTTGTCATGGTGGTGGTTGTATTGCTGCTAGGTCTAGAAAGTGCGGGACTTTTATTTTTAGTTTTTTTTTCTTTTTGGCTGTGTGCATCCGTACTGCCATTAGGGTGGGACGTTGTTGCAGAGGCTGGGTGTAATTGGTATCTTTTGATATTAATATATTCCCTTCATCGAAAAAGGTGCTACGAGCAGCCACTAGTGGTGTTGCGAGCCATGGCCATAGGTGCTACGAGCAGCCGGTGGTGGTGCTGTGAGCCGTAGTCGGAGGTGCTACATGCCACCAGTGGCAATGCTTCCAACATGGCCAGTGGTAGTGGCAGGGGATGGAGCTGCCATCCGTGGTAGCCGATGCTGCGAGCCGGCTATGTCTCTCAGCGGAGCTCTAACTGACAGGGCGGTTCGTGAACCATGTTACAAGCACATTCATCGGCCGAGGTCGATGAGTGGGTTTTCTTTGCGTGTTTTTCCTATGGACGTGTGGAGTTGCACGTGGGCGTAGAGAAAGAAATGTTTTCAAGCGGTACAAGCAGGGAAATATTTTATTTCTAGCCCCCGAAATACGCTTAGCATCATCCATCATGATTACTTCAGCTCATGCCGCGTTGCTTGCTCCTGGGTAGGAACCAACGGCCTAGATCTGCAATAAGAGGGTCTTCATGGACTGTAGCTGCCCATGAGACCGCCGAGTCCACTTCCGCCACGCGCTCATGAGTTACCCACTCTAGACCGACCCAATGGAGTAGTGCGCAACGAGCCAAAAGGTGTGGCGCGGGCCCCATTTGATGAACTATTTATATTGCAATGTTATAATCTAGATCTATTTGTTTTGATTTATTTTAGATGGTGTTGAGTAGTATTTGTTTTATATGTGTATGCAATTGTTCATGTATTTTTTAAAGAAGTTTGCAATTGTTCATGTATGGCATTGGCATGACCGGTGGTCACTTATTTTACATCACCTACTGGGCCACGAAGGCAGCAGCAGCCCATCAGCGCAGGTGCAAGATATCCGTCGATCAAACCGAAGCTATTTCTCAAAAAAAAAAAAAAAAAAAAAAAACGAACCAAACTGAGATTATCGCCGTCGCGAGGTTCGTCGCCGTCGCGACTCCCCTCCCTCTCTCGACGACCTCTCCCGCTCGCCTCCGCCTCCACCTCGTCCCCTCCCGCTCTCCCTCGTACCACTCGCCCCGACGACGCGCGGTTCCGGCGAATCGCCGCCATCTTCCCCGTCACCGGCCCACGCACGCCGCCGCCGATACCACTCGTCCATAAAGGATACATTTTTCTGGTGAACACCATTCTTGGTTGTGAGCTGTTGGCCGAAGCAGCCCTCACGCCGCCCCGCTGAATTTCCCCGTCTCGCACGGCCAACAAGCAGGAGCCCCATGTCTCGCCTCTACTCGACCGCTCCGACGTCCCTCCTCCGCCGCCGCTCCTCCCCCACCTCCACCTCACGGCCCTCACGCCAAGCTCCTCACGCCGCCCTTTCCGCCGCCACGGAGCGCGCACGCTCCGGGACGCTCAGCCCCGAGGACGCACACGACATGTTCGACGATTTGCTGCTGCAGGCCACTCCAGTCCCGGAGCGCGCCCTGACTAGCTTCCTCGCCGCCGTCGCCCGCGCGCAAGCTTGCAGCGACGGTCTCTCCCTCGTCGTCGCCCTATTCAACCGCATGCCCCGATGTGATGGCACGCCGGTGGCGCCGCCCACAGTCCACACGTACGGCATCCTGCTCGACTCTTGCTGCCGCGCGCGGCAGCCAGACCTAGCGCTCGCATTCTTCGGCCGCTTCCTCAGGGTTGGCCTCAAGGCAAATAACATTATCGTCAACACCCTCCTCAAGGTCCTCTGCCACGCAAAGCGGACAGACGAGGCTGTGGACGTGCTGCTTCACAGGATGCCGCATCTGGGCTGCGTGCCTGATGCCATCTCATACACCACAGTTATCAAAGGCTTATGTGATGATAGTAGGAGCCAGCATGCACTCGACCTGCTCAGGATGATGGCAAAACAAGAAGCTGCCTGCTCCCCTGACGTGGTGTCATATAACACGGTCATCCATGGATTGTTAAAGGAGGGCAAATTCAGCACAACAAGCAACCTATTCAATGAAATGGTACAGCAGGGCGTTGTTCCTGATGCCGTGACATATAGCTCGATTATTGGTGCGTTATGCAAGCGTGGAAGAAGCAGAGAAGCAAGACAAATTTTGGATTGTGGGATTCTCAAGGGCCTCAAACCTGATATCGTTGCATACACTACTATGCTTCATGGGTACGCTACAGAAGGACGCCTTGTTGACATGAATAATCTCTACAACTTGATGATAGGAGAAGGTATTGTACCTAACCAATATGTGTTCAGCATATTGATTAATGCACATGCTAAGTGTGGATCGGTGGATGAGGCCCTTCTTATCTTTGAAAACATGCACAAGCAGGGAGTGCAGCCGGATGTTGTAACCTATTCAACCATGATAGATGCGTTTTGCAGAAATGGTAGGATGAATGATGCTATTGAACAATTCAACCAGATGATTAACATGGGGGTACCCCCGAATATAAGGACTTATAGCTGCCTGGTTCGGGGTTATTGTACACATGGTGATTTAGTGAGAGCTAAAGAATTGGTTCATGAAATGAAGGAAAAAGGCATCCATTATCCTGGCATTATGTTCTTCCAGTCAATAATAAACAGCCTATGCAGTGAAGGAAGGGTGACAGATGCACAAGATATCTTTGACTTTATGATACATATATGTGAGAAGCCCGATGTTATCATGTTCACTTCACTGATTGGTGGATACTGCTTAGTTGGCAAGATGCAGAAAGCATGCAGGGTACATGATGATATGGTATCGGTTGGCATTCAGCCTAATACCATTACGTACAGTACACTTATTGATGGATACTTTAAAGCAGGAATGGTGGATGCTGCATTGACTCTATTCAGAGAAATGTTAGGTATGGCAGCTAAACCGGATACTCTTACTTATAACATCATAATGGATGGATTATTTAAGGCTGGTAAAACTGTTGCTGCGAAGGAAAAGTTCCATCAGATGGTCAAAAGTGGATTGAGATTGTCCATTGATACATACAATGTAATTCTCAGTGGGCTTTGCAAAAATGGTTGTGCAGATGAAGCAGTCATGCTGTTCGACAAGTTGCAAGCAATGAACCTTAAGTTTGATATTATAACTCTCACTACTATAATTGATGCAATGTTTAATGTTGGGAGAACAGAGCAAGCTAAGAATTTGTTTGTTGCAATACCAGCCAAGGGATTGGTACCTAATGTTATAACCTACACTACGATGATGTCAAACCTTATAGAAAAAGGATTGGTAGAAGAAGCTGACAGTATATTTTCATCAATGGAGACGAGTGGTTGTCCTCCTAACTCTCACCTGTTAAATGTTATTATCAGAAAGTTACTGAAAAAGGGTGAAATAGTCAGGGCCATCAGTTATATGTCCATACTTGATGGGAAGAGCATGTTGCTTGAAGCTTCAACTACTTCCCAATTGATATCTCTCTTTTCAAGGCAAGGGATATACCATAAGCACAAAGATTTGCTCCCAGCAAGGTATCAGTTTTTTGAAGGAGACATCCACAGTTGACATGAACTTAAACCCTTGAAAGGCATGCTTAAGATTTTCATTGCAATGAGTCATTTCTGCTGGTACAAGAAATGCAGGCTGCTGCGGGTACAAAGTTAGTACCTGATTCTTTATTCTCATATTCCAATGTGTTGAAATTATGGAATGTGAACTATTGATGAATTAGTAAGAACATCATTTTCTTGTATATTGTTTTTTGTTTTTGTAGGATGATCAGACGTACAACTGATTGCATTTGTTACAAAAATGGCTTCTGGTGACTCGTGGTGATTGTTGAAGGTATTGAAATGTGTTGTTCCACAAGATGTTTATTTTTTTGGTTGTAGGTTAGTGATTTGGCAGTTGTACATGAGCTGAATAGTTGCACCCTGCTCTGCCATCATCACATTGCTCACAGAGCTGGAGAATGACATCATGACCATTGGGTTCCAGAAAAGCTGTAGTGCGATTCTTTGACACCATAGGACGCTCTTTTCCTGTGTTCCTTGTCAAGAGGGAGGCTAAGAGAAAGCTATTTAATCTCGTTTACACGAATCCTGCGTTAGCTGTTTATTTTGTTGTGATGAACTGGGACTGGGCAGTGATTCTTAGAGTTAGAAGTAGACATGATTGGAAGACAACCTTAAGTTATTCTGCATGGCTGCTCTGGATTCGCATTAGTGACATATTACTGGCATTTTAACGATATTAACTGCTCCGAACAGAAACGTAGGAATGTAAATAGGTGATATTCATGCATCATTACTCGGTACAATTTTTTAAATCAATTACTTGCGCTTGATGATGTTCTAAAGAAATATTGGAACCATGACTTGTATTTCTGTATACTGAGTAAAGCTTTCTGGATACATTATCTTATATGAGATAATTGCCCAGTTGTTTATCTGGGGCTGCATTTGGCCGTACAAGCTAGAACTTGACCTGTTTTTTTTTTTTTGAACAACGTATGCTTCTGGTGTGGCAACTTCCAAACTATGACTGGCGTACCGGTTTATTAGTATGTATCTTGCCCTGTTGTTTCCTTGAAACTTCACTGGCTTGGGAGAAACCTCCCTACTTTTATATCTGGATCATCATTAGGTTGTATAGCATGTTCAGTTTGATCATTTTTCTGATGATCAACCTTTTCGGATTGTGATTTGTCCGTTTATATACGCGCCATCTCTCATCTCTTGATTATTAGGTGCTGTTACTTTTGTAAGGCAGAACTCCCCTCAACGTATGCTGACAGCTGTTAAAGTATAAATTCCCCGCTGCTCCTGAACTGTTGTTGGCGTTCATGGCACTGTCTAAGGTGCTATTCGAAGGCGTGCGTAACTGCTGTTGGCTGTGAAAGTATTGTTACTCACTGCTAGAGATTTTGTAAAAACATGGTACCTATCCTAGAGATTTTCTCAAACGCTGGAGTACTTGTGTGGTCTAGTTTAACTGTAAGTTGGTTTCATTGTCCTGGAAGTAGCATTTGTATTTGTTGATTCCTTCTTTCTTTTTTTTCTAGAATGCATCTGTTATGTGGCTGCTAGGGTTTGGGGGGAGAGAGAGGGCTACGAGGGCGCGAGAAGGCCAGCCGGGGGCCTTTTGCCCACGGCCGGGCAAGAGGGAAGGGATTTCCTTCTTAATTCTTGCTTGATTAGATTGATACGGCTCCTCTCCTTATATAGAGAGGTTTACTTGACCCCTAAGAAAGCGACCCTTATCTCTAATTAACCCTAAGACTAATGGGCTATAGCGCCAGCCCAAGCCCATTACGTACTCTAACACTACACCCCACCTGGACATGCAGCTCGTCCTCGAGCTGCAACCTAAACAAACCATGACTCGACGCAACACAAACCTAACGCCTAAAAACGAGCCTTTTACATCTCGGCTTGTTTTATTACTCTCAACCTGAAATGGACTGGGACGCTTTATTGTTGACCCCTGAACATAAAGTGGACACCATCCGCCCGTCGGACGTGCACCTGTACAGCCACCTGGATCCCATGGAAACCAGCGGGACAAAAGGAGCCATGCGGCGGCCGGCGGCGGAATGCAGTGGTGCTACGCGGTGCGCTCCTGTCAACACCATGCCTTCTCCCCGCCGGATGACTGTTGATAGCACAGACTTTGAGGTCGCTGCCCGCGGAAAAACAGCATGTCCGCCGCCCGTGGGGGAAATCGCACGCCCAAGATCCCCGACGCAGCGGACGAGATCGAGGTCCGTTGCGCAACGAAGCGCAACTTGGAGGAGCTGGCTGCAGATCACGCATCTCCCGCACACGCCGACGCACTAGGAGGCCGCGCGCAGCAGCCTGCAGCCTCACCGCCGCCGATACATGGTGGATAGCGATCCAAGCCGGAAGTGGTGACGGCGACGGAGGGAAACGGACCTGGTGGAAGGGCATCCCGGCGGTGTCGATGTAGAGCCCGGGGCCAAGGTCGCTCCTACACCGCCGAAAGGCAGACATTGTTGGTGGCGGCAGCCCGCTGTTGTTGCACTGCCCACCGAACCACAGGACAATCGGTGAGGACAGCAGCAGCGGCGTGTTGGTGGCGGCCAGAAATGCTATTGCTGCCGTAGTCCCTGGGGGAAGAAGGCAGATTGCCGGAGAAGAGGACCCGCGCCGAGGTAGGGGGCCCGAGATGGTGGACAGCGGCAGCTGGGATCGCAGCAGCCCGTCGGTGGCGGCGACGGCAAGAGATCGCCAGCGGCGGCGGAGGCCGCCGGGTGTTGCCGGCTGCCACGTGCAGCAGGGCGCCGACGGCGGCCCGTAGGGACCGCCAAGAAGAGGCGGATCTCCTGGACAACAGTGGTGAGATCGCGGAGGGCTGCGGTGATCTCCACCGGGAGAGAACGGCGGGACGTCGGTGCGGCGGCGACGGGTGGGAAGAACTCGGTGGAGGGCTAGACATGATCGAACCCGGAAAGCTGATACCACCGGTCTTGCTTTGTTTTTGGTGGCGGTCCTCGGGTTTCTCGCAAGCGAAGATGAAGATCTACCGGAGGTCGGCTTGTTTTGATCCGCTGGAGAGATGAGTTCCTGAAGCTCACTGCGAATGGAACAGTGCTTATTTTGCTCAGTTGCGGATCGGTGGTATTCGGTCGCGCGCGCCCATGTTTTTATTCCGACCGTTTGGTTCCGGAGGGAGCGCCGCGAAGCTATATTCTGTGTTGACATCTGGTGACTTTTGGTCCATGATGAAGTCATAAGAAGGATTATCATGAAGGTCGGATTGGTGGACCGACTAAAGGAGGTTCGAGTCAACGTGATGCTGAGGATCCGCTTGGCGTTCCGGCTTGCAGAAGGTGGCATGTGGGGCGAAAGACAGGGGAAGTTCGAGTCTTACCTCTCAGGTGAAAATCCAAGGTCTGACCTTAACTTGGTTGTGCCTGGCAAAGTTCTTGTTGGAGGCATTGTTTTGAGAGTGGGGACTATCTTCAGGAGAAACCTAAGACCTTGGACAAGACGACTGCCTGTGCACCGTTTACTTTGGAGGCGTCGCTGGAGTATGTACTTCAGGTGTTGTCATGGTGGTGGTTGTATTGCTTGCTAGGTCTAGAAAGCTGTAGGGGACTTTTATTTTTTAGTTTTTTTTTCTTTTTTGGCGGGTGCATCCGTACCGCCATTAGTGGGGCGTTGTTGCAGAGGCTGGGTGTAATTGGTATCTTTTGATATTAATATATTCCCTTCATCGAAAAAGGTGCTACGAGCAGCCACTAGTGGTGTTGCGAGCCATGGCCATAGGTGCTACGAGCAGCCGGTGGTGGTGCTGTGAGCCGTAGTCGGAGGTGCTACATGCCACCAGTGGCAATGCTTCCAACATGGCCAGTGGTAGTGGCAGGGGATGGAGCTGCCATCCGTGGTAGCCGATGCTGCGAGCCGGCTATGTCTCTCAGCGGAGCTCTAACTGACAGGGCGGTTCGTGAACCATGTTACAAGCACATTCATCGGCCGAGGTCGATGAGTGGGTTTTCTTTGCGTGTTTTTCCTATGGACGTGTGGAGTTGCACGTGGGCGTAGAGAAAGAAATGTTTTCAAGCGGTACAAGCAGGGAAATATTTTATTTCTAGCCCCCGAAATACGCTTAGCATCATCCATCATGATTACTTCAGCTCATGCCGCGTTGCTTGCTCCTGGGTAGGAACCAACGGCCTAGATCTGCAATAAGAGGGTCTTCATGGACTGTAGCTGCCCATGAGACCGCCGAGTCCACTTCCGCCACGCGCTCATGAGTTACCCACTCTAGACCGACCCAATGGAGTAGTGCGCAACGAGCCAAAAGGTGCGGTGCGGGCCCCATTTGATGAACTATTTATATTGCAATGTTATAATCTAGAACTATTTGTTTTGATTTATTTTATATAATGTTGAGTAGTATTTTTTTTATATGTGTATGCAATTGTTCATGTATTTTTTTGAGAAGTTTGCAATTGTTCATGTATGGCATTGGCATGACCGGTGGTCACTTATTTTACATCACCTATTTGGGCCACGAAGGCAGCAGCAGCCCATCAGTATACCTGGGCATGGGAAGCCCGGCCCGAACGGCCCGACCCGGCCCGAAAATCCCGGGCTGGGCCGGGCTTTTTCTCTCTATCGGGCCGGGCTCGGGCCATCATTCTTCAGCCCGTAATTATATCGGGCCGTGCTTGGGCCACAGAAAAAGAAAATTACCATTAGATTGGGCCGGGCCACGGGCCAGCCCGGAAAAATCGGGCTTTTTCGGGCCGCGGGCTCGGGCCAAAATTTGCTGAAAGTTGGTCGGCCGGCGGCTGGCCAAGGATTCCTGTCGGCCGCCAGCCAGTCCCCGCCCCAGAATGCCCAGAAGACCCATCAAGATATCCGTCGATCAAACCGAAAAAAAAAAAAAAAACGAAGCAAACTGAGAGACCATCGCCGTCGCGAGGTTCGTCGCCGTCGCGACTCCCCTCCCTCTCTCGACGACCTCTCCCGCTCGCCTCCGCCTCCACCTCGTCCCCTCCCGCTCTCCCTCATACCACTCGCCCCGACGAAGCGCGGTTCCGGCGAATCGCCGCCATCTTCCCCGTCACCGGCCCACGCACGCCGCCGCCGATACCACTCGTCCATAAAGGATACATTTTTCTGGTGAACACCATTCTTGGTTGTGAGCTGTTGGCCGAAGCAGCCCTCACGCCGCCCCGCTGAATTTCCCCGTCTCGCACGGCCAACAAGCAGGAGCCCCATGTCTCGCCTCTACTCGACCGCTCCGACGTCCCTCCTCCGCCGCCGCTCCTCCCCCACCTCCACCTCACGGCCCTCACGCCAAGCTCCTCACGCCGCCCTTTCCGCCGCCACGGAGCGCGCACGCTCCGGGACGCTCAGCCCCGAGGACGCACACGACATATTCGACGAATTGCTGCTGCAGGCCACTCCAGTCCCGGGGCGCGCCCTGACTGGCTTCCTCGCCGCCGTCGCCCGCGCGCAAGCTTGCAGCGACGGTCTCTCCCTCGTCGTCGCCCTATTCAACCGCATGCCCCGATGCGATGGCACGCCGGTGGCGCCGCCCACAGTCCACACGTACGGCATCCTGCTCGACTCTTGCTGCCGCGCGCGGCAGCCAGACCTAGCGCTCGCATTCTTCGGCCGCTTCCTCAGAGCGGGCCTCAAGGCAAATAACCTTATCGCCAACACCCTCCTCAAGGTCCTCTGCCACGCAAAGCGGACAGATGAGGCTGTGGACGTGCTGCTTCACAGGATGCCGCATCTGGGCTGCGTGCCTGATGCCATCTCATACACCACAGTTATCAAAGGCTTATGTGATGATAGTAGGAGCCAGCATGCACTCGACCTGCTCAGGGTGATGGCAAAACAAGAAGCTGCCTGCTCCCCTGACGTGGTGTCATATAACACGGTCATCCATGGATTCTTAAAGGAGGGCAAATTCAGCACAACAAGCAACCTATTCAATGAAATGGTACAGCAGGGCGTTGTTCCTGATGCCGTGACATATAGCTCGATTATTGGTGCGTTATGCAAGCGTGGAAGGAGCAAAGAAGCAAGACAAATTCTCGATTGTGGGATTCTCAAGGGCCTCAAACCTGATATCGTTGCATACACTACTATGCTTCATGGGTACGCTACAGAAGGACGCCTTGTTGACATGAATAATCTCTACAACTTGATGATAGGAGAAGGTATTGTACCTAACCAATATGTGTTCAGCATATTGATTAATGCACATGCTAAGTGTGGATCGGTGGATGAGGCCCTTCTTATCTTTGAAAACATGCACAAGCAGGGAGTGCAGCCGGATGTTGTAACCTATTCAACCATGATAGATGCGTTTTGCAGAAATGGTAGGATGAATGATGCTATTGAACAATTCAACCAGATGATTAACATGGGGGTACCCCCGAATATAAGGACTTATAGCTGCCTGGTTCGGGGTTATTGTACACATGGTGATTTAGTGAGAGCTAAAGAATTGGTTCATGAAATGAAGGAAAAAGGCATCCTTTATCCTGGCATTATGTTCTTCCAGTCAATAATAAACGACCTATGCAATGAAGGAAGGGTGGCAGATGCACAAGATATCTTTGACTTTATGATACATATAGGTGAGAAGCCCGATGTTATCATGTTCACTTCACTGATTGGTGGATACTGCTTAGTTGGCAAGATGCAGAAAGCATGCAGGGTACATGATGATATGGTATCGGTTGGCATTCAGCCTAATACCATTACGTACAGTACACTTATTGATGGATACTTTAAAGCAGGAATGGTGGATGCTGCATTGACTCTATTCAGAGAAATGTTAGGTATGGCAGCTAAACCGGATACTCTTACTTATAACATCATAATGGATGGATTATTTAAGGCTGGTAAAACTGTTGCTGCGAAGGAAAAGTTCCATGAGATGGTCAAAAGTGGGTTGAGATTGTCCATTGATACATACAATGTAATTCTCAGTGGGCTTTGCAAAAATGGTTGTGCAGATGAAGCAGTCATGCTGTTCGACAAGTTGCAAGCAATGAACCTTAAGTTTGATATTATAACTCTCACTACTGTAATTGATGCAATGTTTAATGTTGGGAGAATAGAGCAAGCTAAGAATTTGTTTGTTGCAATACCAGCCAAGGGATTGGTACCTAATGTTATAACCTACACTACGATGATGTCAAACCTTATAGAAAAAGGATTGGTAGAAGAAGCTGACAGTATATTTTCATCAATGGAGACGAGTGGTTGTCCTCCTAACTCTCACCTGTTAAATGTTATTATCAGAAAGTTACTGAAAAAGGGTGAAATAGTCAGGGCCATCAGTTATATGTCCATACTTGATGGGAAGAGCATGTTGCTTGAAGCTTCAACTACTTCCCAATTGATATCTCTCTTTTCAAGGCAAGGGATATACCATAAGCACAAAGATTTGCTCCCAGCAAGGTATCAGTTTTTTGAAGGAGACATCCACAGTTGACATGAACTTAAACCCTTGAAAGGTATGCTTAAGATTTTCATTGCAATGAGTCATTTCTGCTGGTACAAGAAATGCAGGCTGCTGCGGGTACAAAGTTAGTACCTGATTCTTTATTCTCATATTCCAATGTGTTGAAATTATGGAATGTGAACTATTGATGAATTAGTAAGAACATCATTTTGTTGTATATTGTTTTTTGTTTTTGTAGGATGATCAGAGGTACAACTGATTGCATTTGTTACAAAAATGGCTTCTGGTGACTGGTGGTGATTGTTGAAGGTATTGAAATGTGATGTTCCACAAGATGTTTATTTTTTTGGTTGTAGGTTAGTGATTTGGCAGTTGTACATGAGCTGAATAGTTGCACCCTGCTCTGCCATCATCACATTGCTCACAGAGCTGGAGAATGACATCATGACCATTGGGTTCCAGAAAAGCTGTAGTGCGATTCTTTGACACCATAGGACGCTCTTTTCCTGTGTTCCTTGTCAAGAGGGAGGCTAAGAGAAAGCTATTTAATCTTGTTTACACGAATCCTGCGTTAGCTGTTTATTTTGTTCTGATGAACTGGGACTGGGCAGTGATTCTTAGAGTTAGAAGTAGACATGATTGGAAGACAACCTTAAGTTATTCTGCATGGCTGCTCTGGATTCGCATTAGTGACATATTACTGGCGTTTTAACGATATTAACTGCTCCGAACAGAAACGTAGGAATGTAAATAGGTGATATTCATGCATCATTACTCGGTACAATTTTTTAAATCAATTCCTTGCGCTTGATGATGTTCTAAAGAAATATTGGAACCATGACTTGTATTTCTGTATACTGAGTAAAGCTTTCTGGATACATTATCTTATATGAGATAATTGCCCAGTTGTTTATCTGGGGCTGCATTTGGCCGTACAAGCTAGAACTTGACCTTTTTTTTTTTTTTTTTGAACAACGTATGCTTCTGGTGTGGCAACTTCCAAACTATGACTGGCGTACCGGTTTATTAGTATGTATCTTGCCCTGTTGTTTCCTTGAAACTTCACTGGCTTGGGAGAAACCTCCCTACTTTTATATCTGGATCATCATTAGGTTGTATAGCATGTTCAGTTTGATCATTTTTCTGATGATCAACCTTTTCGGATTGTGATTTGTCCGTTTATATACGCGCCATCTCTCATCTCTTGATTATTAGGTGCTGTTACTTTTGTAAGGCAGAACTCCCCTCAACGTATGCTGACAGCTGTTAAAGTATAAATTCCCCGCTGCTCCTGAACTGTTGTTGGCATTCACATGGCACTGTCCAAGGTTTCCCGATCTTTGTATACCATGACATATTCCACCATGCCTTCTTTTTGTTTTCCACATCTTTTTTTTTTAAAGTAGCACGAATCAACACTGGAGTATTTCTTGAGCAGCGAAATAAGGATGTCGTTGGAATAAGTGTGACATAAATGTTTTATTGAGCCTGCCAAGGTTTTTGTTTGTTTGTGTATTTCTGCAAACCAAGTAATGCTTGGCCAACACATTTTCCTACGAGATAATTGCCCATTTGTATATCTGTGGCTGCATTTTGCCATACGCTTGGCCTGTTACCTTGGGCAACGCGCGTGGTGTTGGCCACAACTGCTTGGTTCAAACTTTGCTACTTTCGAGCTAGAGCTACATACTTTCAGGTTGTGCCATCTCACTGGTGCTTTTCGAAGGCGTGCGTAACTGCTGTTGGCTGTGAAAGTATTGTTACTCACTGCTAGAGATTTTGTAAAAACATGGTACCTATCCTAGAGATTTTCTCAAACTTGGTCTGAATTTATGGTTGTCATAGTGTTAGCGTCCGCTGTCACTTCCTTTGCCGAGATGGTAATTATATGAATTCTGAATCCCTTGTGATGATATTGCAGCGCCCGGACTTCGGATAGAATGGATCCACCTTCTAGACGCATCGTATGGCCTGCAGATGCATTGGAACTTCGGATTTTGTCAGAGAGAAGTGTCGGTTGATTGGCTTTGTATGATGCATTGGAACTTCAGATTTTGTCATAGAGAAGTGTCGGTCTGATTGGCAGTGTCTATGAACGCTGAGAGTACTTGTGTGGTCTAGTTTACTACTGTAAGTTGGTTTCATTGTCCTGGAAGTAGCATTTGTATTTGTTGATTCCTTCTTCTTCTTTTTTCTAGAATGCATCAGTAGTCCTAAAACATGCGTGTCTTGAAGAGGATACTTGCTTGTTCATTAGTGTTAGCATTTTGTGCTTTAGAAGCCAAGGTATTCAGATTTGCTATTTGTATTCGACGAAAATCTGTGAATTTTGGGAGACATAGTATTTTGGTTATGTCTGAGTGTGCGATTCGTGTATTCACTTCGCCGACGATCGTGGCGACAAAGATTCAGAGGCAGAGGAAGCACTAATGAACTGCACACCAAATGCTCGCAGATTGTTTCTTATAGAAAGTATCAGAGCCATCTGAATGCAAGCAGTATCTGGTTTAACTGAAGTAGCAACCGAACAAGCAATGCGCAGTATCTGGTTTAACTGAAGTAGCAACCGAACAAGCAATGCGGATCCTGAACTTGCTGTTGACGCGTCATGCATGGCTCAGCCTCAGTGTGAGACCTCCTGAGGGCATCTCCAACGGGGCCATCCCGCGCGGGCGCCGGATGGGTCGAGCCGGACAAAATAGCGGCCCAACGTTGCGTGGCCGCGGATGGCACGCGGCGCTTGTCGCCTCGTCTCCCTTGGGCCCACCTGTCGGTGATCTGTCCCTCCAGTCCCCACTCCACTCCCCGAGCGAAACCGCCGCCATGGCCCCGAAGCGACGGTTCGCTCCCGGAGCCAACGACGAGGAGGCGAGCAGCATCCGCCGTCCTCCGCCGGTGCTGCGGCCATCCGGAGGAAACCGAGGCGGCCTCCACATTGGAGAGGCCGCCCGCGGCGGCGCGGCATTGCCGCAACCGCCTCCGCTGCTGCTCGAGCCGAAGCCCGAGTCCTCGGAGGAGGACCCCGACCTCCGCGCCGCGCTCCTCATCTCGGCGGCGGAGGAGGACGCGAAATGGCCGCACCTCCGAGATGGAGGAAGCGGCCAGGCGGGAGGTGGAGGAAGCCGAGGCCTGGGAGCTGTACGCCCATGCCCGCCAGGCGCGACGGGAGGAGGAGGAAGCGGCGCAGCGGGAGGAGGCCAGGCGCCGCGCCGAGAAGGAGCGGCGCGAGGAGCAGCGGCGGCAGGAGGCCAGGCGCCGCGCCGAGGAGGAGCGGCGCCAGAAGGCCAGGCGCCGCGCCTGGCAGGAGAGGGAGCAGCGCCTCCGCTGCTCCGTGCGTGATGTCTACGGGTGCTTCTATTCTTGTAGACAGTGTTGGGCCTCCAAGAGCAGAGGTTTGTAGAACAGCAGCAAGTTTCCCTTAAGTGGATCACCCAAGGTTTATCGAACTCAGGGAGTGAGAGGCCAAGATATCCCTCTCATGCAACCCCGCAACCACAAAGCAAGAAGTCTCTTGTCCCCAACACACTTAATAGGTGCACTAGTCGGCGAAGAGATAGTGAACATGTGGTATGAATAAGTATGAGCAAGAGTAACGGCGCGTAAAAGTGCTTGCCGGGCAGCTGATGGTAATAATATTGCAGAAGTAAAGATGCAAGAAAACAAAACAAGCAGCGATAGCAGTATTTAGGAACAAGGCCTAGGATCATACTTTCACTAGTGGACACACTCAACATTGATCACATAACAAAATAAATAGATAGATGCTAGACTCTACACCTCTTGTTGGATGATGAACACCACTAACCGTGTAGGATTACACGAACCCTCAATGCCGGAGTTAACAAGCTCCACAATATTCAATGTTCATATTTAAATAACCTTAGAGTGCATGACAGATCAACATAACCAAACCAAGTACTAACATAGCATGCACACTGTCACCTTCACACTACGAAAGGAGGAATAGATCACATCAATACTATCATAGCAATAGTTAACTTCATAATCTACAAGAGATCACAATCATAGCCTACGCCAAGTACTACACGATGCACACACTGTCACCATTACACCGCAGAGGAATAAACTACTTTAATAACATCACTAGAGTAGCACACAGATATATTGTGATACAAAACACATTGCAATCATAAAGAGATATAAATAAGCACTTCACTATGCCATTCATAACAAAGAATAAGTATTCGTGAAATATAGCCTAAGAGACCCACACGGTGCACACACCGTCACCTTTACACACGTGGGACAAGGAGTCTCCTGTCTCCGGAGATCACATAAGTAAAATCCACTTGACTAGCACAATGACATCTAGATTACAATCATCATATGAATCTCAATCATGTAAGGCAGCTCATGAGATTATTGTATTGAAGTACATAGGAGAGAGATGAACCACATAGCTACCGGCACAGCCCGAGCGATGGAGAACTACTCCCTCCTCATGGGAGACAGCAGCGTTGATGGAGATGGCGGTGGTGTCGATGGAGAAGCCTTCCTGGCACTTCCCCGTCCCGCGGCGTGCCGGAACAGAGACTCCTGTCCCCGATATTGGCTTCGCGATGGCGGTGGCTCGGGAAGGTTTCTCACCGTGGCTTTTCGTCTCGAGAGTGTCGAAGTTTTAGGTCACGACGCTTAAATAGGCGAAGAGGCGGATCGCGAGGGCCACGGGGTGCCACACACACTAGGGGGCGCGCCCTTTGGGCCGCGCCGCCCGTGGGGTGGCCCCCCGGCTCCCCTCTCGTCCTTCTCCGGTTGGAAGCTTCCCGGAATTATAAGATCTTCGGTCTTGATTTCGTCCGATTCCGAAATATTTCTTTACTAGATTTCGAAAACCAAAACAGCAGAAAACAGCAACGGCCTTCGGCATCTCGTCAATAGGTTAGTTCCAAACGCATAAAACGATATAAAGTGTGAATAAAACATGTAGGTATTGTCATAAAATAAGCATGGAACATCAGAAATTATAGATACGTTGGAGACGTATCGGCTTAGTTCCTACTCGTCCTCGAGTAGGTAAACGATAAAAGATAATTTCTGAAGTGACATGCTACCAATATAATCTTAATCATATTATTGTAAAGCATATGAGATGAATGCAGCGATTCAAAGCAATGTTAATGCAATGAGTAAACAATTGAACCATATAGCAAAGACTTTTCATGAATAGTACTTTCAAGACAAGCATCAATAAGACTTGCATAAGAGTTACTCATAAAGCAATAAATTCAAAGTAAAAGCATTGAAACAACACAAAGGAAGATATAAGTTTCAGTGGTTGCTTTCAACTTCAACATATATATCTCATGGATAATTGTCAACATAAAGCAATATAACAAGTGCAATAAGTAAACATGTAAGTATCACTGCACACAGTTGATACAAGTGTTTGCTTCTAAGATAGAAAGAATAGGCAAACTGACTCAACAATAAAGTAGAAGATAGGCCCTTCACAGAGGGAAGCATTGATTACTATATTTGTGCTAGAGCTTTTCATTTTGAAAACAAGAAACAATTTTGTCAACGGTAGTAATAAAACATATGAGTTATGTATAAGACATCTTATAAGTTGCAAGCCTCATGCATAGTATACTAATAGTGCTCGCACCTTGTCCTAATTAGCTTGGGTTAACACTGATTATCATTGCATAGCATATGTTTCAACCAAGTGTCACAAAGGGGTACCTCTATGCCGCCGTACAAAGGTCTAAGGAGAAAGCTCACATTGGATTTCTCGCTTTTGATTATTCTCAACTTAGACATCCATACCGGACAACATAGACAACAGATAATGGACTCCTCTTTAATGCATAAGCATTTAACAACAGTTATTATTCTGATAAGAGATTGAGGATTAGCTGTCCATACCGAAACTTCCACCATGAATCATGGCTTTAGTTAGCGGCCCAATGTTCTTCTCAAACATGCATACTCAAACCATTTGATTGTGAAAACCGCCCTTACTTCGGACAAGATGAACATGCATAGCAACTACATGATATTCAACAAAGGTAAAAGAGTTGATGGCGTCCCCGGAAAATACCGCCAACAAGCAACTTACTAAGAAATAAGACACATAAGTACATATTCTTCACTACGATAGTTTTTAAAGCTATTTGTCCCATGAGCTATATATTGCAAAGGTAAAGAATAGAAATTTTAAAGGTAGCACTCAAGTAATTTACTGGAATGGATGAGAAATACCATGTGGTAGGTAGGTATGGTGGACACAAATGGCATGGTTATTGGCTCAAGGATTTGGATGCACTAGAAGAATTCCTCTCAATACAAGTAGGCTAGCAAGGTTGTTTGAAGCAAACTCAAGTATAAAAGGTGCATCAAAGCTCACATATGAACATATTGTAACTATTATAAAACTTTATATTGTCTTCTTGTTGTTCAAACACCTCAACCAGAAAATATCTAGACTCTAGAGAAACTAATCATGCAAACCAAATTTTAACAAGCTCTATGTAGTTCTTCATTAATAGGTGCAAAGTATATGATGCAAGAGCTCAATCATGAACACAACAATTGCCAAGTATCAAGTTATTCAAGACATTATACCAATTACCACATGTAGCATTTTCCGTTTCCAACCATATAACAATTAACGAAGCAGTTTCAACCTTCGCCATGAAAATTAAAAGCTAAGAACACATGTGTTCATATGAACCAGCTGAGCGTGTCTCTCTCCCACACAAGCATTTATTCAAACAAAAACAAAAAAAAAGCACACATACGCTCCAAGTAAAGTACATAAGATGTGGCCGAATAAAAATATAGTTTCAAGAGAAGGAACCTTGATAATTTGTCGATGAAGAAGGGATGCTTTGGGCTCCATGCTTAGATGCTTGAGTCTTCTTGAAATATGCAGTGATGAACCACCTAGGCATACCCAAGCTTAGACTCTTCACTCTTCTTTGATCATAGTATATCATCCTCCTTGACCCTTGAAAACTTCCTCCACACCAAACTCAAAACAAACTCATTGAGGGTTAGTGCATAATCAAAAAATTCACATGTTTACAGGTGACACAATCATTCTTAACACTTCCGGGACATTGCTCAAAGCTACTGAAAGGTAATGGAACAAAGAAATCCATCCAACACAAACAAAAGAGGCAATGCTAAATAAAAGGTAGAATCTGTCACAGAACAGTCCGTAAATACTAATTTTAAAGAGGCACCAGAATTGCTCATATGAAAATGCTCAAATTGAATGAAAGTTGCGTACATATCTGAGGATCACTCACGTAAATTGGCATAATTTTCTGATTTACCTACAGAGAATTAGCTCCAGATTCGTGACAGCAAGAAACCTGTTTCTCTGCGTAGCAATCCAAATCTAGTATTAACCTTACTATCAAAGACTTTGCTTGGCACAACAATGCGATAAAAATAAGATAAGGAGAGGTTGGTACAGTAGTAACAATTTCCAACACTCAAATACAAAATAAAAATACTGTAGCAAAATAAACACATGGGTTATCTCCCAAGAAGTTCTTTCTTTATAGCCATTAAGATGGGCTCAGCAGTTTTTATGATGTACTCGCAAGAAATAGTATTTGAAGCAAAAAGAGAGCATCAAGAAGCAAATTCAAAACACATTTAAGTCTACCCCACTTCCTATGTAAAAGAATCTTGTACACAAATGAATTCATGAAGAACAAAGTGACAAGCATAAGAGGATAAAACACGTGTAACTTCAAGATTCTCAACATAAAGAGGGGAAACTTAATATTATTAAGATGCATATAACCATGTTTCCCTCTCTCATAATAACTTAAAGAGCATCATTGATGAAATCCACAATATACCCATCACTAAAACATTTTTATCATGGTTCATATGCATAGAAGTATCATTAATTTTTGCATAAGAAGAATTCTTCTCATTAATAGTAATTTGAGCAAGATTATTATCAAGAATTTGAACATGGTAAACAAGTTGCATATTAAGGGAATTGTTTTTGCTAATCCAATCATTACTATGACAAGTTTCATAAGGATAGTTATAACCTATATCATAGCATTCTTTATAATAATCGTTAAAGGTCTACACTGTCATCATAAGAAATAGAATAGTTATCTTTCACAGCCGGTTTATCCTGTGACCATCCCATCATTGTTATTAGAAGGAGATGTATCAAACACATAATGATCAGTAGCAAAAGGATTTTCAAACACCTCTTCCCAAGCTTAGAGCTTTCTATATCATTATGGGAGGAAGCATGGATAGCACTGACACTATGGCAATTATTATCATCATCATTTTCAGAATTGGTTTCCCATAGATTTGCAATATCAAAAGTAGTGTGCTCATTCAAATCATGATCACTAATGTATGTAAAGGGTATAGGAAGATCATTGTATTCAGATTCATTATCATAATAATCATTAGGAGCAACATACTTACGATTATCAGCTATTGCCTCATTCACGCGGGGATATGCCATTGCCCCTTTCTCTTTATTCTCCTTCTTCTTCTTCTTCTTCTTCTTCTTCTTCTTCTTCTTCTTCTTCGTTCCTTCTTCTTCTTTCTTCTCCTCCTTCTCCTCGTTCTCTTTAGGAGGAAGAGGCTTGAAGGGTGGCTTGTCCGCATAACCTGATTTACTTCTATAAACAATAGAAGAAACTTGGGAGGATTCCCTCCTTTTCATTAATTAGTTCAAAACACACAACATGTCCTATCATATTTTGGCAAGGTGTTATCTTCTAAAAATATTTGTATGTAAGTATTTGTATGGCTATTATCAATGCACTAAGAAAAACACCTTTGCAGCAGCACATCATCAATATCAAGATCATTAACATCTAACAAAGAAATTTTCCTTGGATAACTCTTCACACCACAAAAATAAAGTGAGTTCATCATGTTGATTGGGAGTAATTTCATCATCACAATACAAATTTGCAAGATCTATTGGTTCAAATTATCATTGGTGGAGCATTGAAAATTAAAATGACCCACTTCATGGCAAACTTCACAAATAAAAGGATAGAGGGCACAAACTTTTTATCAAGATCATCTAGAGCCCTAACCCACTTTCTAGTTTTTTCATTAATATGATGGATACAATATTCATCTTTGATTTGATTAATTCCACAAGGTCTATGCATTCCACAAAAATTAACATGCTTATAGGAAATAGCATTCTTAGGAGTTTGAGCATGCTTATTGCAATCATTAACATCAATTCCATCCTGCAAGCCTCTTTAAAAGGTTCATGATACTTATCAAAATTCTTTTAGTCAAAATGAGAAGCAAAGGGGGATTAGCAACTTGAGAGTCAAGACCATAAGTAGCACTCATATTTCAATCGGTATCCATAAAAGCTTCAATGCATTCATAATCATAATTTATACCGACTCTTCACCTTTGTTGTTCTCCCATCCTTCAGCATTCTCTCAATCCGATCAAGAAGATCCACCTAGCTTCAACCTCCTTGCTTGTGAAAGATCCCTCCGAACAGTGCATCCAGATAGTCCTTGTGTTGTCCCTGGAAGGCTCGCACAAATGCTGTTAACAATAACATTACTGGGAGCCCATGAATGGGACATTTGAGCATTAGTGACTTCAATCTCCCCCACGCTTGAGAAATACTCTCTCCACACGAGGATAAAAGTTATAAATGTAATTCCTATCAATATGCACTTCATGAGGAGGATAAAATTTAGAATAAAATAGAGGCAAACTTCCTCCCAACCAAGAGAATGACTATTCTTCAACAATTTATACCAATGCTCCGCTTTACTACAAGAGAATAGCCTTCCTCATCATCCATAGAGATACCCGCACACTTGAATTACCCGCATAATTCATGCAAAAAGAGTAATGATCTCCAGGATGGACAGCTCCATCCCCCTCATAGCAATTATCAATAACACGAATAATTTTCATAGGTATCTTTACTTTCATGGATTTAAAATATCACAAGCATCATTAGATGTTATCGGGCGATAAAGCATTATCGAACAAATTTTCTCCCCTAAGGATGGGAAGCTAAAAGATCACAGAACCAGCTTCCCAAGCTTAGACTTATCCATAGCATTAGGTGATTGCGTTCATACTAATAACATTGCTACTAGCATGCAATTGAGGCTCCATAGGTTCTTTAATTTTCGCATCACACAATTCATGTCTTAACTTAGGAAATAAATTAAAAAGCTCATAGTTGTATTCCATTATGCCTTACTAGTGTAAACAAGAAACAAAAGATGCAATTGGTGATCTAAAGGAAATAGCTTCGAGTACTTACAACGCAAAATAGCTTAGTAGCCGAGATCCCAGTGTGAGTACCTTTACCTTTCCTCCCGGCAACGGCGCAGTAAAATAGCTTGATGTCTACGGGTGCTTCTATTCTTGTAGACGGTGTTGGGCCTGGGAGAGGTTTGTAGAACAGCAAGTTTCCTCATGGATCACCCAAGGTTTATCGAATCTGGAGAAGGAGGTCAAAGATATCCCTCTCATGCAACTCCGCAACCACAAAGCAAGAAGTCTCTTGTGTCCCAACACACCTAATAGGTGCACTAGTTCGAAGAGATAGTGAAATACAGTGGTATGAATAAGTATGAGCGGTAGTAACGGTGCGCCAAAAGTGCTGTCAAGGCATGATGGTAATAATATTGCAGAAGTAAAGATGAGAGAACAAGAACAAGCAACGATAGTATTTAGGAACAAGGCCTAGGGATCATACTTTCACTAGTGGACACTCTCAACATTGATCACATAACAGAATAAATAGATAGATGCTAGACTCTACACCCTTGTTGATGATGAACACCACTAACTCTGTAGGATTACAAGAACCCTCAATGCCGGAGTTAACAAGCTCCACAATATTCAATGTTCATATTTAAATAACCTTAGAGTGCATGACAAATCAACATAACCAAACCAAGTACTAACATAGCATGCACACTGTCACCTTCACACTACGAAAGGAGGAATAGATCACATCAATACTATCATAGCAATAGTTAACTTCATAATCTACAAGAGATCACAATCATAGCCTACGCCAAGTACTACACGATGCACACACCTGTCACCATTACACCGTGCAGGGAGGAATAAACTACTTTAATAACATCACTAGAGTAGCACACAGACATATTGTGATACAAAACACATTGCAATCATAAAGAGATATAAATAAGCACTTCACTATGCCATTCGTAATAGTGAATAAGTATTCGTGAAATATAGCCTAAGAGACCCACACGGTGCACACACTGTCACCTTTACACGTGGGACAAGGAGTCTCTGAGATCACATAAGTAAAATCCACTTGACTAGCACAATGACATCTAGATTACATAAATCTCATCATATGAATCTCAATCATGTAAGGCAGCTCATGAGATTATTGCATTGAAGTACAGGAGAGAGTTGAACCACATAGCTACCGGCACAGCCCCAGCCCGACGAAGAACTACTCTCCTCATGGGAGACAGCAGTGCTGATGGAGATGGCGGTGGTGTCGATGGAGAAGCCTCTCGGGGCACTTCCCGTCCCGGCGGCGTGCCGAACAGAGACTCCGTCCCCGCATCTTGGCTTCGCTACGGCGCGCCTCCCGGAAGGTCGCATCGGCTTTTTCGTCAAGAGGTGTCGGTTTTAGGTCACGACGGCTTAAATAGCCGAAGAGTCGAGGGGCCACTGGGTGCCCACACACTAGGGGCCCCCCCTTTGGGCCGCGCCGCCCACAAGTGTGGGCCCCCTGTCCTTTCTCCGGTGCTCTTGAAGCTTCCGGGAATTATAAGATCTTCGGTGTTGTCCGATTCCGAAAATATTTCTTACTAGGATTTCTGAAACCAAAATGTACAGAAATGAAGAACGACCTTTCGCATCTGGCCAATAGGTTAGTTCCGGTAAAACGATAAAAACGATATAAGTGTGAACAAAACATGTAGGTATTGTCAAAACACATGGAACATCGTAAATTATAGATACGTTGGAGACGTACCGTGCGCCGCCGCTCCTGGTGGCTCCTATTCCCACTCCGCCGGGAGAGGCCCTGTCTGTGGTCGGAGTCCTCGGCTGCGGTCGAGCCACAACAAGTGCTCTCGTCGCCTCGGGACGTCGCTGATGACGACGTCGACTACGCCCACAGGCTAGGCACCGGCGGCCAACGCGCTGGCCGACTAAACCTCAGTTTAGGGTTTTATTTGTTTAAAATTTTAAAGCCCATATAGAGGGCTTTTTGTTGTTGTTTGCTCAAAATAGGGCTATGTACAACTTTGTCCAAAATAGGCATATGCTTAATCAAATTTCGTTTAGATAGGGCATGTGCTTAATCAAATTTCGTTTAAATTTGTACATTTTAAATTTTGTTTTTCGGCTCATCTAACATACAGCTGCTGCCCGTGCGCTTTGGTTTACACCGCGCGACTCCAAACGGGACACACGTGCGGGACACTCCGTGCGTCCGCTGCAGGATCCAAATGCGTTGACGCGTCCGCATGGCTCAGCCGGGTGTGAGATGCCCTGATCTCTGCATATCGCTGTTCACGCGTGCGTCTCGTTTAACACAGCAGGAATCAACACTGAGGCGTTTCTGTAACATCTGGAACAAGTGTTCTGCGATGTAAATGTTGGCGGGGGTGAACTCGACGAGACAATGTGATGAATCTGGAAAGCTTCCACTGCCTGTTGTGAACTCTGAACCTGAAGTCTGTTCTTGGAAGAAAGAAAAAAACAAGGTTCAATAGTCGATCAGTCGTAGCCGTCCCTTAACTGAATAGACAGTAGCAGTAGCATCTGAATACGCAGTGTAACCCTCGACCACCACCAGCCTCCCTGCTCTCCGTCTCCGGCCATGTGGCGGCGGCTACCCCTGCGGCTCCTGCGCTCCGCGGCCGCCGGACCACTCCGGATCCCCGCGCCCTCCCGTGGCGGCTGGCCCGTCCCTACCGTGCCGCGGTTGCCGGCGGAGGCGGGCGCCGCGCCGGCCGACCTTGCCCGTTGGCTGCCGCATAGGGGCTACTCCCAGTTCGCCAGTGGCTTCACCCCCTTGGAACCCAAGACGCTGGGATCCATCCTCGACGTCGAGCGCGCCAAGGGCCTCTCCCCTGAACACCTCGTCGCCGCCTGGGATGACGTCAGTGCTCTCTCCCCTTCTCAATTTTTCCTCTTTAGACGTGTACATTTTTTATCCCCTTTATTTACTAGCATTGAGGAAATCCGGTCTGATGGCTGTCGTCGATAATCATGCAAATTTGTTGTTTTGTCTTGCGGTAATATGTTAAGGTACCTGATCTGAAGAAAAGATAAGGCATCTCTCTTAAACCAATAATCTATTCAAAATTGTTGAGCTCTCTAGGATATTTGCTATTTATTTTTTGTCAATGATCCAGAGTGTAGCAGTGAGCTGGCCAACACTGCTAGCCATGACACCATAGCATACTCAGTAGAGAAACTGCTGAATTAAAGAATTAAACTTTCAGTACATAAATACCATTGCACTTTTCTACATCTTTCCTAGGAACCAAAGATCAACCCCAGAGAGATGTCATGCATAAAGCAGGATGTTTTATTAGAGAACGTACAAAAAGCTTGTGCATATGTTCTTATCCAGAGGAGAAGCAGACTTTAGTTACAAGATATTAGCAGCATGGCAAACTTGTCCCACTGGCATTATAAGCACGGCAGACACGAAATATGGGCTCCTAAATGCCACCAATGCAAGGAACTAATTAAAAGAAACTATCTGTAAATCTCGGGCCATGGGATATACTCTCATTGCCTTGCACCCTCAGATTGCCAGGACCACAATTACTGCTCAATGCTTCACATAGTAGCGCATATTGCCGCATTGGGTGTACACTTGTATCTCAATTGAGGTTTCCAAGGTGAAAATAGATTAGCCATAGATCTCAAGAGTTTTGATGGATAAGATGTGTTATGTGTGCAGATAGGTAAAGAAGGCAATAAAAGGGGAAGGGGGATGGATATTTATGGATTGTAGTCCTGTAGAATAGAATGGTATATATCTCATCCAACCCTAAATTTAGCTTTCAGATTGTTTTTGGGCAAAAAGTTGGTTGGAAAATAGCAGAATAAGTAGGATATTCTTTGACCTTTCTCTCCGGTCTCATATGAAACGCCATATATGATTTGCATTAGGGATGGGGAGGTAGTTATGTCTTCTTTAGGAACTTCTGTATTTAAGCTAACGTGATTACCACTGTCTCTCACATATTGTCCTGTTAAAGTGTTAATCCAGAAAAGCAGCAAAAACAAGTTCTTGACTTCGCCCGATTTTGAGGCATGTTGTTGACATTAAATCATTATTTTTATCTGTACATGCTGCTAACTAGATTTTTATTGTTAACTCGTATCCTTCCTGACATAACTTTTCTGTCATTTTTCTTTTCCTGGAAAATTAGTACCACCTGGGAAGAGGTCATATAGGTGCATCTATGAAAGCAAAGCTGTACCATCTCTTGGAACAAAGATCAGCTACATGGTATTTTTTATTGGAGCTTTTCTTGTATCACCATGGTTATTTCTTTGGTAACTAATTTCATTTTGTTTGTAGCCGATATTTTGTTATTCCTTTGTGGAGAGGAAGTGGATATACCACCATGTTTATGCAAGGTTATTACTCAACTCTTTTGCAATACTGGATTGTCATAAACCTTAGTGGCTGTTTTTTCCTTTTCATAGCTAAGCAACCTCTGAATACGTGTATTTACATGCGTCAGTTTGCCATAACGCACTCCATATAGTATAATAACATTATACGGCTTGGGAGGGGAGAGAGAATGCATGAAAAGTCTGTTTTACTGTTATGTGTACAATTTTTGGCAAATTAATAGATGGGCACAGTAGACAGGCAACATTATCTGCAAGTAGGACAACACACATTTTGCACATAGACTAAATGACGTGTACTTGGTCCAATGGATGGCATTACATTTCAGTATTCAACAAACATTTAAATCTCTAGACCAGTAAGCATTCATGAGGGTGTTCACATGGTCAAACACAACGGATAAAACAGACTTTTCTCACACCCCCTCATATCCTGAGCCAGACTGTTATAATGTCGTGGTCTATTTGGACAGAAAGCCAACATTTTAGATTGCTTTAGCAAAGTTAGAATTCAGAGTCTGTCACATAGTGGGATATTACGCTGAACCCCTGGACCTCTGATGCACAACTCCAACCATGGAGGGGTTGTCGTACAGCAGAGGCAGGGGAGAACTAACATGGGAGGGGTGATAATTGATATGATTCTTTATTGATTGCCCGTAAGGGTCGAGGCAGGCGTTATATAGCCCACGTACATTACTTGAGGCCTAAGGCCAGAATCCTAACAAACTTGGAAAGAACTAAATAATTTGGAAACTAACTCTAGAGATAAGATCCTATTAAGTTAAAAGGATACAGATTGATTCCCTAATATTCATAAGGCTGCTACCACAGCTGGGCATCTGCCCACAAGATGGAAGGAGGCGATGTCCACCTTCTCAGCTTCCGCTGTCCGCTGCGCATTGAAGAACAGATCGCAG
This sequence comes from Lolium multiflorum, assembly GCA_030979885.1. Classification (NCBI taxonomy): domain Eukaryota; kingdom Viridiplantae; phylum Streptophyta; class Magnoliopsida; order Poales; family Poaceae; genus Lolium; species Lolium multiflorum. The sequence goes on from JAUUTY010000480.1 coordinate 203,739, forward strand.
CAGTTCAGCGAAGACAGCGGGTTGACCTCACCGTTGTAGGTGGGGAACTCCATCTTGAAGTAGCTTGGTGGCCTGTCATCAACCATTGTGCCCGAGGACAGCGGCGTCAGGCCCTTGGACGGCAAGCTACCATCCTTGCCGCTTGCCACAGAGCGCTCTCCTGACTCCAGCTTCAGGATCGCCAAGTTATGCGCACGGGTCTGCTGGTTGATGTCGCACACGGTCCCGGAAATACTGTCACCTTGACAGTGAGAGCCTTATGTTCGGCGGCAAGCTTCTTCTGATACCAAGTTGTCATGTAGTGGGATATTACGCCGAAACCTAGGACCTCTGCTGCGCAAGTCCAGCCGTGGAGGGGTTGTCGCACACCAGAGGCACAGGAGATCTAATGTGGGCATACCATGGATGCTCTGGAAGCACAGAAACGACTGCGTGTTCGACAGGGCTCAGCCATCGACGCAAACGCTGCTCGCCAACATCAAGGAAGAAGCTTGTCTCTGGGCAAGGGCAGGAGCTCTAGGACTGAGGGCCGTCCTTCCAACCAGTTGGGATGTGCACTAGGCAAACCATCCCCTACCCTGTATCACCGTCTCCTAGGAGACTTGTAATTACAACTCTTTCTTTTCAATGAAATGAAGCGCAAAGGTCCTTTGCGTTTTCTCGAAAAAAAAGATCTAATGTGGGACGGGTGATAGTAGATCTGATTCTTTATTGATTGCATTGTATAGCCCACATACATTACTTGAGGCCTCAGGTTAGAATCCTAATAAACTTGGAAATGACTAACAATTTGGAAACTAACACTAGAGACAATATCCTACTCCCTCCGGTCCGAAAAAAGAGTCGCACTGGTAGCACAATTCACGTTTTACAAATAAGTCCTTCTAGAATCCCAAAAAGCCATTCCTCAGCTCGTTCGCCCGCCTGCGCTCGCTTTTCCGCGTTCTGGCCGCTCAGATCGATCTGGCCTGATCGAGCTAGCTCGATCTTGCACTCTAACGCTGAACGATCTGGCCCAACCAATCATGGCTGGAGCTCACCGGATCACTGGATGCGCAGGTCGTTGAAGAAGCCTCCTGAACACCGGATTCGGCGCTTACGATCTCGCATCCACCGGATCAGGCCTCGCCGGCGCTGAATCCGGCGATTCGTCGGCGGCTGGACCCAGAGATCAACTTTTTATGGAAGTAGGCACGGCGAGGCAAGGTGGCGGGGCGGCGATGCGAGGGAAGGTGGCGGGGCGGCGATGCGAGGCGAACAGGGCGGCAAGGCGCACTGACGACGAGGCGAGGTGAGGGAAGAAAGTGAGGGTGAGGGATGAGGGTGAGGTTGCGACTGCGGTCGTTCGGCGGTGCGGGTAGGACGGATGGGGACGTCACGACGGGGGACTGCGGGCTGACGCGAAAAAACGCTCGAGGGTTATTTAGCAAAATCACCTTCCAGACATTCTTTTCGGATCGGAGGGAGTATTAAATTAAAAGGATACAGATTGATTCCCTAATATTCGCTGCTGGCTGCACCAGCTAAAGCGTTCAAGTGACAGTCTGGCAGAATTTGTAGTGTCCTGAAGCCGATTTTGCCTATCAAGCATGGTAAATTTACGCACAGGCTCACGCCAAATCAAACTCGATAAAGTACTTTCATGACAAGTATATCTGAACAATAAAATTCAACTTAGTATCCATGCTGTATCATGGCGCCAACCTCAGGGCTTATCACCAACGGATACTCCCTTATGCTGAGCTGCAGTAAATATATCACAACTAAACACCCATCCAAATGTATAAGTGTGCTAGGTAACAGTTAATCTCTGTCTGATGCTGTTCATATTTATATTAAGTGTCTTCTCTACAAATGCAAGATAGCTAGGCAGTGGTAACTAAAATTTCATTAAAATTACTGTTAAATTTCATTTTGAAAATTATGAAGGAGGTATAGAATTGAAAAAAAAGACATGTTATTGTCAGCGTGGCCATTTTTTTGTTCGAATCCATCTGTAGGCGTTCTCCGCGTGTTGTTTTATTTTAAGCTGATTTTCTTATGCTTTGTTGTTCAACATCGCAGTCCAGCTGCCACACATGATCTTCACAGGACTTGAAGACTACAAAGCTAGAGGAACTCAAGCAAGTCCATACTACACAGTCACCCATTATACAGAGTTTGCAGAAACCAAGGATACAGTGCTTGTCCGAGGAGATGTTGTCTTCACCAGTAAACTAACTGATTTAGAGGCGAAGTGTCTTTTAGAGACTGCTCACTCGTTTTACCTGAATGATGCGCGGTACAAGCTTGTTGAGCGATTCAACAAAGAAACACAGGATTTTGAGTTCAAAGATGTACTTCAAGCGCTTGACATGCCGACTATGTGAGCAGATGCTAAGTCCTGATGCAACAACAAAGCTTCCCCATCCACCTGTCAGCGTGAAATTAGCACCAAGATGGAAACTGCCATTGCTTCTCCCCATTTTGTCACAGTCGTAGTATCATGAAAATAACCCCTGAAACGTTGACATTGGGTAGCAATCTGGCTTTGCTGACTGAGCATGTATCTGTTGGTTTGTTGTAGCCACGACTTGATCCAATAATTGTGAGGTCTGCTCTAATAAATGGATTTAGGCTAATCTCTGGCAGGCCTTCCTGCTATTTAACCTTTTGTATGGATATTTACATTTCATTGTGTTAGCTTCTTCCGTTTAGTTTTTTTTTTCCAGCTGAAAGTGTTTCCTTCTTTCTTAATGTCATCATAATATTGTGCAAAAAGAAACAATCTCCATTTGTTGGAAGCCTGATGAGAAAATACAAATATTGGCTGAAAGTAGATTTTGGGTGTTTTCCAGATGTACCTGGTGTTATAGCTGAATTTGCCTTCCCTGATTAGTTGGATTCTGGACTAGTTTTATCAGCACCAAATTCTGTGAGGAATTATGTAACCAAACTTTAGCTCTAGATTTATACTCTTTTATTTGTAAATTTAAAGAAAAACTACGCAATGGGGAAACCTATTGTAGAGCTTAAATAAGTACTTTCAAAGTCGACTGCTTTTTAGTTTATTTCCTCTTCAGATGATGCTTGACTTTTCTGTCAACGGGAATTGTATTGAACTGCTGTCCTGTCCTTGTTTAGATCCTTAGTTCGATCAAAGGGTGTTGAACATGCTACGAGAAGTTAGTTGCTGTCACGTTTTTGGTTCATCCATGCGCAGGAGACGGTCAGGTGATAACAATTGAACAATTTATCACTACTTAAGATCCCAAAGATTGATAGAAGTGAAAAGTGAGTTGTTCTGATTCGCCAAGATCCTAATCAATGTAAATCGCCTGCCCGGCCTTGGCCTGATCTTGCGGCCTGTAGCTGCGACGTGACACGACTGACGATCTGGACGAGCCACTCCTGCCCGACGGCGGCAGCCGCCTTTAGCTGAGACGCCGTCAGGTCCCTTGCTCTGGTCCACATCTCCAGCATGCCACGGTCGATGTCCGCCTCATGCCTCGCCAGCAGTGGCCGGAGGTAGCCTTCGTAGACGTGCCCCGCGCCCTGGAACACCATCCAATTCCACAATTCAGAGTTAGTCACATACTGAACTGAACCGGGGGTTTCAGAACGTTGATCTTGTTGTGGGGTGGCCGATCGGCTGCAATGCTTACTCGCGTGCTGGGGTGCCAGAGGTAGACGACGAGCGCCAGCTTCGCCTCGCCGTACATGGGCAGCCACGACACCGCGCCGTCGGCGAACCTCTCGACAACCGTCAGCGAGGCCACCAGAATCCTGTGTCAGCAACAGAGGTTCAGAAACATGACATTTCAGAAGAGCGATTGGAAAAAATGCAGTACATGACGATGCGAATGTGCTTTACCAGTACTGGCACCAGAAAAGCAGCTGTTCGATCTCTCGCGGGTGCCGCTCCAGCGTCTTGTAGCAGCCGTACGCCGGGTACGCGTACCCGAGGGCCAGGCTGCGTGCAAGAGCAAAAGAGAATTGGCCAGAATTCATGCTGAATCGAAAGACTTTGTTTGGACAGAATTGGGCACAGCTACTCACGTCAGTAGCCTAGTGATGAACGACACCGCCATCTTCTATAACCGGGAATCCCAAAACTCTGTAATGTAAGATAATAATGTTTAGAGGTTCATGGTTACTGGAGAAAACGATGCTAATGTGGAGAGCCAGAGAATGGTCATCCTATGCTATTATTCATCTATCCATGGCACTGAACCGTAATCCAGAGCAATATGTCTCAGTCATCAACCGTATGATGTGCGCTAAGCTTAAACGATCCATGCATGTTCGTGAACAAAGGGAAGAAGGCAGAGAATTCTGAAACTCTGAATGTGCTTCGCCGGAGCTCCATTGGATCGTCGACGAATAGGTTGCAAACAAACGTGGGTTGCCTGTGAAGATCATTACCTTGTGGATCTATCTCCTTCGCGATGGGATGGATTGGATTCGTCGTGGGTTGGAGAGGATGAAATGGAACGGGGAAGGGCAAGGGCGCGTGGTTTGAAATGTGCTATCGAAGCGGTTGGGGAATGGGGACGCGTCCAACCGCCGTGCCGTTTCGCGCCATTGGGCTCCGGAGAAACGCCCGTTCATAACTGAAGAACAGATTGGCCGTGGATGGGCTACAATGAGCACCGCCAATCCACCATTGGTGCGTAACTTCTACCTTTTTGGACTGTGACCGGTGCCAGGGGTAGAATGGCAGGTCACAACAAAATTCAGAACTCTGGAACCGCTTAGCTCGTCTCTCGTCTGGCGATAGGCAGCGGCGATCCAGATCCCAAATCACCACTGGCGTGGGCGTTGGCCCTCTCTCCATCCGCTTGCCGCTCTGCGGCAGGAGGGGAAGGGGGCCCGTTCTTTCGGTTTGTAGTTAAGACTTGTGTGATGTGGCACGCCGTTGGATGGTGGGAGCGGCGTTCGAGTAAATAAATCTACCTCAACTTCACTCCCATACCGATGTTGATCTTTACAGTGACGTCTCGAATTTGATGACATCGTGTGCTTGTCGATCTTTCAGATTGGTATCTTGGTCTTCTCGTCTTTCTTTGGATCTGGCGAGATCTGTTTCTCAGTGTGTCACTATCGTTCGTCGTTATCCACGACGCGTTAGAGACCAAGACGATGTTGATGCTCTGGAGCGAGGATGTTGGTCGAAAGGTGGTGGATTTGTTCTTATTCATAGACTTCATCAATGGTATGCGGCGGATCTTAGTTCAAGATAGCACGGGATGTCTCCTAGTCGATGTGGCACACCGATATTTGTTTACTCATGTAACTTGATATTTTATTGTTTACTCACGTAACTTGACTTGATCTTTTATCAATGAGAAGTAACAAAAAATTGAAATGAATGAGTAGTATTTATTGATGGAACTACTCACCTATATATAGTTTCTGAACAGTCGCTTTACAAAGTCGGTTTACACGCTTGTGCCTGTTGGCATAGACGTGATGTCTCTTTAGAGAGGATAGCGCTTTGGAGAGTGGTAGGTAAAGACTTAGTGAAGAAATCTGCAAGATTGTCACATGATTTTGTTTGGAAAATATCAATTTCTCATTTTTTATGTAATTCATGAGAAAACAATAGTTTTAGAACAATATGTTTAGTGATATTATTTTTAACGTATCCTATCGATAAACACATGCGACATTCTCCTCATAGATAATGGTTGGTGATTCTAATGAACCAATACCACATTGGAGTGAAAAAAAACCCGCACCAACCATATGTCTCCACGTCATCCCGTAAATGTGATTCCGTAAAATTCCTCGCGTATGTGTAGCATTGCTCAATTTGTATAATCCTAGACATACCGGAAAACTGGCTACGGAATTGTTTACGAACTGACCTGGTGATTCGTGGGTGGTTCAGGATCCTAAAAACATGGGAGTGAAAAACCCGCACCAACCATATGTCTCCACGTCATCCCGTAAATGTGATTCCGTAAAAATTCCTTTCGTATGTGTAGCATTGCTCAATTTGGATAATCCTAGACCTACGGAAAACTGGTTACGGAATTGTTCACAGACTGACATGATGATTCGTGGGTGGCTTAGGATCCTAAAAACATGGGAGTGAAAAAAACCCGCACCAACCATATGTCTCCACGTCATCTCATAAATGTGATTCCGTAAAATTCCTCTCGTATGTGTAGCATTGCTCAATTTGGATAATAGTAGATCTACGAAAAACTGGTTACAGAATTGTTTACGGACTGACCTGGTGATTCGTGGGTGGTTCAGGATCCTAAAAACATGGGAGTGAAAAAAACCCGCACCAACCATATGTCTCCACGTCATCCCGTAAATGTGATTCCGTAAAATCCCTCCCGTATGTGTAGCATTGCTCTTTGTCAACAGGCAAAACCAGAGCACGTCCACTACCTTGGCATGCTCCAACCGCCCCCGCTTCTACGTCGTGCCTAGGAAATTATCTCTATGGATTCATTGGTTGGTTTAGCAAATCAGGTCGCTACGATGGAGTAATAGTGGCCGTGTACAAATTCTCAAGGTTGCACACTTTATTCCTATTTCACACCCTTACTCAGTAGCAAGATTGCTCGTCTGTTCTTGGACAATGTCTACAAATTACACATCATGCCTCTGTCGATTATGTCAGATCATGATCGTGTCTTTACGGGTGGTTTTTGGACAGATTTGTTTCACCTTACTGACACAAAATTGTCTCTCAGTTCTTCCTATCATTCGTAGATAGATGGCTCCACCGAGCGAGTGAATTAGTTGCTAGAAGCATACCTTCAGGAGGATGTGCCGGATGAGATTACTTGGAACCTTAGTAACGATGGGCAATATTTTCTAACTCCACATACGATGCCCAATTCCTTGGGGCCACCTCCTCACCCATTAGCTCTTCTGTTTAAAAGATTTGGGCTCCTCCTAAGGTGAAATTCTTCGCTTGGCTAGCTATATAAAATAGGCTTTGGACAACAGACCACTTGGACAAGCGAGGGTGGCCAAATTACGGTTTGTGCCCTCTATGCAAGTGTGCTACATAGTCGGGTGATCATCTCTTTCTCAATTGCCGCTACAACATAAGGCTTTGTGGGCTTATCAAGCCTTGGCTCGGACTCCACTTCATCAACCTACAACGACAGCCAACACTTCCTATCCATGTTGGTGGAAATTCATCAGGAAGCGAAAGGATTTGGTTTCCATCACGCTTCTTGCTTCATGATAACTGGAATGAGAGAAACGCGGGGGTTTTCAAGAATAAGCTTGTGCCAACGTCGGTTATCCTAGAAAAGATTAAATGTGAGTCCAAACTTTGGGTTTTGGCGGGTGCCAAACGCATGAGTAACTTGATTTTTCGATAAAGTGAGTAACTTGATGCCGGGAGAGTAGAGTTTGTTGTAACTTTGGCACTTCTTTACTTTCTTGTAAAAATTATATTTTTAATTAATTGAACAGGACAAAACTTTTGCCCTCATTTAAAAAAAAAAAAGTGAATGCTGATGGATCACGAAGACCATGACTGCAGCTCATATATATCATGTCGAGTACAAATGTACAATAATCTTGGATCAAAACTAAGTCGATCTAACCTAATTAAGGATCTAAAAAAGAACATGACAGATCATACATCAAGTTCAAAATGCTACAGTTATTGTTGATCAGATCCTCTGAGGTGGAAAGAAGAGGCATAGTGTCGTCCATCGGCGTCGTGTCGTCCAACGACGGCGTCGTGTCGTCCATCGGCGTCGGGTCCATCGGCGTGTGTCCTCTGGGAGGAAGACACATCCACGACCTCCAGTAAGAGGAAGACACCATCTTCTGCAGCAAAGCCTCTGTGTCAGTGCACAACGCCTCTATCTTGGACGCCTGCGTCCTTAACTTCGCAGCGTCCTTGCCCCCGAACTCTGCTGCACCTCGCCTGAGCATCCCGGCGGCCCTCTCAACGAACTCCTCCACGAAGAGCAGCACGCCGGGATCCATGGCACCCGCCGCCACCGCTGCGTCCTGGGTCGTGTACATGGCCACGTCCTCAAGGTACTCTGCCGCGGCCACGCAGACGATGTCCTCCTCCTCCATCGCCGCCAACGTTGTCAGGCACATGCCCCGCAGGCGGCGCGCGCTGGCAGCGATTTCCATGACCTCCGCGCGTAGGGTTCCGGCGAGGCCCGGCTCCTTGGCGGCAAAGTAGTCCTCGAGGCCTTCTGCCCAATCCAGCTGGGAGAAGGCGTACAGATCGTCCCGCTCGTTGGCGGGGAATTCCATTTGACGCTCCATCTCGCCCAGCGAGATTGTCATCTCTGAACGCAAGATCGGCAAGTTCTCGTCGAACGACCGATCCACGCCTTCCTCCGCCATGGCCCTCAAGTCGTCTTCCTCGCTCATCATCATCATCATCGCTGCCATGATCACAGGCCGGGGTTCCGTGGTGCGTCTTCTCTTCTGTACGTTCTGCCCGGGGAGCTGTGTGCCGGCCTCCTTATATAATATGGACTGGCCCATTGGTTTCCCGATTCGAGTCGGAACTCAAATCGGACCAGCATGGTTGCTGCGGCTCCTAGGTCGGCGCTACAATAGTTTCCATGTATCCCTATTTTGCTAAACTGCAATCCAAAACTTACATGTTAAGTTTTCTCCGATCTAACAGAAATTATGTCAGGGTTTAGAAACATAAGAGCAACTCCTGTGCGTGGACTCGTGTTGCGTCCGTCCTGCAGATCACGACCAGTTGTGGAAGCGGCGCCGCTAAGGATTTCTAACAGGGAGATCCAAATCGGCACGCTCACGCTTCCGTTTGCATCTGTTGTAGGCGCACAGACATGCGTATAGTGATCGGTGTCGTCCCGATCGTTTGGGTTGCGCGCTGCACCCAACGCGGCTAGATATGAATTTATTAGATAAAATTATTGTCCATCTATTAAATGACACAGTACTTGTTCAAATAAAATATAAAATGACACGAATGCCTAGGCATTGTTTTCTTCGGGATTTTCATCATTGTTGTTGTTTGAAACATTGTTGCCTCTTGCTCTTTGGCAAACCATGCCTCATGCTCTGAATTGGGACAACGGATTGTCTTCACGAGCGTAACCCAAGGTGGATAGATACCATCAGCAAGGTTATCCCCTTATTGATGGTCATTAATCTTAAAATCCACATCAGGAAACTGATCGTGCGCAAGCCTATCAAACACCGGAGAGCGCTGCAGCACATTGATATCATTGTGTGAGCCGGCCATTCCGAAGAATGAGTGTCAAATCCATTTGTCATGTGAAGCAACGGATTCAAGAATCACCGTGCACCCCTCAAAATAGCCCTTGTACGACCCATGCCAACCAAAATCTCAATTCTTCCACTCCCAGTGCATGAAATCTATGTTGCCAATCATCCGAGGAAATCCCCTCAAAGCGTTGATTGACAACAGTCCTCTGCAGTAGGTTGGCGCATAAATTTTTCACCAAACACAGCGATCACTGCTCTGCACACTTCCAAGCAGCTGGACTCGCTCATCCGGAGGATACTCATCTACGTAGTCACCGGCCACACCATATGCTACATCCTAATTATTGTCGTGCATTTCAGCCTAATTTGCCAAATGCATCCTGTTTGGCGATGAAGTAGTCATCGTAGACCTTAACGCCATCCATTGTTCGGTTGAACAACGATCCGAACATCCAAAACAGCGGCGAAACATCTGCAGCGTTAACAATGCCGTGTTGTAGTGGAAGTACTCGAGGAAGAGCATGTCATGGCCACGTTCTCTTTTGCGGCCGAAGGCCGGAGCGCGTTTTGGCAAGGACCCCCCGGTACACGGGGATCTGCCCAACATTGTGCTCGTGGATGAGGACTACAATGTCGGCACTGGCGTCCTCCGATGATGCACCGAGGCTGTGAAAACAAAGGCGAAACCGCCGGGCCGCGTCCGATGATTCCGCTGAAAGGACACGGATGCCGCCTAGAGGGGGGTGAATAGGCGATTTAATTTTTTTACGAATATGGCTTAACAAATGCGAATAAAACTAGCGTTTAATTTGTCGAGCACAAAACCTATATAAATATGGTTCGCCTATGTGCATCAACAACTTATGCTAAGCAAGACAAGCAACTATGTGATAGCAAGATATATAACTTCAAGCACGAAGCCTATCACAAAGTAAAGTGCATAAGTAAATAGCTCGGGTATAGAAATAATCGAGCTGACACGGAGACGGCGATGTATCCCGAAGTTCACACTCTTGTGAGTGCTAGTCTCCGTTGGAGCGGTGTGGAGGGAAAATCACTCCAAACGCCACGAAGGCCTCACAGTATTCTCCTCAACCCTTTCCCACCAAAGGGGAAGACCTCGATCCACTATGAAACCTTAGGGTGGTCACCGAACCGGTACAAAATTTGGGGCTATCTCCACAACTTTATTGGAGCCTCCCAATAAATCACCACTAAGGCCTTGCCCTCGAAGAATCTCCACAACTTAATTGGAGTCTCCAAGAACACCACGAAGACCACTAACCCGTCTAGGGTCCAAAGATCCAAGAGTAACTAGCTCCGGGAAAAAGCTCCCGGAGTGAATATCACGTACTTTCACCTCCACGTATCACCAAGGAGAAATCAAAACGATACACAAAATGCAATGGCAAGAACAACACAAAGATGCTCAAATTCTTCTCTCTCAAATTCCAACAAAGCTACAAAGATACATCAGTTTCGCCTTTTTCGCTACGAAAAAAGAACACTCTTAGGCACTCTCAGCCACCCAAACTGGAAGATACAGCTAGAGAGTGCCTTGTGTTCTTTGATGCGCATGAAGAACATACATAAACCTACACTAGTGGCTTCAATTGACCGGCAGCCATCTTCGCTGCAAATGCAAAGAAAGAACACTCGCCATGTTCAATCATCGTCCTCTTCGTCGTCAATGTGGTATTGTCGGCGGCAGGACGTGTCGTTGAACACCTTCATGCTAATCTCATCGTCGCCTTTGTAGCAGAAGGTGAGCACGCAGCAGGCTTGCAGGTCGTGGAAACGCGTGAACTTCTCCTAGCTGGTGTGGAGGTACATCTTGACGCGTCCGTCGAAGAGCACACCCACCGGCCACCGGCAAAAGCCGCAGCCAGCATCCCGCAGCTGCAGCGCGGCCGGCTCGATTCCGGCGATGAATTTGTCGAACTTGTCTAGCAACCTCTAGATGCTGAGTGGGTTGCCATTAAGGACGATGATGAAATCGAACTCCTACTCATCCTCGGAAGACGAAGAAGGTGCAGGAAACGGCGACCGTGCAGGTGTTGCTGCTCCAGCACGGCCACAACCTCGACCTCAACTAGCCATGGGCGGCCCACGACCTCGACTCCTTGAGATGGTGGCGGCTAGGATTGGGGATTGCGGTGCTAGGGTTTGTATGAGAGGCGATGCGCGAGCACCCCTTTTTATACGCCGGAGTGAGGCGAGGGAGTGGTGGCGCGCATTAACACCGAAGGGAGAGCTAGACGTGACGAGACGTGTCGCTGTGCCTCGGTGGAAACTGCACCGTCACTGCGCATTTAATTTCGTCGAGAGGTAGGCGACGACAGCGCTTCGTTTTGTGTGTCAATGACGCATCGGGCCCACCACTTCCCGCATCGCTTTTCGCTCTATCCAGCACGTCCGCGGCGTCCCCTATGGAGAGGGGATGGCCTCGGGGCGCCAGACACCGTATTGGAGCCATGCCAGGTGGGATTGCTCTTTGGGATGCGCCAGGTGGGATTGCTCTTCGGGACGCGCGGTTAGAGCCAGACACCGTATTGGAGCCACGCCAGGTGGGATTGCTCTTTGGGACGCGCGGTTAGAGCCGGTTATACTTCAGGGTGCGGCCCAAAAAGCTTTGAGGACCGCTTTAAGGGGATAAAGATGCTCTAACTGGGAATAAACAAGGGCTCCAAGTAAGATTCACGCTAAAACTTCGCAAAGCAGATAAAGTGATACAGTATATTTTCTGGACAGTCACACAAAAAGCTCAAGGATGCATTTCTTCCCATAGTGCTTCCATGTGGTACGTGGCTTTTCAAACACTAATCACATGGACATGGGAGCAACCATGGAGTATTCTATGTCACGATGAACACATGTTTCTTTTCCCAGCATAATTGCCAGGTGTTCTTCTCTATGCATGGAACATACAGTAAAAAAAAAAAGAGCATACATGTGATTGTACATGTCCAATGCAAGTCTCATTGGGAAGCCATAACAGATTGGCACAAAACCACCAAGATGGAAACACCTCAGAATCAACAAATGAAATCAGCCCTACTAATACAATACTAGTAAGCTACCACAGGTACACCGGCAAACCGAGCAAGAAAAATATGGCACTACTAACTATTGCTAATCACCACCTAACCGCAAGGCGTCTCAATGCCTGTGCATTATCATCGCCAGATCCAAGAAAATCTCTTGACTATTCATGCTTCCTGGGCTGATGAAAGCCGCCGCCACTTGAAACAAAGCTCTATGTGAATGTCTTGGCGATGGACGACATGGTGACCAGACCTGAGAGCAGGCCTACCAAGGTGCCGCTGTTGTAAGTGCTTGACTCTGTCTGCACCGCATTGTCACGCAAGTCCACGAAGGAGTCGTTCTGAAATGGTCCGCCCACGAGGGCTCCCGTGGCAATGTTTGGGTTCGGACTGGTCGAGTGGAGGTAGTCGAATCCTTTGCAGCCTGTTTTAGCATCGGAGGGGATCGATGCCCCCCTGTGGTGTACCTGCTGCGGATAGTTGCTCCCATATCCCACCAGGTAGCTAAGCTTCATTGGGTTGTCGCCCAATATGTAGTTCGCCTGACATATGGCAATGGAAAAATAAATAAGATATGATGTCAACAGAAAGAGGGTTTACTGTATGCTTGGCAAAACTTCGGAAACAGCAAACTACAGATAAAGAAAATGGTTAGCTGGAATAGATAGTCTGCAAGGTTTCACGTAGTTCACCTGTGATATAGCGAAATTGCGGATATCTGTTGGACTAAAATACTTTCCACTGCACTCCACTGCTGCTGTTTGAGATGTCAGCATGTAGTCGCTGTAAACAACAGCAAGGAATGCTGCATTTGTGGCATGCTGCAGAGAATTCCACCCACTTATCCACACCAACCCTCCTGCATTGAGATTACAATGGTATATATGAAACTATGCAAAACTATGGAAGGCACCCATATATTTCATAAAGCATCTCTACATAGACTCATAAACCCAAATCAAACAACAGCCAACTTCAAACGTACCGCCAGTCCTACTACCAGTGGCTGATGGAGAATCGGGTAGAAGCCCACAAATGACAGCTTCGGCAGTGTCTCTGTACGATTTGAGCCCCATGTTTTCAGCATTAGATGTCTGTTTGGATCCAAAGAAATTGACTCTTGACAAGAGAACCTGCACAGGATAGATAAAGATCACTTAAGGTTCTTATCGTTGTAGGCGAAGGGGGTCATAATGAGAACCTTCTAAAGGCATGCAAACCTGTGTCCCCGGGAGCTTGTCGTCCCAGCTGAACCATGTTGGCCTTCCCCAATCAGCATAAGCCTTCCCATTTTGCACAGTCACGTAACTGAGATACGTCTGATCTCCTGTGGCATGATAGAGCCAGCTCGCTGCCCACAGGAGCTCATCAACATAACTAGTTGAATTATAGTAGCTCTGGAGCTTTGGATAGGTGTCACTAGAGATGCCTCTGTAAGTATCAGCAAAAGTAAACAACTTCTGTGCATGTTGAAGAAGTGTATCCGAGTATTTAGTGTCACTGGATTTGAAAACCATTGAGGCTGCTGCCATGGCCGCTGCTGCCTCAGCAGCGATATCTGATCCAGGGGACTTTGGGTTAATCTGTGTGAGCGGCCTTTTCTCAGTCATTGTTTCTGGTCTTTGCCAACAGTTGTGATCTAGATCAGGATCACCAACCTACAAGGTAACAATTTGTCAAAAGCTGGTCCCAGTGATAAAACAAAAAGACAGTGGTGTATTGCTTTCTGTTCATAGAAATAAACCATGTTTTCAACACCTGAAGCTGAAATTGGCCAGCCAAATGATGGTTCAAGTTAGATGGACAAACAGCGATAGTGATTTAGTTGCCTAATTTTCTAATGCTTCGATCTGATTTCATGGAATTACAGCTTAAATTGAATGATTTTACCAGAATAAAAACATTATTCTTCGGGAAAGAGTTTGTTTATAATGTTAGATTGTACTCTATGCTTCAGTAGATCATGCAGTTTACACCCTACCCAATATACCTGACTAAACGCAGTTGACTAAAACACTTGAGATCCCCTACTATCAAGGGTCAACTTCACATTTACAGTAAAGATGTTATAAATTCCAACTCTTCAGTAAAGATTGTACTCTAATTCAAGGGTCAACTTCACATTTATAGATAAAAGGGGTTTTACCCCCCTGGTTCCATTAAAGCAACCAAGAGTGTGTCGAGTTACAGTACCAGGAATGCATCACAGGGCAAAGGCCACCACTCGTTCAACATGAAAACAGAAAGGTTTAATGGAACCAGGGGGATCACATAATGAAAGAATGCAGCTATAAAGACAAAACAAGAAAAAAGGCAAAGAAATGAAAGGAACATGGGATCTTTCCCTTGTCTGATCGCTAGCCAAGGATCCCAACAAATGTGTCATTTTGAACATATGAAGCAGACAACTCAGTGCCTCCTAAATATTAGGTGTCCTGATCATGACATCTCACCTGGACTGTTGCTTCCCTACCAAGTACCAACCAAACTCTGCCCTCTACTGAACTGCCATCAGGCCGCCAGGCCCCAATAATAAACCCATAATTAAATCCCTTTAACCAAATCTTCATCCTAATTCCTAAAATGTAATTGGTATCTCTCGATATTAATATATTTCCTTTATCAAAAAAATTCCTAAAATACACTAAACTTTGTACCTACACGCAGAGAATTACACAAAATAGTTCTAACCTGAATGTACAGCACGTTGTCTGACGGATGCGCCGCGATGAGGAAATCGGTGATCCACCGGAGCCCGTCGAGCGCGGGGTCGAGCTGCTTGGCGGCGGTCATCTGGTCCCCGTACTCGAGGATGGACCACGCGAGCACGGTGGCCGTGAACGCCATGGGGAAGGTGAACTTCATGTGATCCCCCGCGTCGTAGAGCCCCTTGGAGAGATCCAGCTTCGCCTCCTTCCCGTCGTCCAGCGCCGAGTCGCCCCGCCACGGGATCTGGTTGTCCACCAGCTTCCCCGCTGCACGAGAGAACAGGAATTAGCAAGAGTTTCTCGGATGGATCGGGGGAGGAGAAGCAGCAATGGTTGGCGGTT
This sequence comes from Lolium multiflorum, assembly GCA_030979885.1. Classification (NCBI taxonomy): domain Eukaryota; kingdom Viridiplantae; phylum Streptophyta; class Magnoliopsida; order Poales; family Poaceae; genus Lolium; species Lolium multiflorum. Next base: position 219,025 of record JAUUTY010000480.1, read on the forward strand.
TTGGTCAGCCGACGTTTCAGGAATAGCATTACAGTCCGGGAACGCCAAAGTATGGAAGCAGCAATCGCTGGTAGGAGCATGAAATCAAAAGCATTCAAATTCAGAGCTAGATGAGAACATCTCAGTGGAATCTGCAATCCAGACCACACTGGCAGCAACATGAAAGCACCACACACAAAAAAATACATCCTTTTGCAGTCAGTGGACAGGTTCTGCACTCTCTGAATGTCAAAATCACCAGGAAGCGATGGACAGAGCAACTGGCCACAAAAAAATCCCAAAATTCTACCACCGCCGGACACGGATTTCGTCGGCAGTAGCTACTAGCTAGTACGAAATTATTCATCACAGTCCACCAGAGCACCCGAAGCGAGCGAACTGGCCTCTCCACCACCCATCGCGCGCGTGGATGGCGTGCGACTGAATCTGAACACAGCCAAACTCGACACAGAGAACAGGCCCGCGATCCCGGCGCAACGAACGGGCAATGTCTCGGAGCAAAAACCGTGGAGTCGCGAGCGGTGCTGTAGGTAGATACTGACTCACCCTTCTGGACCTGGAAGAACTGGAGCGCGATCCCGAGCGAGTCGCCGTACTTGGAGTCGACGTCGCCGGGCGGGCCGGGGACGGGGAGCGGCTTGGGGCGGCGGCTCGAGCCGCCTCCTCCTCCGCCCCCGGGCTTCCGCTTCATGATGGCCACCACCGCCGCCGTGGCCACGAGCGCCAGCACCAGCGCCACGATCAGCCACCCGCAGCAGCCGCCCCTCTTGGACACCATCTCCGCGCGCTCCGCCTGCCTCTCTCCTATCGCATTCCCCGACCTCCTCCGGCGCGCGGGCAGCTGAGGCAGAGGATGCTCCGGTCGGGGTCTGAGCTAGCCCGGTGGCGCTGAGCTTGCTGCAGTTAACTAGGCAGGCTCGCGGCGCGGCGGTTGGTTGGTGCGGTGAGGTGAGGTGGAGGTAGCGACTAGGCAGCTGCTGGGGAATGGGGTAGGAGCTCTGTGTCACTGCAGATGGGGCCGAGACTATGTGGGCCCCACTGGCAGTGGGAGGGTGCGACGCACGTCTGGTGTAGGATGGCCGGGACGCGTCCGGTAGTGTGTAGTCGAGCACCGACAGGCGACAGGGCTACCGTACCTCCCTCGGGAATGACGTGGTAATAATATCCACCCAATAGCGCGCGTACCCTCCTTTTTTCTCCTTTTAGAGCAGGATTTGATAAAGGTCAGTATAGTGCTGCGTGCAAGGCATGGTAATGTTATCTATATCTAGTCATATAAGGCTGGCCATAGTGGTAAATCATGTAGTAGTATCATGCATATGATACTTATGTATGATACTATCTCTATAGTAGTTAGTATCATGAAGTAGTATCATAATCATGCTACATTTATTGCTTTTTAGAATCTCAATGTAAATTTGTGCACAAGATTTGTTTGGCATTAACTTTTCTCGTACTAGCTATGATACTAGCACTATGACTAGTCTAACATGTATATCTAGTAATGGTTAGCTATAAAATTATAATTTGTGTGTCGTATAATTTATATTATGTTGATCAATTGATAATCTAGGAACACAGGCTGGCCTTATAATCCCAAACGCAGGTAGAAAGGTGGAGGCAACTCTCAGTGCATGTCGCAAAGGGGAAGGAGTCCGGACAGTTATTTTGGTTTTTTATAAACCTCTGATGATTCAAGCACTAAGTTTAATGTTTATTAGTTGGATGTACCAAATCTGTATGTATAGATTTTTTTTCTAGGAAATAAGTTTCATGACACAACATACTTTCTAGGTTTTATAATTAGGAGAGGTTAATTATCAAAATCATATATTGATGATTTTGCTCGATCAGTCGAGAATTAAATTAGGGCACAATCAAATCCCGTACTTTTGGATCCCGTGGTGATCCATTCTATGTTAAGAGTTGCACATAGGTTGCAACTGGGAAATAGTATGCAAACATTTTGATTTATGTCATGATGCATGTCTGAGAGGTGCACATTGGTTGCAATTGAGATTGAAGTGATGCCATCTTAGTGAAAACTAATTTAGCAATAGTAGCTCCTATATTTTAAAGATCGAGATGCATTCGAGATTTGGATGATGTCATCGTCAATCGATAGTCGCACCCATATTGTAAAGACTGCGGATGGTTAAAACATCAAAATTTAGAAGACCAAAGAAAGTAAATACATAAATGAATAAATAAGATTACAAAGTTAGTAAAAGAGTACTAGTGATAAATTAGGAAAATCGGATCTCAATTCTTCCATCCCTTGATCCCATCTACACTACTTTCTATGGATCGGTATAACAGGAGTGCACACAATTTAAGATAAAGTTTAACCATTAATTTAGTTAATAGAATATAAATTTATATGTTTGGAAAATCTATACTATTAGATTCATATTTAAAAAAGGTTTCCAATGATATAATTTTTGTGACATATATTCCATATATTGTTGACCAAAATAACAATCAAAGCAATTTACTTAACTATGTGCGCGCATGTTAAATTGATCCGGAGAAATTACTAATGTTAGAGAGAGAGGATCCCATGTACTCCTACTTGACTTCTCGTTTACGCAAGAGTGCCCTATCCGCAGATGTGCATCTCGCCGTGGTGTGATCATTCTACCTTGCATTAGCTAGAACATCCATCACAAGGCACATGATTGCTGTATGAGGCGTCCTGTGAGCTGTGGCACACGCGTGAGATTACACTCGTTGCGTTGCGTCCGATACAATCCAGCATTATTTAGCATTATCTATAGAGAGTGCAATTATTAGTGCTTAAAGCGATTAACGGGCGGGGGAGCACGTGATTACGATTTGGATCAAACAATGCATACACTTAGACCCGCAAAACAAAATGCAGACACTTGGAACATGTTGTGGGGACTGACGCAAGACTCGGTTTGATAATGGTTACGCAGCAGCAAAATTGTTTGCTTGACTGGACGGCAGTAATTTTATTTTCCCACTTGAGTAGAGTGTGTAGTGAAGTCATCCAGCAGCATACCGTTAATCAAGCCTAATGCTGGCCTCTCAATCCAGAAGAGCAGAGCTAAGCCGATCTGCAGCTGGATGTTGCCGTTGCAGATTCTTCGCGTAGATATGCGTATACTCGATACGTCATGATGCATGTCTGAGTATATTACGGGAACCACACTGACACTGCTGATTCTCCAAAAAAAAACACTGACACTGCTGAAGTCGATAGGCTGATCATCACGGTAGACGGGCAGACAGTCACCATTTGGCGTGTTTACCTCAGTCCTAGCTCGCAGCAGATCACGCGTCAGTGTCACTACCGAGTCGCAGCCAGTGCACCTCGACCATAGAATGCTGGTAGTGGCAGCGTGACCAGAGTTTCAGCACAGCACACTCGCACCATGAGGAGCCTGCAGATAGTGTCCCCTAGCTAGCAGCAGATCCGGGTCTTCTGTTCATCCCTTGACACTACAACGAGGAGAGTATTGCCATCTGAGCAATTCAGGATCCGTGCATGCAACCACCGTTCTGCTCTACTCTGCTGCGGGTGGCAAGCCCACTTCCTCTCGCACGGTGCAGAATGGGTTACAGCTGAACGGAAAGAGGCCGGTGATCTTATTTCTTGATGATGCAGGCAAGCTACAATGAAGTCTCACCTCGTGGTTGTTAGCCTGGACGCCACCGCAGACTCACCAAAGACACGGACCCTTTGCTGGTACAAGGGTACTACTGATAAGATATTCAGACCAAGAATTTTGAAAAATGAACTCTGAATGTACCGATGGACGCTGGACGGGAAGTCCGATTGTATGGATCCGTAGTATTATGACTTTGTGGCTCATGCTTTAAGCACTTATTAAGCATTGGGGCTCAACTGCTCAGACAGAATTACATGTCCCCGACATCTTGCACGACTGAACCTCTGGCTCCAGCAGCAACTGGTTACCACAACGCCAACTTCCAAATCGTTAATCTACGGGAACATTCCTTGTGTAATCAGCAAGAGAGCAAATTATCAGTGACTCAAAGGGACGAAGGTACAGGGGCACAGTAAGATCCCCACTTGATTCAGCCCAAAAACAAACAAACAATGAGATCCTAGGGAAGAACCGGTCAATTTACTTATCTGCAAAACCCTTCATTCAGCAAAGTTCTCACCACTTTCTTCAGCCCCAGGGTTTTTTTTTTTTCTCGGCCTGTTTTCTCGCCGAAAACCGGTTATTCCGGATACCACTGAGAAAACTTTCTACAGGACGAAATCCAACGGAATATATATAATTTATTCGAATTTAAATAGTTTTGACAAATTTGTACGAATTTATGAGTTCTTTTCACAAACCTTCTGGTGGTATTTTGTCCACTAATGCCGGTGGTCACCGGGATTCTTTGCCAACCGAGAAAAAAAACAGAGCAATGATATCCTGCAGAAGAATCGATTAATCGACGCAAAACCCAATTACACACTGCCGACCGGGCATGATGATTTCCAACCCCGCTTGAAATGCCAGCATTTTGGTGAAGCTAATTATAATGTTTATAAGGTATAACTGAGTCTGAAAGAATTTTCTTGGCGCTACCTGCCACAATAGTATTTATTCATGTGCACTCGATGTCCAAAAGAAAAGTATTTATTCATGTGCTGTCAAAAGAAACAGAGTAGTCACTCATGTTGCAGAAAAAAACTACAGATCTGCTTGCAGGCCGTTCAGAAGCACCAGTATACATATTAAACATGTACTCTGAATATCTGATGCAACTATGCACGTGCAAAGCTCATCGTCATGTTAAAACAAAGGGCAGAACTTGTTTACTTCAGAGGATGGGAAGATTCGCGTCAAGGCTGTATAAAATATACGGAGTAGTTAGTAATAGTTCAGCATGAGTGCATGATCGAACACTTTCCTCGCTCGATGAAAACAGTCATGATAATGGCTGTGCAATAATTTGGTTATCAAGAAATTACGGCACTCTGTCAGCTCTATGGATAAGAGAAAAAGTTGAGTCTCAGTATGAAATTTCACCTTTAAAGGTTTGTTCTATAGATCTAGTAATCTTTCCTCGCAATATTACTCAGTACTTGTTTCAAAAAGAAATCCACCGTGGCTTGGTTATATTGGTTATACTTTTTACCAACTTGGTATACCAGAAAGATCCAACTGTATCAATCAGATTAATCCATCTTCCAACCAGAGAATTTAAAGCCGCCAATGCAGTACAGAGGATCTACCTGGTTACAGGCGGATACAATAGACTCACCAGCGAACAGACCTGTTGGTCATACATGTAGAATAAAAGCAGTTGATAAGCAACCAGACTAATGAATCTAACAAATGCACTCGAATGATGGTTGGTGCAAACGAATTGCATAGATTCGAGAATAAAGGATCAAACTGTGCTCAACGCAATATACCTATTCTACATCTGCACACGCACTGCCATGGAGTGTAACTGTTATTTGCATGTTGTTGACTCACCATAATCATAGAAGAATCATCGCAATCATAACAAAGAATGAACGACGGCGGTCAGTGAAAGAGGCAGGGAAATTTTACCACTTGATTCACAACAAAACATACGATATCCACGTGTAGAGCAACCATTGAATTACCGTACAACCACCAGTATTGGTGAGCAGTGCATGAGCGCTCCAATCTCATCAAATGACAGTATCTGGTGAAGTTAATGACTTTGAAAGGTATGGATTCATGGAGTTTGAACAATGAAAATCCTGCACTACCTTTTGCATTGAGCAGACAGAGTTGTCCATAGGGAAACTGAACCATATGTTGGCCTCGCTGGGCAGAAGACCGGATGAAGGAGTACTAAGTGTCAAGATGTCTTGAAGAGCAGATAAGCAGCCCTGGTTACTCAACATATTCACAGATAAGAATTACAGAAATAGTTGCTCAAGATGGAGTTTATCTAAGAGATCTTTTGTTTGACTCTTTACATCCATATGGTGACTATGATATGGTTGCTTCTGAAGAAGCTTCCATGTGGTTTACAGAAGAAAATCACAGACTGCCATGCACACAAGCAATGAGGCATGTTCATCTTGAAGGCCAGACTTCATTTATCAGCTCAAGGGAACGCGTTGAAGGTTAATGTCTTTGATAGTTTTCTTTACCGCTTCATGGAATATGACTGCTTTGTAGTTTAGTTGGTTTGAGAGCGATCTGTGAGGGCTTCAGGAGGCAACTATCAGATTTGCCTGGAGAGAGCTCAAACCTCTGGCCTCAAACATACTTCCTTGGCTAAGTATTGATCTATCCATATGTGTGATTTAGAGTTTGTGTTATTTCAGCAAGCTCTGTTCATCAAATGATCCCCATGGAACTGTGGTTTATGTTATACGGAGTTTTCCTTTTCGCTTTCTGTATTAGAGGTTTTCACCTGTACATATGAAAACTCACCAACTTCATTTTAAGCTCTTTTTCTCTGTAGTAGCTCTTGCCATCTTTGTTGAAATTGTTTCACCTAAACCCAGTTTTAACTGCTGCTGTTACTTTTCCATTGAGGTTTACCCACACTGAGAGAGAAACTTTTATCCATTTGTTTCATCCTGCACCTTACCTATTCATGATGGTCCACATGATCCTAGAGCTTTTGGCTAGCTTCAAACGGAGCCTGGGATCACTGCACCTGAGTCCATGCATCTGCTTCCGTGAATAGGCTTTAAGTTTAGTTCAGCACAACTTCACCATTCAAGCAACTCTGAGCCACGATCAGACAAAGACACTCAGAAGCTTTCCAGGGTCGCCATCATCTAATCCTGGCTTACTGGCATGTGTTCCGCCCCAAAATCTGGAAGTCCTGCTTGACGAGTTTTAGGCATAACTGGCAGATTTCTCTTGCCCATTTAAGGGGGTCTTCTTCCCCAAAGTTCTCCAATCGTTTGAGCTCTTTTTTGCCTCCATTGTTGACCTTCTTGAGCTTGCTATCTCCCTTCCTCCCATGAATCTTGCATCTATTTGAGAGATAGATAGAGGAGATCTAGATCTACACCTTCACCAATCACCTCTCTTGTGAGGGGAATCCACTAGATCTAGATCTTGGAGAAATTTGGTGTTCCTCCTCCTATTTGTTCTTCCTCTCTTATCCCCCAATAGCTTTTAGCTTTGTTGGAATTTGAGAGAGAAGGACTGGAGCATCTTTGTGGTGTTCTGCCATTGCATTTGGTGCATCTATTGAGTTCTCCACGGTGATTCTGGAAGTGAAAGCAAGAAAGTTGTTACTCTTGGGTTGAACCCTAGACGGATTTGAGGCCTTTGTGGCGATTTCTTGGGAGCCTCCAATTAAGTTGTGGATGCGTGCCCAAGCTTTGTGTAAGGCCCGGTTTCCGCCTCGAAGGAAATCCCTTAGTGGAACCGTGACCTAGGCCTTGTGGCGAGGGTCACCGGAGATTTAGGTGAGGCGCCTTCGTGTGTGTGTGAGCACTGATCTCGGGTGAGGCCTTTGTGGCGTTGGTGTGCATCGAGCAACCACACCTCAAGGTGAGCCTCTTGTGGCGTTTGGAGCACTAGCAACCGCACCTCTCCACCGGAGATTAGCACTCGCAAGAGTGTGAACTCCGGGATAAATCATTTGCGTGCCTCGGTTATCTCTATACCCGAGTCTTTACTTATGCACTTTACCTTGTGATAGCCATCGTGTTTGAAGTTATATATATCTTGCTATCACATACTTGCTTGTATTGCTTAGCATAAGTTGTTGGTGCACATAGGTGAACCATTGCTTAGAATAAGTTGTTGGTGCACATAGGTGAACAATAGTATATAGGCTTTGGGCTTGACAAAGTAAACGCTAGTTTTTATTCCGCATTTGTTAAGCCCATCTCGTAAAAGTTTTAAATCGCCTATTCACCCCCCTCTAGGCGACATCTGTGTCCTTTCAATTGGTATCAGAGCAAGGTCTCTCATTCTTAGGCTTCACCGCCTTGAGAGTAAAGATGTCGTCTAGGGGATTAGCACAACAACTTGTTTATATTTGATGGCACAAATTATGATCTTTGAAAATTTATGTGCTTAATATTTTCGGGGTATGTCCCCGCATGGAGCGCTTTCTTGACATGGGTTTTTCTTCCTCCTAAGGATCCTCAAAATTTATCTCTTGAGGAGGAGAAAAACTCTTGCCTCGATGCCTTGCTTCTCATGTTTTTCCATTGTTGTGAGCAATGTAGTTACTTCTTCAATCATGCCTTTGGGAGCGCTCATGAATTATGGACAAAGCTTCAAGATAAATATGATGTGTCCAATATCATTGAGGATGATTGTTTTGCTTCCACTTCCGGCCGTGATGAGTTCTCATCTTCATCCACTTCACCAAAGTGTGGTAAGACACAAGGTAATGATATGGTGAGTGGTGATGAAAATTGCAATGTTGATATTGAGCTTACTATTGATGATTCTTCATCTCTATCTCATTGCAATGCTTCATCTTTGGACTTAAACACATCTAGCACTAGAAATGATTTACATGCTTGTGTTGATAGTCCTTGCATATCATGTGTAAGTTGCTAATAAATCTTGATGATATGCTTGATTTGTCTTGTGGCCATGATAAAAATGATTCTATTTTCTCTAGTTGTTGTGTGTCTAACAATGTAGAGGAAACCAAAGATTCTATTGGTCAAGACAAGATCTTGAAAGGAGCCTCAAGTAACTCCTCATCTTTATCTCACGGTCCTCATATATGCCTTATGGCCCCACGGTACCTCCTACCATGGAACCTAATATTTCTCGTGGTGATAAGGATGAGGATGAATATGAAGAAGAGGATTGGGTTGTCTCTCTACGCGATAAAGGTGAGAGCGTATTCAAGGTTATTTGCAAAGATAAAATTGCTAGCACTCACTTCTTTGAAATCTTGACTACCGCTATTGAGAGCCAAAACTTATTTGGATGCATGAGAACACCATTGATAAAAAGGGTGCTCTTGAACGAGAGTATGCCGATGATGTAGCATCCTTAAAGAATGACCTTGAAGAAGAACAAGAGACCGTAGCCTCTCTTGAGGAGCAACTTGAAACCCTTGAGGTGTCTCAAAATGAAATATTTGCTAAACTCACTAAAGAAAGAGACCATGCTAAAGCTAAATTAAAATTGCTTAAAAATGAAAAGTCCAAAGTTGGTGTTGGTCATGATAAACTTGTTAAGGATCTAGATGATCTAGACAAGGCCCACAAGGCCTTGGAGAGCGAACACTCTATCCTCACCAAGTCATATGAGCAACTACAAGCTTCATATTTAAAAGAGCATGCTATGTTACCTCTTCTTAATATGTCTTGTGATGATGCTTGTGCTACTAACTCTACTTCTTTGTGAAGCATCTATCTCAAAGGAGAATGTTGAGCTAAGGGCTCAACTTGAGTTGCTAACTAGAAATTATGGGAAATTGGAAGAAAATCATGGAAAGCTTTCTAGCTCCCATGAGGATCTTCTAGCCTCTCATGATAGGCTAAAGTTAGCTCATGAGGCTATCATATCAAAGGAAACACCTTTTGAGCCTCATGTGGATACTAGCACTACTACCCAAAATGCTATATTGCCATGTGCTAGTCCTAGTAATTCATCCACTCATAGTATTGCTAAATCTTGTGATGAATTATCTTCCTTGCCTTGTTGCTCTAACAATGAAGGTTCTACTTCCTCTAGTACTTGTGTTGTTACTAACCATGTAGAGGAAATCAAAGAGCTCAAGGCCCAAGTCACTTCTTTGAAGACCGACTTGGTAAAGAGTCATGAAGGGAAATGCAAACTTGACACGATGTTAAGTGTGCAACAATCCCCCAATGACAAGAGTGGACTTGGATTCAAATCCAACAACAAGAACAAGTCCAACAACAATAACAACAAGAAGAAGGGCCAAGTACAAGTCAAAGACCCGACCAAGATTGTTTGCTTCAAGTGCAAAATTGAAGGCACCATGTTAGATCTTGCCCTTGAAGAAGAAGCAAAAAGGGAAGCTGCCTCAAGCTCAAACATATTCAACCTCAAGGAAGAAATTCCACTTCCCAAGAAGAATCAAGCCAATGCTCCCATTGTGGAGAAATCTAGTGAGAAGAAGGAGAAGAAAAGAACTTGCTACATATGCCGTGAGAAGGGCCACATCTCCTCTTTTTGCACTATTGGTAGCTCATCCAACTCTATCTCCATTTATGATGTTTATTCACTCCGTAAGGATGAGGGTGGCAATGTGTTTGCCAAATATGTTGGTGCTCAAAGTGGTGTCAAGAAAAGAACCATTTGGGTTGCCAAGCCTATTGTGACTAACCTCTTAGGACCCAACTTAGTTGGGGACCAACAATCCAAAACTTGATCAATAGGTGCTTGTTGGAGGGCATTGGAGACTTGGCTACATCATGAAGAATTAAGGGATCTTCATCATTTATATTATATCAAGCCAAGTCTTTTGATTATCTTGCTACTATCATATATCCAATGTTCCTCCTTGCAGTAACATGTTCTCAACTCATTTATATTGAAAGTTACTCGCCCCTTTGCATGTGTTAGTTTTGTTCCTAACATGTGTTGTATATGTTGTGCTTCCTAATAGTTTTGCTTGAGAAATCAAGTCTATGCATGTTGGGTTGCACACCATGTATTTGTGTTTGTGTTGGAGCCTCTTTCATCTTGTTGTATCTTATATGGCTCTTATGAGCGATTAATGGACAATCCCATTTTGGGGGAGTGATATTCCTTTGGGAATCTCATGATCCTAAACAATGTGTGTACATGAGGAATATCACTTAGAATTGATATTGCAGATTATCTAGTCATATGTGGTATGTCATCTTCATGAGAAATTCAAATTCTAATGTCCATTAATATCTCTACTTGGATCTTATTTGCCTCTTGTGAAAATAAATTCCTTATCACATTATGGGGGAGTAATAAGCTTTGTGCATATTACAAGCCTAGAAAATGTGAACATTTGAGGTTGTGTCACATAGAATTGATACCGTAAATTATCTCTCCTATGTGGCATGTTTGCTCAAACAAGCTCCAATTTGCTTAAATGGCTTCATTGCTAATATCTTTGTGGATCTTATTTGTGAAAGTGGCATGGTTTTTCACAACGTGTCCCTCAATACATTTTTGGAAAACCATGTGCTTCAAGTCATACTATTAATTGCTTGCATGTTGGTATGAATACTATTAATTGTTTGCATGTTGGTATGAATACTATTAATTGCCTTGCATGTTGGTATGACTAAATGAAGCTATCAAGAAACTATCTTTGCATGATGGTTAACTCTTATCTTTTACCATATGCTTTGTTCGTTGTAAATATGATCTTATGTATACTTACAAACTACCACCGGGAAATATTTCCTAATACCTCTTGTCCTAGGACAATTGGTAATCAATTGTGAGGTAGATATTTATTGATCATATCTACATTGGCTCTTGTATTTATATTGCCTTATTCATTGCCATGAATTTGTTGTGCTTTGACTCCCATGTGTCTTCCTTGCATCTTATGGATCTAAGTTGTCTATTCAAACTTTCTTAGCATTGTTAGAAGATATAGGTAGCGTGATGATCCTAGTTTTTTGCATTTTGTATTCATATAAAAAATCCTAGATAATGCACCAAACTTGGGGGAGCTCTTCTATATTATTAGAATGCTTAAAATATCTTGATCTTTATCAAAAATTTGGTTTTGGGAGACATAAAATTTTCTTTTTGGTACTTTGTGCCATCATAAAAGTTTCGAGGGTTTGGTTTATTTGTTGGAACCTTGCTCTCTTGGAGTTGGTTATCTCATTCCTTTGTGTTTAGGGTTAATTAGCTTCTTATAATGAGATAAGTCTTTGAGTCAATCTTATGTTGACTTGATTCTTTGATATAATTTGGGCAACCATTGTCTCTTGATTTATTTGTTGTTTTGTCCAAATTGTATCTTCCTTTGGTCTTTAAAGTATTGTGTATGCATATTTAATATATGTATATCTTATGGCATGTGTCACTTTCATTGATCCAATATATAGGGTAAACTCCATCAAATCCTTATTTGGCTAAGATGTGCATGAAATTCAATTTCATATCTATATGCACATAAAATTGTGGAGTTTGTCCTATATGTTGTAGTGTGTCTAACTACTTCGGACCCAATTAATTTGGGGACCATTTTGTACTTACCTTTGTGTTAGGTACAATGGATATGCATTGGATGCTTGTCTCACTTTTGGAAAGAAGTGGTGACTCAATGGTAACTTGAGGCAAGCTAGGATGGTCAACGAACACATATCTACTACATCCACACCAATGCTATCTTGGTAACAAGTATCTTCTCATGCATATTTTCTTGTATCCAACCTTGTGGTTGCATCTTGGCATGAATCTCTTGATTTGCAAATGTTGTGCTTCTTGCAAAGTCTTAATGAAACTTCTTTATTGTGAATGTGAGTAATTTGAGATGAGTGCACTTGTTGGGAAGTATTTTAAATCATGCTCATGATTCATCCATCCCAACTATGCCTATCTAGCAATTTTATTGCATATCAATTCCTCAAGGCTCTCACATGTGCAATATAGATGAAAGTTCAAATTTAGTTACTTCTTTTGGTATCCTCGTTTGTGATACTTGTTGCCTTTCTCAAATGCATCCCAACTATCTTCTATCCCTTGTTGATATTTGTGATGTATTTTAGTTGTTTGTGGTTTGAAGTTCATGAATGTACAATAAGATAAAATTGAGCCTTTGGCCATGCTATTAAGCAAAAATTCTTATTGGTATATTGCATGACTTCGTCTTGGATATCATACTATTTTTCTTGCGTATCTATTTTGTGTGTGCATGTTTCTTTGTGAATAAATATCTTTGTGATATTGCCCACTTAGAGAAACTTATACACATAAGAGATGATACATCTCCTTTGATATCTTATTTATTATTGCGTGTTGATTGGTCATGCTAAGCAATATAATTCTTTGAAGACTATGATGATGCTTTTTGCTCATCCTTGTAATAGTCTTATAATATGCTTTATCATGCCTTTCACATATCCTCTTGGTTGAGCATTTTTATTATGGTGCCTCTTACTTGTTGCTCAACTATCTGTTTGTTGCAAGTGTTTAGTTTACTTTTCTATCTATGATCTATTACAAATGTTTGTGTTTAAATGAGGGAGTGAGGATTCCATGTTATGCATATTGTATTCAAATACAACATTTTAATTTATGCATGTACCTTGGGGAGCTTCCTCATTTGATTTAGAACACTATCTTGTGGTGATCATTAGAGTTTGATTCACTTGGTATCTTTTGTTTTTGAATGATATTATGGGAGTGATGATTCCATGTTTGTGCACTTTATACTCCAATGCAAATTGTCTAGTTTTGTGCACAAACCTTGGGGAGCTTCCTCATATATTTAGAGCAATCTTCTTGATCTTATCATAATATCTATCTTTCTTTGGTATCCTCCTTTGTGGTTCATTTGGTTGCTTGCTTCAATTGTTGAAGCTTATTGACTTTGTTATCTTTTTGCAATCTTTGATCCTATCTATAGTGTGATTCCTTCCAAATATTCGTCATTGGATACGTGCATTTGATTCCACTCAAATTATGAGAAATGCACATGGTATGGATGAACTCTCACTATGTTGGCCTTCTAAATTTTCACCCATTTCGGCAATTGGTGCCAATGGGGGAGAAGTTTGGAGGGTTTAATGGAATTTGGTTATGTCTTTGCTTTGTGCTTAAGCATGTGCCTTTATTGCATTGCATCTTGTTGCTTTGCATAGTTGAATATTTAGAGGAAACTCCACTAGGCTTTGAATGCCAATATATGCAATGAAAGTCAAGATCATTCACACATGCATATATTATGGGGGAGTTTGCTCTATATATTCAACTTGTTTGTTACTTCAACTCCTTATATAAACCCTCTCAAAGAGATTGTCATCAATTACCAAAATGGGGGAGATTGAAAGTGCATGGAGCCCCCATGTGTGGTTTTGGTAATTAATGACAATCCCTATGGACTAATTTTTGCATTGAGTTATATTTGTAGGAGTTGTCCATAGGAAATTCTTGAACCATATGTTGGCTTCAAGGTTGCAATAAGAAGAATTTGATGAAGGATATCAAGTGTCAAGTATGTCTTGAAGATGAAGATGAAGTGAGCCCTCAAGTTACTTCAAGACATCAACATGATGAAGAATTAAGAAATGAAGTGCTAGTTCAAGATGAGCTATCTTGAAGAGATCCTTTGATTGACTCTTGCCATCCATATGGTGATCAAGGATATGTGAAGTTGCGCCGAAGAAGAAGCTCTCCCATGGTGGTTTATGGGGGAGCAATCTACAAGACTTCGTCAAGCACAAGCAAGAAAGGCGTTCCATCTTGTGGCGGTCAAGATCGTCATCATCGAGCTCAAGTGGAACGCGCAAGGTTAAGGTTTGCTCTTGATAGGGTTTCTTTCTTACCGGTCTCATGGTGTTGTTGGAGACCGGTTTATAGTTTAGTTGCCGTACTATCAAGAGGGCTCTCGAGTGAGTAACTCGATCGCATCGTTCGGAGAGAGCTCAAACCTTTGCATCCTTGCATCATATTTATTGGTTGTTATTTGGATCTTATCCATGTGGTGATTTAGAGCTTGTGGTTATTTCCATAGCAAGCTCTAGTTCATCGAAAACGGATTCCGCATGAATCACTTGTTGCGTTTTTCGATATTGGAGTTTTTCTCGGTTTTCGTATTGAGAGGTTTCACTCTAAAATACATAGAAAACCTACCCAACTTATTCTTAAGCTTTTCTCTCTTTGTGGGGTAGCTCTTGTCATCTTCTTTACAACAAAATTGGTTTCACCTAAATCCGAGTTTCCTAACTCAAGTTGTTGCATTTTCCATATTGGAGGTTTTACCGGCTTGCTGTTTATAGATAGGTAAAACCTTTATCCATTTGTTTCTATCCTACCTTACTGGACTATGATGGTTCCATGCATGATCTTGTAGAGCTTTTTACTAGCTTCGAAACGAGCCCAAGATCATCAAAATCGAGTCCTGGATGCAAAAGTTATTCAAGTTTCCGTGAAGATTTTGGCCGGAAGTTCCGGTGGGAACTTCCGCCCTAGTTCCGGCGAACTTCCGGAAATGACGATTCTGCACGCAAAAGTATACTGTAAGCTTTCCAGGGTCGCCCCACTTCATCCGGAACTTGGCCGGTATTTCCTGGGGCGGAAGTTCCGCTCAAATGACCGGAAGTTCCGGTTTTGACGAGTTTTGTGCATAACGGGCAGATTTCTCTTGCCCTATTTAAGGTGGTCTTCTTCCCAAAGTTCTCCAATCGTTTGAGCTCGTTTTTGCCTCCATTGTTGACCTTCTTTGAGCTTGCTATCTCCCTCTCCCTCCCATGAATCTTGCATCTATTTGAGAGATAGATAGAGGAGATCTAGATCTACACCTTCACCAATCAAATCCCTCTCTTTGTGAGGGGAATCCACTAGATCTAGATCTTGGAGAAATTTGGTGTTCCTCCTCCTATTTGTTCTTCCTCTCTTATTCCCCAATAGCTTTTGTAGCTTTGTTGGAATTTGAGAGAGAAGGACTTGAGCATCTTTGTGGTGTTCTTGCCATTGCATTTGGTGCATCGGTTTGAGTTCTCCACGGTGATTCGTGGAAGTGAAAGCAAGAAAGTTGTTACTCTTGGGTTCTTGGAACCCCAGACGGATTTGAGGCCTTTGTGGCGATTTCTTGGGAGCCTCCAATTAAGTTGTGGATGCGTGCCCCAAGCTTTGTGTAAGGCCCGGTTTCCGCCGAAGGAAATCCCTTAGTGGAACCGTGACCTAGGCCTTTGTGGCGAGGGTCACCGGAGATTTAGGTGAGGCGCCTTCGCGTTCTGTGTGGTGTGAGTACCGCATCTGGGGTGAGGCCTTTGTGGCGTTGGTGTGCATCGAGCAACCACACCTCAAGGTGAGCCTCTTGTGGCGTTCGGGAGCACTAAGCAACCGCACCTCTCCACCGGAGATTAGCACTCGCAAGAGTGTGAACTCCGGATAAATCATCGTCTCCCGCGTGCCTCGGTTATCTCTATACCCGAGCTCTTTACTTATGCACTTTACCTTGTGATAGCCATCGTGCTTGAAGTTATATATATCTTGCTATCACATACTTGCTTGTATTGCTTAGCATAAGTTGTTGGTGCACATAGGTGAACCATTGCTTAGAATAAGTTGTTGGTGCACATAGGTGAACAATAGTATATAGGCTTTGGGCTTGACAAAGTAAACGCTAGTTTTTATTCCGCATTTGTTAAGCCCATCTCGTAAAAGTTTTAAATCGCCTATTCACCCCCCTCTAGGCGACATATGTGTCCTTTCAACACTGAAATGGAAGATATAGCTGAGCTTGAAATGAATCCTCTTAGAGCTACCTGCCACAGAAGTATTGAACCTTATTGCAGCAAAAGAACAGCATTTCTGCTTACTGGTCTTTCAGAAGCATCATTATAATGAATATCTGATACTCAGCAATAACAAGCATGATTAATCCTCATGGTACTAGCAGCAACCAAAGAAAAACAAATGCATAACTTCTTGGGCCCGAACTTCTTTACTCAGAGGATGTGAAGTTTCATGACAGAAAGCTGTGTAAATCGCAGTTGGAGTTCAGCATTGATGCATGCTTTAACATTTTCCCATCATTCAAAAAACATTTCTGATATGAGTTACAGCAGTAGAATTGGTTATATTTTTCTTTACAGCGAGAATCTAGTACCATGTATGCTGTCAATGCTAGGCATGGTGGAAGAAAAAACTAGCATCGTCAGCATGATTAGTAGTCGACCGTGACACCATCTTTGCATTTATTTCGAAGTGTACATTACATGAGCTGCCCCTAAGGAGCTACAGCATGATGCCCACCCCTGGGAAATATACAAGTTCTACAACAAACAAGGGCAAACAACAACTCAAAAACGAAGAACCCCATGCTGCTCCAAACAAACAGAGTCCACCTCCAGTTCCAGAGTATTCTCTTGATCAGAGGAAGCTCGGCCTCAAGCAATAGCGATGCAGCATATATCTCCGGGATGCCTGCACCAGGACTAAACTCGGCTCGCTGCTCGAGCATTATCGTCACTCCTGTTATTGGTTCAAAAGCCTCCTTGATACCGCTCATTTTTAGTCTGATGACCTGGGATTCTGACGAGTAGCCCGTCAAGAGAGAAAAACTCTGGAAAAAAGTTTCTATGAAATGCATGTGGACACTCTTGAACTTCAGCATGCATGGGTGGCTCGTCGCAGAGACCACTTTTCCATTTGCAGATAGAAACTCTGCCCTTACCTGAACTCAAAGGGGAAAAAGGGAAATCAGATGGAGATACAAAATATTTTGCTATGATACAATTTTGTACAGATACTGCTAAACATGGAGAGCACCACAACTTGAACTATCATTATTGTGCATACACTAATACTACGAGCTTGAAACTCATATAATTCTGAAGAGAAGTATCAAGAAAGCACGAACTGGGTAGAAACGGACATTTTCGTCATGAAATTTAACTGTCGAGGTAGAAACGGTCCCTCTTGTTGAAAAACATACGACCAAATTTGGCTGCAAACCTTATGAGATTTGGGCACATGGAGTTGCTTGTTTGCTTTTGGGGGTCTGCTGCCTAAGAGTGGATTATCCATTGAACTAATATAAAGAGCTTTGCAGCTGGAATCATCTATATTATGCATGCATACAAACTACAAGCTTGCAACGCACATAATTCTGTAAACCTGAACTGGGTATATAATGCCTTGACACTCTTCAAAAAGTATGGCACAATTAGTTGGCGAGACAGAAATTTCATCAGCAAAGTTGAACTGCGGAAGCAGAAATGGTCTGTCTTATTGAAAACATGTGGTCAATCTGGCTGCAAACCGTGGTTATTATGTTACTAAGGCTTCAGGCTTGAGCTCTTGGAGTTGCTAGTTTGCTTACTGGGAGTCTGCTGCCAGAGAATAGATCATCAATTGAACTTCATAGCGAGTCAATACATTAACATTGGTAGCCTGACACACACAGTGCACTATGTCTATCCCACCAAACATGTTTTAGATTCACTGGTTTACCTATCCACAGAGGTTTTGCATTTCAAATATCTACTTTCTATAGTCTGGCTCCCATTGCCATTGTAGTGGATTATACATTCTCATATGCTTGGATTATATTAGATATATTAGATCTTTGCCTAGATGTTCTCTTCATAATCAAGTTGCATACATATGTATCATAGTGTCCTTGAACTTACAAATCAAAGAGAAATTACATAATAGAGTTTATCTAGGTATAGTCCAATTTACATTTTACAAATCAAAGTAGTAGGATTTTTTCCCCATAACATCCTAGACAGAGATGAAATGCCAGAGCAAAACCACTGGATAATAGACCTTATATAGTTTTAGTGCAATTTACAAACACAGAGCAATATCATTTAGAAATTCCCCAACTAGGCACACAGATTTAGAAGTGGCATTCAGTAATAGTAAACACATTACCAAATATCATCCACTAACTACGCCTCAATGTGTATCACAACTTCACAAGACTGTACCAGAACTTCTTTTCATTCCACAGAACAAGATTAGGTGGAGCAAAATTTCTGGTTAAATCACACTGCATAGTTCAGAAGAACTTCAAAATTAAGCGTATATATAGCAGACGCCAACGTATAAACCTTCTATCATAAGCAGCTTCTCTAATAAAATCGGAGATGAACATGGGAATGCACAACAAAGTTGCAGTTATTAACTTATCTATGCTTCTGAAACTAGACGATGAAACGCAGAAATTGGCAGGACCCTAAAATTCTAATCATCGTTTCATTTGACAAAACCTCAGTCAATCTGTTCCCTTGATAGCGATTAGCAGAGTGCCTTTTCATAGAGATGATCATACCAAAACACTTTGACAAGGACCAGGAAGAAAGGTACCTGGAAAACGCCCAGCCTCCTGTTGTAATCCGACTCGGGCAGCGTGAGCGACACCTCGAGCTGCATCCGCTGATGCGGCGGCACCAACCGCCGCACGGGCACGAACGCCACAGGGCTCGGCTTGGTGTAATCGAAATTCAGGGTCTCCGTCACCTGAACGGGCTCCTCCACCATCTTCCCCACCAGCAGCCCGCCTCCGAGGAACGCCATGATGAGCAGCGCGCAGAGAACCACGCAGACGTACACGGCCCAGAGCGACCCCCACGCCAGCCTGCCCGCCACGCGCCCCACCCCCTCGCCGCCCCCGAGCTGCGCGGCCACCGCGCCGGTGGCCTGCCCCACCGCCCCGAGCGCCCAGTCGTGCGCCCGCCGCGCCGAGCCCACCGGGTCGGTGACGAAGAGGTACCACCACTGCAGCAGCCGCACCGGGAAGGTGATGAAGGCGATGAGCGCGCTCACCTGGAACGCCACCGCTTTGATGATGAATACGGCCAGGGACTCGAGCATGCCCGGCGGCGCCGCCGGCGGCAGAGGCATGTGATCCCGCGCTCCAGCCTCCTCATCTGACGACGAGGAGGAGGAGGAGGAGGAATCCTTTTTGTCCAATTCCTCCTCCGGGGGCGGGGGAGAGCGGGGAAAGATGGTGGTCTCGGAAGAATCTTTTTTGTCGAATTCCTCTTCCGGGGGCGGTGGAGAACGGGGAAAGATGGTGGTCTCGGGGGAATGGGGGTCGGCCTCGACGGGCTCGTCGACCGTGGAGGTGGCGGGAGCCGCGCTGGTGGCCTCGGAGGATTCGGGTTCGGCCTTGATGGGCTCGTCGGCCGCGGAAGCCGCGCTGGCGGCCTCGGGGGAATCGGGCCTGGCCTTGACGGGTTCGTCGGCCGCGGTAACGGCTGAGGACGCGGAAGCGGAAGGGGAGGACACCTGATCGGGTTCCTTGATAGGTTTGGCGCGGCGCGGGCGGCGGCGGAGCGTGGAGGAGGACGATGTGAGGGGAGGGGGCGGCGGACGAGGGAGGGTGTCGGTGGCGTCGACGAATGCATCATCGGAGGTGGAAGCGGCGGTGGGGGTGGGAACGTCGGCGGCAATCGGCGGATAGAGCGGAGCGGCGGGGCCGTCGGCATCCATGGCGGACAAAGAGGAGGATTTCCTCCAAGAAGGGCAGAGAGGAATTTTGGGCGGTGGACGGTGGGAGAAGACGGGCGGGTACTTTACATGTACACCCTTGTGGTTCATACTTTTCTCTGCCTCGCAACATTGTTAGAAATGGTGCTATTTTTGTGTGTTTTTACTTTTTCGACACTTGTTTATTTTCTACAAATATCGACCATCGAACAAACAAATACATCATCTATTGTTATGTGGCGCTCCGTCCTGCATCGTCCCCGTTAGTGTTCTCCGTCGATATCAATGTGTCAAGATTAGGGCTTTAAAACTACGGTATTCTTGAGAAACGGTTGAACTAAAGCGGAAGAGCAAAATGACCATGAGATTTTGCATGTACATAAAACAAGATCTCATTTATAGTGAAACAATGGTAGGATGCTTACTTGGCGGTTTAAAATTGGTTGGCACATTTGCTCACATTTTATTATTTTGAAAACCTTTGTTTAGAAATAGTACTTCTGTCTAAAAAAATATTATCGCAATTTTATCTAATTGTACATGTATTTGCTCGTGTGCGCGACTGTACTTTCGTACTTGTATTGTCTCGTATGCGGGTCCGTACTTCTGTACATGTACTCGCTCGTGTGTGCAGATGTATTTGTGATCGCTCGTGTGTGCAGCTGTACTTGTGCTCGCTCGTGTGATCTTTTAAATGTAAATATTACTTAGGTTGCAATTGTAATACTCTGATATTTCTATTGCAGTACTGATATTTTCTAAGTATTTTGTGTGTGACCAAGTGACGGAGCTTGACGAAGATTGTTAAGGGGTCCATAACACTAATCATGCTTAAACTTTGAGTAACATTTAAAATTTAGTATATATAAATATCTTTAAGGAATTTTCTAGAGTAGGGGGGCATGCCCCCCCCCCCGTCCGATCTCCACAACAGCTCATATATTGCAATGGCTAAACTCAGCTTGGCTACCATGGCGGTGACCAGGCTTCTGCATTTCAGAGCGTGAAGCTTCGTCATGGGATCTCTTCCTGGAAGGACTACCCGTACATGGCCGTCGACACCTTGTGCTACCCGACTCGCTATACAATGGGCATCCGGAACTGGGACTTCGTGGATCCGAGGAACGAGAGGGCGCTCAAGGCGGCCGTGGCGGAACGGCCTGCTGTGTTGTGGCATTGACCGGGAACAACACGGAGTTTTATAACTACAGAGGTGTCGTGTTCGGACTTCAGAGGGCCGTGCACCACGGACCTCACTCACATGATGCTACCAGTGGGCTACAACACCACCGTAGAGGGCGCGCGACCCGTACGGCGACCCTTCCGACGTGGACTTCTGGATGCTGGAGAATCCGTGGTCGACGGCATGGGGCGTGGCCGGGTATATGAGGCTCCTGTGCGGTATCTAAATTTAGATAAACTATCGATATTCTTTTATGGGCGGAAAGTATTATATATATATATGTGTGACCAATGAAATATCGCTTAGGTGATGGATATATCAGATCATCTTTTTGTAGAGCATTTGTACATAACTAGACACAAGAACAAAATAGTGAGCCGGCTCTCAAGGGGGTGCATCCGGCACTTGCTAGAACAGCAAGGTGGTTCGTGCAATTCAACCCGAGAATCCTCACACGTGTCTGGGAAACGTCGCCACGCCACCGCGCACTCGTCGGGCCACCGCTCCGTGTGTCATCGTCGCCTTGGAAAGAGCAGAGACAGTTTTTTTTTTTTTTTTTTTGAAATGAAGAGCAGAGACAGCTGGGAAAGCAGCCGCGGATAAGAAAGATCCCAGCTGCTTCGGGCCCTCAGGACGAAACCGCGCTATTTAGCGCTGGACATTTATTTTCTTGGCCCCATGAGCGCCCATTTTCCCAAGGGCAGTCCACGGTCGCCACCCACCGTGTGCATAGCGACTGTGCAACCCACCGCGCAACCGTCGGAGTGGCCTCGTCGCTTTGAACCGCCGTAATAATGGTCCGCGAAGTGGTTTGGAGAGCCCAAACGCCTCGTCGAACGGTCGAAGTAGCCTCGACGCGAAAACCGCCGTAATGGAGCATGAACTACGAGGAAGAGCAACCGCCGCTCTCGAGCATATACGGTTTCGAACGGCCGACGCCATCCATCTATTCTCTCCTCACCATCTTCACAACCATGAGCGATCGCTTCTCAGCTACCTGACACCGACATCGAAAAGGCGCCCGGATGGCGCCATTGGCGGGGATCCGTACCGCATCGTCTGGGGCCAGTCGACGATTCCCCCGCCGCCGCCGATGGTTTAGAATGGGATGACGACGAGGAGGAGGGGACGAAGAGGCCGAGGAGCAAAGCCAGAGCAGCCGAGGAAGAGGCTAAGGAAGAGTGAGTGAGGAGCAGGAGGGAGGGATGAGGAGTGAGGACGAAGAGGTCGACGAGGACGCGAACGACGGTGAGACTCAACTTCTCCGACTATGACAAGACGAGCCTGGAAAGCGTCGCCGCTACGACGATGAGGCGGGCCATCTAGGAAGAAGAAATAGTTAAAGTTTGTTTTAAAGTTTTTATATGTAATTTTTATGTTTATTCGACCTTTATAATTTGTCTATGTCGCACCACTTGAGAGTTCAAGCTTTCGTTCGACGATGGTATTGCCGTAGACCGGGGAAGACGAGGGTAGCCGTAGATCGGGAAGACGAGGGTATTGCCGCAGAAACCCATGCCATTGTCACCGACAGGTCGGGGCCACCAAACCCGTTCCCGATTTTCTTCATCCCGAGTCCCCGAGCGCTTTCCCGGGGCCTGGGATGGCCCTCGGGCTCTCCGACGGATGAAAGGCCTAATCCGACGAAAACGAGGAATCGCGATCGGGACTGCTGGCCCATCCACGACAAAACGCCGTCCCTGCGCCCGTCGAGACGGCCGGAGATGCTCTAACCAGATTCCGAAATGACACATCGCGTAGTGTTTCGTTCCTGGACTGGCCGCCTTCAGCAAAGGGGCCAACAAATGATGGAATGGGCCGTATTTTGGGTAGCCAGTCTATTTGTTTGGATCCGTTAGCGGTAGGCGAAGGATAAGGAAGAGGCCCAGGTCCGTATGTAGTTAGCAGCGGACCCAACAACGTCTCATGTTTGGTCCCCGGTCTGGCTATTTTAGGTATTTTTACATCCAGATTTCAAACATTTTTTAAGTAATTCAAGTAAAACATAATAAATTGCAAATGCATTAAATTTTGGTGAAAATGATTGCAAATTAAGTAGTTCAATTCCTGCATTGCCGGCATACCCAAAGTTCCAAAAGTATGAGATACATAGGGAATCGAGTGAATCACACATGTCGATCATCGTCATCATCTTCTTCTTCTCCTTCAAAGCTCCAGCCATGTCCGGAGAATAGGATACATGGCGTCGGTTAGAGGGGTTGCCATGATCTTAGCCTCCTCGGTGAGTAAGGCAAGCTCCAACTTCTTTTACTTGTTATCTACCACCTATGTTGATGCACGTACATTGATCTCTTCAATCTCAAGCTTCTTTCTTTGTATCTCATAGTAGTTCCTGATTGTCTCCTCTTTTCTCCGGTGCTTCCTCTCGCCCATCTTCTTACTTGACACCTCTTTATTGGGTAAAAGTGTCTTGATCGTCTTCGTGATCGATTGCAACGAGGCATCACGCTTGGGTGGCACCATATACATCGATGAGATTGGATTGCCCGTGTTTTGCGTTCGCATCATAGGACCCATAGATCTCACGACTGTCATCCGACAATGGACAATGTTGAAATTCTTAATTTTGTTGGCAACCTTGAAGTGGGCCAAAGCTTCGATCCACCAGGTCCCCAACGCCAATGCCACTAGCTTTCCCTTCTTCATCGTGTCATACGAGGCGTTGCAGTTGGTGCATTGCTTAGTGATCAGCGACCACCTTACTGTAAGCGAGGCCTCACCTGATCGCTCACAAGTGCTTGTGCTCATGAAAGTAGTTGTAAATCTTCCTCCAAAATGTGTCTCCCTTTTGTGGGAAACCTCAAATTGAATCTTGTCTGAATTCCATCAACACCTCGCAAAGACACATGTCCTTAAGCTTAGTGTATCCTCCGGTCCTTCTGAACCCTCATGTGGCTTGGCGAGCTCCAGTTAAGAGAACCAGGGCTCGTGTGGGAGTTGCTGGGCGTTCGCCGTCACGACCGCACTCGATTTTCAGGACACGTTCAAGACTAGAAAAAGAGTGGATTTATGAGCGTGGACTGTGACGGCTACTCTCAGTTTGGCTACAAAGGTGGCGACCCGGCTGCCGCATTTCAGAGCGTGAAGCTCTCTCGTGGGGTCTCTTCCTGGATGGACTACCTGTACATGGCCGTCGACAACTGGTGCTATGCGGCTCGCTATACGATGGGTATCCGGACTGGGACTTCATGAGGCCGAGGAACGAGAGGACACTCAAAAGGCGGCCATGGCGGAACGGCATGTTGTTGTGGCATTGAACGGGAACATCACGGAGTTTTATAACTACAGAGGTGGCGTGTTCAGAGGGTCGTGCACCGCGGACCTCACTCACGCAATGCTACTAGTGGGTTACAACACCACCGTAGAGGGCGACCCATACAACGAGCCTGTCGGCGTCGACTTCTGGATTCTGAAGAATTTGTGGTCGACGGCATGGGAGGAGGCCTGGTACATGAGGCTCCTGCGGGGGGATGAGGCGGATGGGGGAGTCTACGGAGTGATGCTTCGTTCGGTGTATCCAATGGATGCAGTTGACCTTATTGAAAATTAAATGGGCGCCTAGCTATATTAATATAGGTATGCGAAAACCTGTTTTGAGCCTAGCGCGGACCTTAGTGGAGGCCAAAAGGGGGCCATGCCCCCCCCCCCCCCAACTTAATTGAAATGTACACAATACCACTTATATTTACCAATTTTTACCATAGAAAACACAAAAGACTCCAAGTTCTCCCCCTCAGTTCCCGTCTAGCATTTTTTACCCCTCCAATAATAATGATCAAGGTCCGCCACGGGTAAATCACAGGTGTCTTACATGATAGTTTCACTATCATTCTTAACGTGAACATCCAGTATTGCTGACCACGGACCACCTTTCAACCTTCTGTCAGGGGTTCCTTGGATCCCAAGATTGAAAACAGTTTTTTTAGCTATATATGGATGATTTGACCTGAATGGAAATTAAGTGGCCGCGTAGCTTTTTTTTTTTTTTTTTGAGGCCTAACACAGCGTTTTTCTCATTTATAATATTCTGGGGAATACAAACAAAGTCTGGCATATTCATAAGCTAAATATGGCGCCCCTCTTGAAGAGAAGAATCAGTCTTTGCTAAATTATAAGCATCTACATTCAAAACCCTGTGTCATGACTAAAAATCGCCTCCCGAAAGACATTGTTACTCATGTGCATTATCTCCTGTATGGATCATCGTATACCTGGATGAGCACCTTTCTTCAGATTATATCAAGGCATGGAAATCAACAAGTAGTATGTGAATGTGAATATGTGATTGTGATCTAAGTTGGGCCTCCTCTGTATGCTTAAGCCCAGCCAGTCATAAACGAGTCTTATTATTTTGCTTGCATGCGCGAGCGATTGATCGAGCGGCTTGTTATTGCGTCATGCACGACGAGGTACGAGGACACGAGGAGGATGCGATCTCGGGAGGCCAGACAGAAGGTTGAAATCTCCTTCCATGCAGTATGCGCGACGACGATCCATCCATCCAACTCCGCCCCGCGATTCTTGTTGTTGCCTCCAGCCAACGCACTTAAAAAAAGCAGAGGAACCAAATTCTAGACTTCCGGTCGCTCCGTCTGTCTCTGGTCGACCGGGATGGGGATGCATGGATAATGAGGATCGAATGCATCTAGTTGACATGACCAAATTCACAACCGATTTGAGTTACTTGGGAAAATAGCATGCCCATTCCTAACCGAAGTTTTAAACAGCGCGCTAGCGATGCTATAGAGGATTCATAGCACTTCCGCTGAAAATAAGCACTTTCAGCGCTAAATAGAATATCTCGCTAACAACTTTCTGAATGGCGCTAGAACGCTAAATATGGCTAAAAATAGCGTTATTTCTCCGCTAAACTCAAATATTTTAACATTTAAATTTAAAAGTTAGACCTACTTATGAAATATGCGTAAGCACTAATTTTATTACTACAATTAATCATCATGATTGTTAAGTACAAGTTTGTATTACTGAATTTCTTGCCATATTTTTAGATGATATAAATTATTGATTCTAATTTTTCTAGGGCTTTTTTGTTTTGTAGAAAAGTTAAATGACTTGGCTCCTGTTAGACAACTGTTGGTGTATCTGTTGGGCTGTCTTCTTGTTCTCTGTTGTGGCCCATTTGGCCCAGCCCAGTCCTGACCTATATAAGGTCTATCTCTGTAACCCTAAGAAGAGAGAGTTCCTCCCTGCAGCCTCCTACCTCAGGTTAGGCCCTCACCTCTGCCCACATGGTATCAGAGCAAGGGGCAGTGAGGGCAACGACGGGAAGGACTGCCGATCTGGAAGCCTAGTCTGCTGTGGCAACTAGGAGGAAGAGGAAGAGGAAGGGGAGCAGAGCTAGCTCGGTCGAACCAATGGCGAATCGCCGTCGTCGCCGATCCGAACCCTAGCCCCTCCCCATTCACCTGCTGGAGCAATGGGGCGGGCCTGATGTTTGAAGCTGGGGCCATGCCAAGGCTCGAGAAGCTGCGTGTTCCATTTGATGCAGGCAGTTGGAGGAGGATCTGCTGGAGGGGGAGCAATCGTTCCCCATACCATCATCGGTCAGAAACTTGAGCTGCCGGCGAATGAAATCAAGTTGGAAGGAGTGGCCAACTATCTCCGGTGGTCAAGAAGGGCGCTGTTGATTTTGAACTCGAAAGGGTTGGATGAACGTGTGAGTGGTGAAGCTGCAGAACCAGCAGACAACAAAACCAGTCCGGAATGGAAACAGTGGAATGCCATAAATTCTCTGATTGTGGCATGGTTGCTTAACTCTTTGGTTCCTAACATTGCTGCTTCTGTAGAGGCACTCACAAAAGCTTCAGAGGTATGGGACACCCTATCAAATCTTTATTCTGGAAAGGGAAATATGTTGATAGCTGAGATTGAGGATAAAGTGCATGACTTGCAACAAGGAAACAAAACTGTGATGGCATATGTGGCTGAGTTGCAACATCTTTGGGGAGATTTAGATCATGTTGATCCTCTGGAACTTGCCCATGGGGAATGTGTGAGTGCTGCTGCAAGCTGGATTGAACGTCGGCGAGTCATGAAGTTCTTGAAGGGTCTTAATCAAGATTTTGAGGGGAGAAGGGCTGCTTTACTGCATCAAACCACTACCCCTTCTCTCAAAGAAGCCATTGCAGCTATGTCCAGAGAGGAAGTGCGTTTGAATATGACAGGGAAGCGATTCTGTCCCTCATCCAACCTTCTACACTAATGAGAGACAAGAGATGAGAGACTGCTATACTTGTGGGCAGAAGGGACACTTGAAGCATCAGTGTACCTCCTTTGCTACACCCAGTAGGGGGAGAGGAGGATACACACATGGCAGAGGAAGCTACAGAGGAAGAGGTGATGGCAGAGGTGGTGGACAGCCATATGGACAGCAGTATGGTAGAGGTGGTGGACAACAATATGGCAGAGGTGGTGGACAGCCATATGGACATCAGTATGGACAGCAGCAGGCTACATCACCCAAGGCACATATGGCAGCAGATTCAGAGCCAACTACCAGCACCTCTCAGGGACAATCAAAGGAAGAAGGACAAAATGAAGCAACCTTTGGGAACTTTGCTCACTATGTCTACAAAGATGAAGGTAATATTGATAGAGTTTCTATAGCCACTCATAATGTTAATTCAGATTGGATTCTTGATTCTGGAGCATCCAAACATGTTACTGGAAATATTAGTGAGTTTGACTCTTATACTCAGTATCCTCCCACACATAGAGGCACTATCCAAACTATAAAGGGGAGGGGTCGGTGCAATGTACACCCAACATAAAATTGTCATCAGTTCTACATGTTCCTGCTTTTCCAGTAAATCTGCTATCTCTAAGTGCCTTGATTGATCAGCAGGACTACCGTATAATAGTTGATAGATATATGTGTTTAATTCAGGAAAGGGAGAGCAGCAAGAAGATTGGGACTGCAACCAGGCATAGAGGTCTTTGGCACATAGATCGTGACAAGATGGGGCATGATGCTAGTTCTGTGCTTTCTGCGATTGTTGGAGGAAAGGAGAGTATGGCACTAGTTCATCATTGTCGAATGGGTCACATGGCGTTTGATAAAATGTTTCGAGTTTTTCCTGATGTAATGAATGGAGTGGACAAAACCAAATTATGTTGTGATGCCTGCGAATATGCTAAGCATACGAGAACCTCTTATGTTAGTAGAGGGATCAGAAGTGTATCCCCATTTGTGTTAGTGCACTCGTACTTTGTGACTTTTATTGACTGCTATTCCAGAATGATGAAGTACTTGGTGACTTTTATTGATTGCAATTCCAGAATGACTTGGATCTATCTTATGCGTCACAAAGATGAAGTGTTCACTTGTTTTTAGAGTTTTTGTGCCTATGTAAAAAAACCAATTCAATGTTCAGGTGCAAGTGATCAGAATTGATAATGGTACTGAATATATCAACAAACCTTTTTGCTGCTTTCTTATCTTCGCAAGGTATACTGCACCAGACTTCATGTCCTGACACTCCTCCCCAGAATGGAGTTGCTGAGCGGAAGAATAGGCACATTCTTGAAGTGGCTCGATCTCTTATGTTTACCATGAATGTTCCAAAATTCTTATGGAGTGAGGCAGTTATGACTGCTACATATTTGATCAACAGAATGCCTTCAAAGATTCTAGGTATGCAGTCTCCTTGCCAACTCCTTCTAAATAACAATGACTTTGTTGTACCACCCTCTTTGGTTGTACATGTTTTGTAAGGGATCACAGGCCATCTGTTGGCAAGCTAGATCATCGGGTATCAAATGTATCTTTATTGGCTATTCCTCCAGACAGAAGGGTTACAAGTGTTGGAGTCCCACCGACAGGAGGACATTTGTAAGCATGGATGTTACGTTTCGCGAGACAGAACCATTTTATGACGGTGAGAGTGATCTTAGTGGCTTGTTCCAGGGGCTTGACCATCTTGGTGATGCTCAAGAGGGGGAGCAACAACAAGGTGCTGATCAAGAACAGCAAGATGGTGACCAACAACAACATCAACAATTTCCTATTGTTGCGGAGATTCCTGCAATTCCTGGTACACCTACACCACCTAGACCCGTACCACCACAAAGATAGCTCCATAATCCACTTGTGTACTCTAGAAGAAAAGTACAAAGGGAACAAGTAGATGCACCGGAGGAGCAACAAGACCAGGGGCAGGGGGAGCAACCCATTGGACCAGAAAATCAAGGAAGTACAAGTGTAGATTCTGCAGAGAAGAATCAATCTCAGACTGAGTCCAATAATAGCCTAGACTTGCCAATTGCAATAAGGAAAGGGATAAGAAATGTTGGGCCCCCAAAGCGACTGAGTTATGATGACCATGACATAGGAAATTATATTTCTTACGAGGCATTGTCACCCACTTTTCGGGCTTTTGTTGCTTCACTGCAAACTGTATCTGTTCCTAAGGATTGGAAGGCAGCCAGGTTGGACCCGAGATGGTGCAATGCTATGATGGAAGAGTTAGAGGCCTTGAAGAAAAATAAAACATGGGAGTTGACAGATCTCCCTAAAGGAAAGAATACAATAGGCTGTAAGTGGATCTATTCTGTAAAACAAAATGCAGAAGGAAAAGTGGAGAGATATAAGGCAAGACTTGTGGCAAGAGGATATAGTCAAACTTATGGCATTGACTATGATGAGACATTTGCACCAGTGGCAAAAATGAGCACTGTCAGAATTTTGATCTCTTGTGCAGAATTTCGGATGGCCCTTGCATCAACTTGATGTCAAAAATGCATTTCTGCATGGTGATCTTCAAGAGGAGGTGTATATGGAGATGCCACCAGGATTTGTCAGACCTGAAACTAAAGGGAAGGTATGTAGACTGAAGAAATCTCTATATGGTCTCAAACAATCTCCACGGACCTGGTTTGACAGGTTCAGACAAGTGGTGTGTGTCATGGGTTATGGTCAATGCAATGGAGACCATACCTTATTTTACAGACATTCGGAGCAGAAAATCACTATCCTTGCTGTGTATGTTGATGATATTATCATCACGGGAGATGATGTTGTGGAAATCACGAAACTGAAAGGATGCTTGAGTCAGGCCTTTGAGGTGAAAGATTTGGGAAAACTTAGATACTTCCTTGGAATAGAAGTTGCAAGATCGTCAAAAGGGATATCACTATCTCAAAGAAAGTATACATTGGATCTCTTAGATGATATGGGCATGCTGGGGTGCCGAGTGGCTTCAACACCTATTGACAGAACACTAAAATCACAGCAGAGTCTGGAGAACCCATAAACAAGGAGAAATATCAAAGACTTGTTGGGAGACTAATATACTTATGCCACACGAGACCAGATATATCATTTGCAGTAAGTGTAGTGAGTCGCTATATGCATGATCCGAGGGATGGACACCTGGAAGCAGCTCAAAGAATCTTGAGATATTTGAAGGGCACTCCGGGAAAAGGAGTGTTGTTTAAAAGTAATGGACACCTAAATGTAGATGGATATTGTGATGCAGATTGGGCTAGCTGCTTAGATGATCGAAGATCCACCTCAGGATATTGTGTTTTTGTTGGAGGAAATTTGGTGTCATGGAGAAGTAAGAAACAATCGGTTGTCTCGAAATCAACAGCCGAAGCAGAGTACAGAGCTATGTCATAGGGCCTGGGTGAAATGTTGTGGGTACGAAACCTTCTAAGAGAGCTGAAAATTTTAAGGCAAGGAAGCTTAAAAGTGTGGTGTGATAATATGTCTGCCATAAACATAGCAAATAACCCTGTCCAGCATGAGCGAACTAAACATGTGGAGATAGACAGATTCTTTATTAAAGAAAAGATTGATGCAGGGATTGTCTCATTGGCTTATGTGAGATCAGGACAACAAGTGGCAGACTGTTTAACAAAGGGACTGGGCTCAAAGGAGTGTAATCTAGCCTGTACCAAGATGGGGATATTGACATTTATCACCCATCTTGAGGGGGAGTGTTGGATAACTGTTGGTGTATCTGTTGGGCTGTCTTCTTGTTCTCTGTTGTGGCCCATTTGGCCCAGCCCAGTCCTGACCTATATAAGGTGCTTCTATCTCTGTAACCCTAAGAAGAGAGAGTTCCTCCCTGCAGCCTCCTACCTCAGGTTAGGCCCTCACCTCTGCCCACAGCTCCTCGTGATAGAGGCTGCTATTTTAAAAAGTAATAGGGCCTAATGGCTTCAACGCATCTGCATAGGACATGGTTGACGACGTGATCCGAAGAAGCAGCGATATGCTGACATGGCGTCGGGCTTTACAGCTGGTTACGCTCTTCATACTAAACACTTATTACTGGAATCAAAGAAATTCAAATCAAATCAAATTTGAACTCAAATTGTGATCACATGTAATAATGGTCAATTCTGCAATTACAATCTGGTCACTACTTTGAGCCCCCCTATCTTCAAGATTTTCAAACCAAACAAATCAAATTCTTTGCACCACATCCAAGTACATGAAGGTGAACAACTTTGGTTAAAGACCACCATATCAAATTCATCCTGGGATCAAAAACTATGCTCATGCAAAGTTGAGACTTTTTAACAATCTCAACATTCTCACTCTTTACCAAATTTTGCAATTATTTTATTTTAAATTTACCACCACCATTGAGTGTCTTAAATTCATTTGCAACTGATCCATACCACCCATTTTAAAATTTTTGGAAGTGCATAACATAGAGCAAAAGTTTGACAAAATTTTGGAATTTCAAATAGGCACAAATCCAAAACACTATTCTAAATAGTGTTTGGCCCAACCTACTCACACTTGAGCTCTACCTTGTCCCACACAGTCCCCTCTCACCTACGTCCTTGCACCAAAGCAAACCCTAGAGGAGGAACACAAGGCATAGCCATGGCCATGCGGCCATGAGCACATGCATGTCACTCCTCTCTCTCCTTCCCTCACCAGCCACGGCCACCTTGCCAAATGAAGACACCTCACTCCTCTTTTTGGACCTGCGGGCCATTGTCGAGGAGGAGCTCGACACTGGCCAGACCAGCTCGCGCCCATGGCGGCCAGGCCATGCCGACGCCGTCGCGCGTGCACGCCGTGGACATGCCCTGGCCACGAGTCGCCTCGCCACCTCGCGCATCCCACGGCCCCCTGCGCATGTTGAGAACCAAGTGACAGCGACGCCGCGGACATGAACGCGACACCGACCCGTGCCGCCGCCGGAGGCGATGAGCAAACCCCGCCAACACCGCGCCGTTCAACTGACGACCGTGTTGAGCACCGCCCCAGGCTTCTTCGCCTTGCCGTAGGACCCGCCATGATGTGTGCTAGCGTTGGCCAGCCCTCGCCTTGCCCAATAGCTCGCCGGAGCGCGCCCATATGGAAACCCGGCGCGGCACCCACGGCCCCACCTCCCAGCCATTATAAATAGAGGCCTCACTCTTCGATTTCTACACCTTGCATGACACTCCCCTCTTCTCCCTGAGTCGCCTAGCCACCTCGCCCTGCTTGATTAGCCACCACCGCCGCTCAATCGAAGCCTCGCGCCGTCGCCGCCGCGGAAGATCACCGTCGATTGGAGCGCCGGGGCATGCTTACTACCGGGAGCTTCGTCGTCGTCCACCACTTCGTGGCTCTGCACACTTGCCTTGTTTGGAGCACGGTGAGCTCTCGGGCCCTAAGCGCCACCTTGATGCGATCTCGCCGTTGACGACGATGGACGTGAGTCGTTGGATCGTGATCTAATCGTACGTCTCGAAGCCCCAGTACCGTTTGTGATTATTACCCAACGACGAGCGGGGCCCACTCGTCGGGCAGCCCAGCGTGCGTGGGCAGCGTGATGGCACAGGTTGCGCGTTTTGAACCGGCGGTTAGTTTTCATGAAGACCAAGTTTTCAAATCCCTAATTCCAAATTGATTTAAATTTCAATACTGGCTCCATTTGAAATTCAATAGATTCAAATTGGCTCAACCAAATTTGATGAATTTTATATATTTGGAAAGCTAGTAAAAATATCTACACAACTACACTGGTCTCACTAGTGAGATTCATTGTAGAAGTAATGCGACAAAAAGAACAAGTCAGGGACTTTTGCACATTCAAACATAATTATTAAAAATCAACCCAAAAATGATATTAAGTTGATTTCAACTCTCATAACTCACATTTCACTTACACTAATTGTTTCTGCAAAAATATGGCATGGTGTTACTTTGAGTGATCATGGCCTAGTTTAAATAAAGGACTATATGGCTATTCTAGTCAAATGATATTGTCCAAAACTATTAGTATGAGAGACTTGCTCTCATTTAAATCTTGTCCCAAGTACTTTCATATGAAGTTGTGACCCTGGTCTAAATACTCTCACATGAAATTACTTGGTGATATTAAATCATAATTGGTATTGTTAAATGGTATGAGGTATTCTACCTCATTTAAATCATTTTTCCAAATGATGATGATGAATGGTTGACTTAGGTCAACGCTGATTTCATCGCTGATGGTTTGAAATTAAATCTGTAGATTCAATGAGAGGGAAAATTATTTCCCTCAAAGAACTAAATGGAAACTATAATACATATGTTATGAGGAAATTATTTTTCTTCAAGAAAGAAAACCAAATGCAACTAATATGTTATGTGTGCCATAATAATAGAATAGTTTGTGTAATAATGATGTGCTTAGTATAGCTCTTGAACCTTGTTGGGTGATTGTATCGTATTCGTTTTTAGACGCTAATCTAGGAGAATACCAAGAGAGGGAGGAAGCGTCTAAGAAAGGAGGAAGATAACTTCCACTACCTCAGGCAGCTAATATTATTGCAAGTCTAAAGCCCTTTTAGGAGCAAGAGCACCATATTAGTCTTACCTTACTTAATGATCCATCTGATTTTGCTTACAAGTTTTTACTTGATTTATAAGATTACTTTTATAGTTAACTTTGATCATATGGATGTATGGTTACTAGAGTAGCAAAGTTAGTCTCAAAGATGGCCAAGCAAGATAGCACCTCATGATTAGTGCTAAATTAAAACTTGATTACTCTAGATGGGAACTTGTGATTTGAAATAAATTTGAAACCTTGGAATGATGATTCATTCTATTGAAAGATTTGAAGGTGAATATGACTTGAATGATAAGGTGGTTTTTGATCAAAACTGATATTGGTTTGGATCGATACCTTTCCAATTTTTGAAATGCCAATGCGATTATTGGGTAGGGCTTATTTAGGTTGCCCCCTTTAGTATGGGTTCCCTCCCGAACCAAGAAGCATCACTTAGGGTTATGTGTTGCCTCAGTTGTATGAGAAATGATGTGAGTTGAGATGAGATATGCGGCACAAGCCACAATGCGAGTTCCAGTTGGCAGTTGGTCTTCAAGCACGGGAGGTAAGCTCATGGGGAGAGGAGTACCTATACTAAAGTATGTAAGTGAAAACGTTATGGTTGATGATCCGCGTCCTGAGTTACGATGATTAGGGGTTATCACTTGACGGATGAAATCAAATGTTGTGGCACAAGTGTGCAACCTCTATGAGTGTAAATGTAATAACTTAAGTGTGGAACAACGAATTAGATTGAAATGGGATGACCGTTTCATATAAAGCGGAGAAATTCCAGCCTTATTGCAACTAAACCTAAGATGGATCGAGGTTCTCTCTCATTTTGCACTCGGTTAAGCAATGTGAGTTAGGGAAATTTCGACATGATCTATTTTGTATCTTGTTACTTTGGGGAATGATTGCATTTGATAAGTGTTAAACATTTAACTATACACATCACACAATATAAACAATGAATTCAAAATTCAAATACAATATATAAATTCAAATTACTTTGAATTTCAAAGTGAATATCAAATACAATATTTAATCAAGAATATAAACATTACATAAATACAAAAGCTCATAAACCAAAACTTGAGCTTTATTGATATGCAACACAAATCAAAGTCTTTACAATATTCTTGATACAATAATTGAATCACATGGGAAAATAAAAAGAAAAGGAAGGTACAGGTTTAGCTAAACTAAACCTAAACTAAGTGGCTTGAGGATGATCTTGGCCAGCAGCATAATTCAAACCTGCACAACAAAGAACAGATACTAGACAGAATACAAGTGTTATCAAAGTTCAGTTTAGACAGTTAGCAGAAATCACACAAGATTCAGTTTGGACAGTGCACACTGTCACAGCACACTTGTGCTTGTCCAAATTTCTGGACAGCACAAGATAGGCATAGGCAGACCAACACTGAGCAAGCCACAGGGGCTCAAGTTTCACCATATGAAGGCTGTTGCTAGCCAAGCAACAACAAGGCAATGCAAGGGGTGAGTCATAAAGTAACCAGGCTTGTGTGTCATGGCCAGGGAAGAAGTAGAGACCATATAAATAGCACACAAACCCTAGAACCATGACAGTCGACCACATATGCAAATCACCAGGTAAGGGTGAAGCAAGAACCAGCACCAGTTCATCAAGTTCATACTCAGAGCAAACCTTTAACTATAGCCACAGGGAATCATAGTGACGGCTTCGACAGCTGGAAGTGTTGTGCTAAAAACTAAATCTTGCATCAGCCAAATATTTTACTAAATTTAGACAAAGGTATACCAAGTTCTGGGCGGATCAATGGATCTGATCCATCATCATATGCATGATATATAATCATGGGGTGGCGGTCTCAAGTGGGTAGATCATCACTTGGTTTTCACCAAGGATTACTGTGCCAGTCTAAAAGCTACTAAAAATAGAAAGCACCTAGATGCAGTCTTGTACAAGCTAGCACACGTACGCAGGATGCACACTAGCGGATGGATGCGCAGGATAACGATTAGATGAATTGCAAAGGATTAGCGATAATAAGACTGCGATGCGTCTAGCTGAACCATCGGTAAACCTAGATTCATCAGGAGCAAGCACTGTAGCATTCTTATCAAGTATGATTCCCAAATAT
This sequence comes from Lolium multiflorum, assembly GCA_030979885.1. Lineage (NCBI taxonomy): Eukaryota > Viridiplantae > Streptophyta > Magnoliopsida > Poales > Poaceae > Lolium > Lolium multiflorum. Next base: position 255,197 of record JAUUTY010000480.1, read on the forward strand.
ACCGCAAACAAGGTTGAGTAGCCACAAAGATCCAACTAAATAGGTGAGCAACCAATCAGTAGCAAGGCTATTGAGGTCACATCACACTTAGCACCAATTAAAGAAAGCCAAATATACACATCATTATCCAGAAATGGATTCAGATTCAATTGCTTGCTAGACAATCATGAATAGCCAAATCATTTGCAAGCAAGTCATTTAAATCATTACTGCATAAGCAGTTCATAATTTAATTAATACAAGTATGAATTTATCACATATCCATGCCCAACAGCGGCGGTAGCCATCCTTCGAGCAACACAGTTTAATCACTGCATCATAGCCATTGGAGCAAGTCCAGGTAGCTTGAATGAGCAACAACAATACAGTTAGCATAGTGATGCTTGAGCTTATCGGCATCAACAAGTGAATCACTTGTACCAATTGTCGTAAGCCATCACTGACAATTAATTGATCAAATGGATCAATTGAATCAAGTCAAGCTACACAGGGAAGCTAGCCAACAAGCAAAGAATGATCCAATGGATCACTAGCTTGCATAGGAAGCACAGAAGCATATCACAAGCACCACTGGCACACACAAGTGTCACTGATGCATCACAAGTACACCTAGACAAGCAAGCATGATATGCCAGTAAGCACAAGCAAGTCATAATCAAGCATAGCATGGCATAGCAAGCTTTTGAGCAAGCACAGCAGAGCATGGCAAGTACACAGAGCATGCTAGGAGCAGCAGAGAAGCAAGTAAAGCATGAATGTAAAAGCAAGCAGCAGCGATGCAGGTGTGCAGCCAGTGGCCATGAGCTTACGTAGATAAACACGGAAGATTGCGCGGCAATAGCCTTGCTGTGTGATGGGATCACGAAACAGCAGGCAGGGAGGATGAAGAACAATAGCAAAGGAGGCGCACGAAGAGAAGGAGGAGGTGAAGTACACTTACTTTCGCGCACAGGCTAGGGCATAAGCGAGGAAGCGGAGTGCTGTTGCGTCCTGCTGAAATTGCAAGTCCGGGGTAAGCGGCAGACGTTACGCAGCTGTGAGCAAACACGAATAACACCACCGTAGCGAAAGGCACACGAGGCGGCGAGCACGTGCTGCGAAGCACCGCGCTCGTCCAGCAGGGAGAGCGCACCCATCGTTCGCGGGGACGAGCGCTCGCGGAGGTGTCGAGCGATTCTCCACGAGATCCCGGAACGGAGATCGCCAGGAGAGGAAGAAAAGGGGAAAACCACACGCGGGACAGATCGGTAGATGCGCAGCGACGGTTCTATTTGGTAGGTCGCTAAAGCGGGGAGCTGCCGGGTGGCAGACTTGAGCGGCGCCATGGCGTGGCTCATCATCGCCACGAGCGTCGCGAGGAGGCTAAGGTTAGGAGCGGAGAAGAGCGAGAGAGAGTAGAGTGAGTGAGGTGGAGTGGTCGTGCTCACCAGGCCCATAAAAGGAGAATAACCTTATTGAACATCCACAGAGCTTTGGAAACCAAATATGGTGGGCCCAATACTAGGGGCCAGGGCATTTATCTTTAACTTGATTAATAAGACGAACTTTGCAATTTTAATAAATAAAATACAACTCTAAAAAATCCATTAAAAATTGGATTGAATGAAAAATAAATCTTAACAAGAATAAAATATGAAATGGAATTGATGAAACAAATTCAAAATTATGAATTTTAAGAATTTAAACTTGGAATTTCAAACTATTATTTCCTTGTATTTAAAATTCAAGGAAAAATCTCAAATAAGTTCAAATATTTATTTTCAAACATTTCAAATGAAATTCTACTATTCCAAGTCATTTCTATTGGAAAAGGGTATTTTTCCCAGAAATACTATATTCTTTTTATTCCAAAAACTATAGAGGTAACTCTATGATTTCAAATTATTTTTGGAATGATTAAGGGAATCACCAAGTAAAATAGTTTTACTTTGAATTGTTGTACTTTGTGTGAATTAAAATGGTTTATACTTTTAAATCAATTGCAAGTTACCGTCAAAGACATAAATCTTAAACTCAACCCTAAATTGATATAACTCAGCGGGGTAAAGGGATTCAACATAAAATAATACATCCATGATTGCATTATTTGGATTTTATAACATTGTCCTTACAGAGACAATGATGCTTCTTCGAACCGAGTCGAGGTTCCATCAAGCGCATTGTTGCACTATCTACATGGAGTCCACGAACAAATTCACACTTGCTCATATCAACTTGAGTATTTTCTACTACTTTAATGCAAAGCTATATACTTATCATTCCTGCATCGCAAATGAAATGTTACTTTCCAACTATAAATATGACTATGTGGCTAGCAATGGAACCATGGTATGTGTTGATATGGTGGAGGTTCCATTGCAATGGGTTATATCACCTAGGATTAATTACCAATGCCGTCCAGTGATTCTAGCGCCGTACAAACCGCGTTGACCATGAGATCCTATAATGGCTCTGGGGAAGCCAGCCGTATCTTTTCCCTTCTGCACGCCAACGGATTGGTAGAGCCGGTGGGGTGTTGGAGGCACTGCCGCAATAGGTTGGGATATCCTTTTAAATCCCCATCCATTAGTGATGATAAGCTCTACCATCTATGAAGGATTGTCCGGAGTACACCGTGAGTAAAGCCGTATTATCGGGAGAAGTCTACTGGGGGTGTACGGTTGGACAAAAGGGTGGGTTTGCAGTCGCGGAGAAGGCGGTGTGGGCTTGGATCTTTATACCTGGCCTCACACCAAAGGAAGTGTGAACGGGGGCAAGTCCTTGCGGATGGCAAAAAGGGTGAGATCTCTTGTGGGAAAAGTAACGCACCTGCAGAGTGTATCAAATTGTGGTTGTCACTCCTTGTTCCGGGAAGGGACTGAGAACGCTGCCGGAAAGGAACTCCACGAAGTTCTAATCAACCTGTGACTAGCGGGCATAGTTTTCATAATAAAAGCAACTTTCGAAGAAATGATTTCGAAACATGCATTGACCTGCGATTTCCTGATCAATGAGTAAGTAGCCTAATTCATCAAACACCTTTTACTCTTTTAGAACTTGAGTTGAGTACCCCTGTACTCACTTTCTTTTCAAACACCCTTACTTGCTGATGTGATCGGAAGTGGAGGCCATCAGCGATGGAGCACGAGAAGGAAGTTACAGTAGTCTCTGAAGAACTTTGATCTTCTGGGGTGAGTGGAAGGCGTAGACTATGGGATAGTCTACGGATCAGATATACGGAGGTGGAGGAGTAGTGACATCCCCTAGCATCATAGAGCCGAGCAGCGTAGTGGCATGCCCGATCGTTGATATAACACTCATGAAGTACCATTCGCAAATATTACATCCCTCAGAGTAATACAACAGAACATAGCAAGGTCCATAACTCATTCACTTATTATTACAATTATCATACAAGTAGATGCGAAGACTTCTCTTGGGTCCTAAGAGGATAACTCTGAGTTCGAGGCGAACCCAACTTTACAATACCATTGTCTCATTAAACTAAACATGGATTTATTCGAGCAGCTATATAGTAAGAGTTCGCGCTCTCGGCTACTACTACTCCTCCTGATATCTTTAGGCTTGTTCTCCTCCGGAAGCCTCCCCGGATCCGTA
>JAUUTY010000481.1:0-257024 GCA_030979885.1 Lolium multiflorum
TTCGAAGAATGTCTGACAAATGGAGGGTTCTTTTTGGTGGAAGTCACATCTTAAGTTCCTGGATATTTATAAGGCCATGGCTAGGCGCAATTTAGACAATGGACAGCACTGCTATGTTTTGGAATGATATTTGGGAGGATTCATGTTTGCACTTTAAATTCGCTTCTTTCACTTTTGCAAAAAGTGTTGGAGATATGCCCAAGAGGCAATAATAAAATGGTTATTATAATATATCTTTGTGTTTATGATAATGTTGCATACCATGCTATAATTGTATTAACCGAAACATTGATACATGTGTGTTATGTAAACAAATAAGAGTCCCTAGTAAGCCTCTTGTATAACTAGCTTGTTGATTAATGGATGATCATGGTTTCGTGATCATGAACATTGGATGTTATTAATAACAAGGTTATGTCATTAGGTGAATGATATAATGGACACACACCCAAATGAGCGTAGCATAAGATCAAGTCATTAAGTTCAATTTGCTATAAGCTTTCGATACATAGTTGCCTTAATCCTTCGACCATGAGATCATGTAAATCACTTACACTGAAAGGGTACTTTGATTACATCAAACGCCATTGCGTAAATGGGTGGCAATAAAGGTGGGATTAAGTATTTGGAAAGTGTGAGTTGAGGCATATGGATCAATAGTGGGATTTGTCCATCCTGATGACGGATAGATATACTCTGGGCCCTCTCGGTGGAATGTCATCCGATTAGCTTGCAAGCATATGAATAGTTCATAAGAGATCACATACCACTGTACGAGTAAAGAGTACTTGTGAGACGAGGTTGAACAAGGTATTGAGATACCGATGATCGAACCCCGGACAAGTAAAATATCGCGTGACAAAGGGAATCGGGATCGTATGTAAATGGTTCAATCGATCACTAAGTCATCGTTGAATATGTGAGCCATTATGGATCTCCATCCCGCTATTGGTTATTGCTCTGGAGAGGAGTCTCGACCATGTCCGCATAGTTCGCGAACCGTAGGGTGACGCGCTTAAGGTTCGATGTCGAATAAGTAGATTCGGAATATGAATGGAGACGAAGTTTGTTCGGAGTCTCGGATGGGATCCAGGACATCACGAGGAGGTCCGGAATGGTCCGGATAATAAGATTCATATATGGGAAGTCATTTTCAGGGTTACCAGAAAAGTTCAGGATTTTTCGGTATTGTACCGGAGGTTCTAGAAGGTTCCGGAGGGTACCATAGTGGGGCCCACCTATCCCGAACGTCCAACATGGACCGGAGGGGGTCACATAGGCCCACATGGGCCAGGCACACCAGCCCCCAAGGCCCATGTGGCTGGATCAAGTGGATAAGATCAAATCCCTTGAAATTAGGGACTTAACTTGGGGGGAAGTTGCCCCCCTTGTTTTGGCCGACCCAAAGGCTTGGAGGGGGGGGCCAAGGCAGCCCCCCCACGCCTATATAAGAGGGAGGGGAGGGCTGGGGCGCAGCACATGATTTCCCCAAGCCCTAGCCGCCCCTCTCTCCCTCCTCCTTCTTCCTGCGCAGGCTTGGCGAAGCCCTGCAGGAATTTCTCCTCCACCTCCACCACCACGCCGTCGTGCTGCTGGGATTCCGAGGAGATCTACCACCTCCGTTGCCCGCTGGAACGGGAGAGGGAGGAGCTTCATCGACACCGTACGCGCGACCGAGTACGGAAGTGCTGCCGGATTGCAGCACTGGGGATGATCGTCTACATCAACAACGAGATTTGATCTCGTAGGCTTTGGAAATCTTCAAGGGTTAGTATCTTATCAACCTCGTTGCTTCTCCGATCTTGTAGATTAGATCTTGGGTGTTCCATAGATTAGATCTTGGATTTATTCGTCTTGCTGTGAGGAAAATTTTTGTTTTCTTATGCTACTTAACCCCAACAAAGGGTATACTGAGCTACGTCTATGCATAGATCTCGCTGTACCCAGTAGAACACAATGGTTTTGTGGGCGCTGATGCTTTTGTTGCTTTAGTTTGTGTACTTTGCATCTTAAGTGATGGTGAGAGCTAATGCCCGGCTAACTTTTGAGATGACCGTCTCATGAGACTTGCTCCACGCTTGACATGCAACTTGTATCGTATAAGGGCTTTGCGGGTGTCTCTGCCTCTCCCACCATAGTGAAGATTCAATTTACTCTTCTATTGCCAACACTAGTATCACCGTTGTATTCATGTTCGTAGGTAGATTGGATCTTACCAAAACCCTAAACCACGTAAATATGCAAACCAAAATTAGAGGCGTCTAACTTGTTTTCAGGTTTGGTGATGTGATATGGCCATGATGTGATGATGATTATATTTGATGTATGAGATGTTCATTGTTGTATTATGGCAACCGGCAGGAGCCTAATGGTTGTCTTTAATTTTTGTTAAAAGACCTGCGTGTCTATTCATCATGTAATAGCTTTATTTCAAGTAGTTGTTATAGTAGCTATAAGTTGGACAACCATGAAGCGGCGCCACGGACCTTGGTGCAATGCTGGTGATGATGGAGATCATGATCATGTGCTTTGGAGATGGAGATCAAAAGCACAAGAAGAAAGGCCATATCATATCACATATTATGAATTGCATGTGATGTTAACTTTATGCATCTTATCTTGCTTAGATCGCGACTGTTGGCATTATAAGATGATCCCTCTCACTAAATATCAAGATAATAAAGTGTTCATCCTTAGTATGCACCGTTACTAAGACTTGTCGCTTCGAAGCATCTCGTGATGACCGGATAGACTCTACATGTGCATACAACGGGTGCAAGCCAGATTTGCACACGCGGATACTAAGGTTGCCTTGACGAGCCTAGCATGTGCAGACATGGTCTCGGAACACGGGATACCGAAAGGTAGAGCATGAGTCATATGAATGATATGATGAACACTTTGAATGTTCGCCTTTGAAGCTACATCTTTTCTCGTGATGATCGGACTTGGTGTAGTGGATTTGGTTCGTGTAATCACTAAGACAATGCGAGGGATGTTGTTTTGAGTGGGAGTTCACCTAGTTAATTGAAGAATTAAAAATGAACTCAAATTATCATGAACATAGTCTGAATAGTATTTTGAATTAAATTTGTAGAATTGGCATCCGTTTTCTACCATGCGCTAGTCTTGTAATTGAGATAGAAATATTGTTAAGTCTGACAAGTAACTTTACGGACTGGTACCGTATTGTTAAAGAATCAAGATATGATTAAGTCCTAATGCAAACTTTTAGTAAACCTCACATTAATGATTCAAAGAGCAATGGTTTCAATTAGTACCTTAAATCATCTTGTCTCCGTGAAACTTGAAGTTTCAAATCCGTTTGAAAAGTAAGGAGCTGAAAATTTTGTTTTCAGAAATAAGCAAGGTATGAGATATATGTGATATCTAAGACCCTATTGCAAGATGATAGAATATAATTTGGTGACTACATAAACTCATAAGTTTTATGGGAATGTACGAAGGTTGAAAACGCCGGGCGTCTCAATCCTCCAACTAGTTGGGCACTAACGATATTCGCATATCCATGAAGTGATCGCCCTTAGTATGCACCGTTGCTAAGACTCGTCGCTTCGAAGCATCTCGTGATGATCGGGATAGATTCTACGTGTGCATACAACGGGTGCAAGACAGATTTGCACATGCGAATACTAAGGTTAAAACTTTACGAGCCTAGCATGTACAGACATGGTCTCGGAAAGTCGTCATGATTTGATGGATAAAATTATGAGTGAAATTGTTCATCACATTAAAGGTTATTAATAGTGAAATCTAGAACGCTTGTCATGTGATGATCAACTTCAAGGTAAGAACCTCAAGGTTATTGGTATTTGACCAATGGACCTAGAAGTTATTGAAGGTGAAGTGTTTTTCTGAGAATGAGGAAAGCTAAAAGAGAAACTACAAAAGATATTTTGGAAAAAGAAAGAAAAGACTAGAAAGTCTAGGTCATGTGTATATAGATGATATACATGTTATGGATGTATTCCTTGTTTGGTCACATAATGAAATTCTTGGGTATTTGTACCAGATTGGTTGGTATGAGATGTCATACAATACAACACAATACAAGAATACGATGGCCTAAGTGACTAATAAGGAATGTGATAGGAATGCACGTCTGGAACAAAAATAAAGTGTTATTATGTTCGCCGTTGGCATTCTGTCTAGCCATTCAGATTTATAATAAAGAACTTTATAATTGTTGTCTTGTTCTGGTTAAATGAAAACAATGAGGTTGTTCAAATTGTAACAGGATTCCATGTACGATGGATAAGTTATTATAAATCTTTATGGTGAAGCACACATACATAACATTGACGCTAAAATGCCATAAGGCAATGATTTGAATTCCACTTATTTGTGGAACCGCCATTTAGGTCATGTTAGAAAGGAACGCATGAAGGAACTCCATGCAAATGGATTCTTGGAGTCATTTGATTTCTGAATCATTTGGCGCTTGCAAATCTCTTCTAAAGAGAATGACTTAAATCCCGTTCATAGGCCAAGAGTTGAACGGGCAATTAACTTAGTGGAAACATACATGGTGATGTATATGGTTCACTGGGCATAGTTGTGTGTGAGATTCTTCTACTTCATGAAAACTTCTAACAATGAATTGAGTATATATGTGGATATATTCGATAAGGAAGAAGTTTGAAACATTTGAAAGGATTCAAATAAATTTCAGCATGAAGTGGAAATCATCGTAATAGAAAAGTCAAATATCTATGATTTGATCATGGTGGAAATATTTGAATTACGAGTTTTAGCGAACATCTAAGAGAGTTATGAAATTGTTCTACTACTCACGTTTCTTGGAGTATCATAGTGATGATGGAGTATCCAAGAGACGTATCCAAAACTTGTTGGATTAATGATGAGATAAAATAAAATGACGCCATTATACTTTTGTGGATTATGCTTTAGAGACTACCGCTTTTACACTGAATAGAGCATCATCATGATCCATTGAAATGACACCATATGAGTTATGGCATGGGTATAAACCCTAATAGTCCTTTCTTAAATTTTGGTATGCGTAGCATAAGTGAATGAGTTTACAACCAAAATCGGATGAATGTCTTTGTTGGTTATCCCAGAGAATTGATTGGGAATTCTTTCCACTATTAAGTAAAAGACAAACGTGTTTGTTGATGTTACTTGCTTATTTCCAAGAAATTGTTTTCTAGCGAAGTATTTGAGTGGGAGGACAATGGAACTTGATAAGGTTCATGAACCTGAGCATGATGATCAGAGTAGCACATCACATCGGAAATGGTTCCGGGAAGCAGCTACGAAGATCATGGCTCCCATGTCTATAAAGTGTTATAGTCATGGAGATCAAAGTACCTATTGAACCTTGTAGATGTGGTTTACTTTGTGATCAAATGAATGATTTGTGAACAAAGGATTGATTTTGAATAATGATAAACCAACTACATACAAAGAAGTTATGATGGGCCCTGACTCCGTTAAAATGGCTATGCGCCATGAAATCCAAGATAGGTGAACACTTTTTGAAAGTAAATGGATCTATAAAATTGATGGACTTGGATGCAATATCCTTAAAAAGCTTGACTTATCGGAAAGTTGTTTACGACAAAGTTCAAAGAGTTGACTACTAATAAGATTAGATCTTCCGTGGCAATGCTTATAGTCTATGTGGATTATTCTAGTAATCGCTACATATTTCTTTTAAGAGATATGCTAGTAGGATGGCATAAATACATTCCTTACCAGAAGTGTGTATGAAGGATGTATACTAGATACAACCAAGAGTTTTGTTGGTCCGTGGAATACTAGATAGGTATACAAACTTCAATTGGATGAAGTGAGTATCGCGGAGTTGGAATCTTCACCTGATGAAATAATCAAAGAGTTTTGATTTCATCGAAACGATGAAGATGCTTGCATTTGCAAGAAATTATGTGGGAGCGCTGAGACATATTTTTAATACTTTATGTAGATGACATATCGTTGATTAAAAAATAATGTAATCATGTACTTGATGTGATTAAAAGGTTTCATTGAGAATTAATTTCAATGAAAGGATATGGACCGAAACATATTTAGTGTCAAGACCTATGAAGATAGATTAAAACACATGCATAATAAGTTTAAGTCAAGGTACATAGAGTGAATATTGAAGTAGTAATATAAAAATATTAAGAAGGTGTTCTTTTCATGTGAAGGTTTAACAAGACTTGAGTGTATTTGACATTCAATGAGTAAAAACACATGAGTGACTTTAGATCACGAATAATATGTACAAAATCAGATGTCCTGTGCTCTAAAGTGTTACGAGCATATACCAGGATGATTCATGTAATGGTCATTGGACAACAGTAAGAATATCCCTGAGTACTTTAGAAGAACCAAGGATATATATTGTTTTATATGGGTAATGACAAACAAATCGATGTAAGGTGTTGCACCGATATTAGTTTGGTCACATATAAAAGTAAAATTTCAATCTCAATTAGGCTAAGTGTCATTTAAAAGGTAGCACAATGAGCTAGAATATGTCTATGCTAGATTTAGATGAGTTCTAAATATTGTGACGGATTCTACAAATGAAGGCAGAGTATGTCATTGTTTTGACAATGACTGAGGATGTTTAAGTCGAAGAGTTCTTGGAGAACTTGGTGTAGTTCCGATAGTGTCAGAACTTTGAAGCTATATTGTGTGTGACAATATTAGTGACTTATTTCAGACCGCAGAATTAAGGTTCCACCAGAGGACTAAGCATATACAATTAATGCCGACTCATTTGGAAAATGAGTGATGCGTTGAGACGCAAATGAATTGCAAAATATATACGTTTCTGAGCATGTCAGATCCGTTGACTAAAAACCTCTCCCGTGAGCAATACATGATAAAGCACCATAAGGCCAAGGTGTTATATCTTTACAAATGTAAACTAGATTATTGACTCTAGTGCAAGTGGGAGATCGTTGGAGATATGCCCAAGAGGCAACAATAAAATGGTTATTATAATATATCTTTGTGTTTATGATAATGTTTGCATACCATGCTATAATTGTATTAACCGAAACATTTGATACATGTGTGTTATGTAAACAACAATGAGTCCCTAGTAAGCCTCTTGTATAACTAGCTTGTTGATTAATGGATGATCATGGTTTCGTGATCATGAACATTGGATGTTATTAATAACAAGGTTATGTCATTAGGTGAATGATATAATGGACACACACCCAAATGAGTGTAGCATAAGATCAAGTCATTAAGTTCAATTTGCTATAAGCTTTCGATACATAGTTGCCTTAAGATCATGTAAATCACTTACACCGGAAGGGTACTTTGATTACATCAAACGCCATTGCGTAAATGGGTGGCAATAAAGGTGGGATTAAGTATTTGGAAAGTGTGAGTTGAGGCATATGGATCAATAGTGGGATTTGTCCATCCTGATGACGGATAGATATACTCTGGGCCCTCTCGGTGGAATGTCATCCGATTAGCTTGCAAGCATATGAATAGTTCATAAGAGATCACATACCACGGAACGAGTAAAGAGTACTTGTCGGGAACGAGGTTGAACAAGGTATGGAGATACCGATGATCGAACCTCGAACAAGTAAAATATCGCGAAAGGGAATCGGCATCGTATATAAATGGTTCAATCGATCACTAAGTCATCGTTGAATATGGGGGAGCCATTAGACCTCCAGATCCCGCTATTGGTTATTGCCCGGAGAGGAGTCTCGACCATGTCTGTATAGTTCGCGAACCGTAGGGTGACGCGCTTAAGTTTCGATGTCGCATAAGTAGATTCGAAATATGAGATGGAGTCCGATTTTGTTCTGAGTCCTGGGATGGGATCCAAGACATCATTTAGGAGGTCCGAATGGTCCTAGAATAAGATTCATATGGAAGTTGGTTTTTCAAAGGTTACCTAAAAAAGTTCAGATTTTTCGTATTGTACCGAGGTTCTAGAAGGTTCGAGGGTACCATAGCTGGCCCACTCTATCCCGACCGTCCAACATGGACCGAGGGGGTCACATAGGCCCATGGGGTTGTGCACACAAATTTCAAGGCCCATGTGGCCGGATCATGGATAAGATCAAATCCTCGAAATTAGGACTTAACTTGGGGGAAGTTGCCCCCTTGTTTTGGCCGACCCAAAGGCTTGGAGGGGGGCCAAGGCAGCCCCCCACGCCTATATAAGAGGGAGGGGAGGGCTGGGGCGCAGCACATGATTTCCCCAAGCCCTAGCCGCCCCTCTCTCCCTCCTCCTTCCTCAAGGCAGCTTGGCGGGCCCCCGCAGAATTTCTCCTCCACCTCCACCACCACGCCGTCGTGCCGGGATTCCGAGGGGGATCTACTACACCTCCGCTGCCCGCCGGAACGGGGAGAGGAAGGGCTTTCATCGACACCGTACGCGCGACCGAGTACGTAAGTGGCACGCCCGGTGGGACGATCGTCTACATCAACAACGAGATCCATCCTAGGCTTTGGAAATCTTCAAGGGTTAGTCCAATATCAATCTCGTTGCTTCGACGATCTTGTAGATTAGATTCTGGGTGTTCCATAGATTAGATCTGTTGGTTTTTGTTCGCCATAGGAAAATTTTTGTTTTCTATGCTACGAACCCCAACAAAAGAATATCAACTGTATGTGATGTCATTTCCCAAGAGTTCAAGACCTGCTCCATCCCACCCTCTCAACAGACATTTCAAGAATTTGAGAAATTTGAGTAGCTTTGCTCCAATGCTTCCTGATAATTGCACAACCTAGAATAAGGATTCAATGGAGTTACGCTTTGGGGAAATAATCAATTCTCCACAAAGAAGTTTATAATGTCATGATTGGTCACTACACACACCCTTGAAATTTTCTCTGGATTCGGAAATCTTCATGTCGTACAAAAAAAACACAAAATTCTTTTCCGGTTGTTGTTATTGCAGATTTAACACATAAATCTCTTGGGAAGAAAGAATTTTAATCTACCTTCATACTCATAAAAAAGTTAACCACAATGCAACTAGGAACAAACCTGGTTCATCTCTTATGGACTTGCCCTTTTGAAGAGTTATGTTGGGACTATATTTATCCACAAAGAACTTACATCTATCAAGAATGGATGCTCTCTATGACGTCAAGAGCAAGCTTATTGTGCCTTTTGCTATGGAAATTATCATCATAGCTGCTTGGGGATCTCAGACAAGTTGTAATAATAAAATTTTCAAGAATCTATTATTACAAAAATTCCGTATTGAAGGCCATTTACAAGAATGCTTCAAATGATTCAACAGAGGATGAAGGAAAACATGCACAAGTGTAGAGCTTTAGCCTAGTGTTTTTTAGTTTTTTTCTTTTTTTTCTTTATACCCTGTATAATGACTCTCAGACATGCTTCTCGCTTTATTAAATAACAAAAATTGCACTTGGATTTTCCCACCATTTACCCTCAAAATAAATATATGTACAAGTTTATTTGATATTAAATTTTCTAGTACTACGTGCTATGATAAGATCTACTTATGATATTACTATCATCTCTCTCATTTTTAGTTACACTGCCAATGCTAGATTTTTCATGCATGAAATACATGATACTACCTATGATACTTCCATTGTGGGTAGTCTAAGAGCAAATAAGTTGTATCTTAGTGTGCTATCGTAGGCAGTGGTGTGCGTGATAAGAGACAATTGGCCTGCCATTATATCTTAAAGGTTGTCTCCACATTTAATGATTTTGGTAGATATGTATGCATGTGATTATTAGCCACTCTTTTTGTCTATAACTTTGTGCAAGGGTTCACAATGGGGATTTCTAGCGCGATATCGTAGGTACTTTGCTTCTGTGGCACCATATTTTATGATAAAAGAGAGTGTTGTTGTATCTAGCTAAGACTAGTCATAAAGGAGAGAAGATAAGCAGTTAGCATTTACATGCATTAATCTACGTTACTATCTCTATAAGTGAGAGGTAACATATATATAATGTCATGCATATTTATTAAAATAGACTCATCTTTGCTCGCAAATGTGTGATGTGATGGTAGCTGATAACTAGTTACTACATCTCTCTCTTTCTTCAGTTAATATCTTGCCATGTCATCAAATGGCATGGTATCAAAGATGTGAAGATTATGTTAATCTCTACTAAGGAGTAGTCTAAGACTAGTCACAGTGCATAGTATCATATAGTAGTATCATCATGCGTATGATACTACTACATGTTACTATGTCTACAATGGGTAGTATCATGTATTAGTATCATAGTATTTTTATATTAATTTATTTGTAGAATCTCAATGCAAATCTATGTACAAGATGTATTTAACATTAAATTTCTTGTACTATAGTCCTACTTATTACCAGATTCGCCACGATATACTATAATCCTCTCTCTCTCATCCCAATTTCCAGACTGCCACACATCAGCTTTTTCTTAATGCATGAGATGCATGATATTACTCATGATACACCCATTGTGGGTAGTCTAAGATACAACACTTGCACGCGGCCATAGGCAAAAGACTATAGTATCCCAATCACATGCATGCATGAGCCTAAAATCATTAAATTTAGATACAACACTAAAAAACAATGCATTGTACTACTTGTATCTTAAGAAACACCACTATCTAACGTGCTATGAGGCAATTCATTGTGGTGTTGGGTCTAAGATACAACATCATTATTTTTCCTTTAACTTTGGTGCCACATAAACAGTTTTGCTATGATAGCTCCTATTGTTTGTTTGATTAAATAATTCAGAGTATGTATATGATGTGCAAACTCTACAAGTTTAGTAATCCCTCTATTTTTATTTATCATGATTATGTGTGTTTGACCAAAGTCAAACTTTAAAATTGATCAAATATTTAGCTTATGTTTTATTTAAACTGTAACAAACATTTAGTGGAGGTAATTCTCTCCTTCTCGCCTTACTAGTCTTCCCGTATCCCCAGATCGACAATTTAACCTATATAATTTAAATTATATAATGCAAAAATTATATCATTAGAAAATAGAACATCTAAATTTTTAATGATATAATTTTTATAACATATAACTAATACTAACTTGATCAAATTTGCGACCTAGGCACGCACGCCTAATAAACTGTGAGAGAGGGGTAGTATTATTATTCCTATAATTGTGTTTGGCATCACTAGCTTCCTCATTTCTGCTGGTGGATGCCGTATGTACAAACTGCATATTCGCATCTATGTTCCGTGCATAATGATGTATGCTTGATTAGGGGCATCTCCGACGGAATCAAACCTAGTTTTGTAGTATTGTTTAGCGGCTGATATGGTGTAGGTGTTTATGGGTGCCAACCTAACATGTTGTTTTCCATTGCGGGTGAGTAGTCTCCATGGGAGTCTTTGGCTCTTATGTGGTGGCCAGAGATTATTTGTCGCTTCAGTGGAAGGTATTTGGGAAGCGCATTTCCAACACGCGACGCAAACAAAAGCCTGAGCTGTTGTGGACCGCGCGGTTAAAAATGCGCCTGCACCAAATTCTAGCAGCAGCGACGATAAATGATTCGGTCGTCCAAGGACGTAAACGTGACCCAAATATGCCGCACGTTTCCATCTTGCGATCGCTGCGCGGTCGCGCCAAGCGCCTCTTTCTTACCCGGCTCCCGTACGTCAGGGACATCAAATCGACCGCACTCTGTATTTTCTTTCCTCTTCCCCTTCTTTGTTGTCCCAGTGTGACGCCATCACCCCATTCCCACCCCACCGCATCGCCGCAGCACACGCCGGGTCGGCTTCGGCCTCGTCACACGGAGAACGAGGATCTCGAGTCGAGGCAGGTTCTGGACGCACCGCCGCCCGTTTGGGAGCCAAACATCCGCCGGTTGCGCCGTTCGCCCGCCGCCACGCACCCGTTCCCACACTGCGCCAGAAGTACTCATCTTTGGACGCTATTAGTGGGCGACCATTGATCAACGGTTGCTACTCACGCAGATGGACATGTGGAAGATGCTGGACAAGTTCCGCGCTGAGGTCATGGACTCCTCTTCCGATGATCACACGATGACCAGGGCTACTGCTGTGGCCTCCATGCCCACGGCATAGTGCCAGCATGCTCGCACCTGTGGCTCGTGAAGGGCCGCTCAAAAAAAGCCGTCGTGCAGCAGAGTGGAAGGGAACCTCCGGTTCCACAACGACTACCGCACCGATCCGTGTTCTCAACAAATGTTCTGCCGCACAGGATGTCAAGGGACTCGTTCATGGTTATTCTAATGACATCGAGAATACGACCCGTACCCAATGCAGCACGATGCAATGTGTGTGCTAGGCTTCACCTCCTACCAAAAATGTTCCGCAGCTATTCGCATGCTATCCTATGGAATGGCTGCTGATATATTCGATGAGTATCTTTGAATGGGTGAGAGCACCTGCCTTGAGTCCATGTACCGGTTTTGCCGAGCCGTGATTGTCGTGGGAGAATATTACCGTAGGAGCCAACAATTGAGGATAGGAGGTTGTTGTTCATCAACGAGTCTAGAGGGTTCACATGAATGATTGCGCATAGATTGTACGACTTTAGAGTTAAGAATCAAGCCCATTTGGATGGCAGTGGCGTGACAACGGCCATGCGAGGGGATGCACGCACTGCCATTCTTGAAGCAAGATATATTAAGATTTATGGATTTGGCGTTCATTCTTTCGTATGGCCTGCCCAACAATGGCATCAATGTGTTGCACCGATCACCGGTTTTTAACAAAGCTTATGCAAGGCAAAGCTCCCCGGGTGAGCTACGAGATCAATGGAAATGAATATGATAAGCCATATTATCTTGCTGATAGTATCTACCCTAAGGCCACACTGGTGAAGACTGTCCGTAATCCAAACTCCGAGAAGACGAGGAGGTTTGCCAAGATGCAAGAGGCTTGCAGGAAAGATGTGGAGCGTGGATTTGGTGTGCTCCAAGCTCGGTGGGCAATTGTCCGTCACCCGGCAAGAACATGGTCGTCGAAGATCATGCATGTGTTTATGACATGTCAGGATCATGCACAACATGATCGTTGAGAACGAGCGTCCGATGGCCGCAATAAGCACCAATGGGATTCCCAAGGTGACTTGGTTGCGCCTAACTCCGGCGTCATCCCCGCAAACTAGTATATGATGCACATGAATGTTGAAGGCATTGACAAGAACATGTCCAAACACCTACATATGGATCCGATTGGAGCATCAATGAGCATCAAGGGCCATGAAGACAATGCTAAAGAGAGGTCAATATCATCTTATTTTCATGTAGACTTTTAAGAATTTGGATGTAATAACTGAGACTACTTTGAACCTGTTTATTTTGTTGTTTAAACATCCCAATTCATGCCCACGGCCAAATGTGTCGCCCTGACCGGAGGCACCCCAGGCGCAATGGACGTGCGTAAAAGACAACTAATTTGTGTCCGCTACCCGACGCAAAACAGACGCACGTGCACAATTTAGACTTCCGTTTTGTGTCGCCCCATTGGAGATTCCTAAGACTACTCATACCTGAGTAACATAGGTAGTAACAACACACTCCAAATCATTTTGCGATGGCATGACAATAAATGAAGAAAAAGAGTGAGGTGATGATACGTCTCCAACGTATCTATACTTATGTTCCATGCTAGTTTTAAGACAATACCTACATTTTTTGTTCACACTTTATAATGTTTTTATGCATTTTCCTGTGACTAACCTATTAACAAGATGCCACAATGTCAGTTCCCTGTTTTCTGCTGTTTTTGATTTCAGAAAAGTTGTTTTACAAATATTCTCGAATTGACGAAACAAAAGCCCACTTCGCCCTATTTTCCACTTCGAGTATTCTAGAAGACCGAAGGAGAGTCGAAGTGGGCCTGGGAGGCCCACCCCATAGGGCGGTGCGGGGGCCCCATCTGCCGCGCCGAGATGTGGGGAGGGAGCCCCCTGGCTCCCCCCTACGCTGCCCCTTCGCCTATTTATTCCTTCGTCCGCGAAACCCTAGTACGGAGAGCCAAAATACTGCATCAGCCCAAGAGACGCCGCCGCCCGTCAACCCTAACTCCTGGGTTCAAGATCTCCTCTCGCACTTCGTCGTGAGAGGGGAATCATCACCGGAGGGCCTCTACACCTCATGCCCGCCTCCGGATTGACGCGTGAGTAGTTCATCCTTGGACTACAGGTCCATAGCAGCAGCTAGATGGTTGTCTTCTCCTATTGTGCCATCGTTTAGATCTTGTGAGCTGCCTATCATGATCAAGATCATCTATTTGTAATGCTACATGTTGTGTTTGTTGGGATCCGATGAATATGGAATACTATGTCAAGTTGATTATTGATCTATCATATTTTGTGTTATTTATGATCTTGCATGCTCTCTCGTTGCTATAGAGGCTCTCGCCAAGTTGATACTTGTAACCCCAAGAGGGAGTATTTATGCTGTATAGTGGGTTCATGCTCCATTGAACTGGGAGTGACAAAGAACCCCTAAGGTTGTGATGTGTTGCCACTAGGATAAAACATCAATGCTTTGTCTAAGGATATTTGTATTGTTTACATTACGTACAGTACTTAATGCAATTGTCTGTTGTTTGCAACTTAATACTGGAAGGGGTGCGGATGATAACCCGAAGGTGGACTTTTAGGCATAGATGCATGCTGGATGGCGGTCTATGTTCTTTGTCGTAATGCCCTAAGTAAATCTCATAGTAGTCATCATGATATGTATGTGCATTGCTATGCCCTCTATTTGTCAATTGCCCAACCGTAATTTGTTTACCCAACATGTTATTTATCTTATTGGAGACACCACTAGTGAACCGTGACCCCGGTCCATTCTTTACATCTAAAATACAACCTACTGCAATCATTGTTCTCTTTTGTTTTCTCCCAAGCAAACATCATTTTCCACACCATACGTTTAACTTTGTTTTTTAGGCAAGCCAAGAGATTGACAACCTCACTGTTAAATTGGGGCAAAGTAGTTTGATTGTGTTGCGCAGGTTCCACGTTGGCACCGAATCCCGGTGTTGCGCCGCACCACACTCCTTCACCAACAACCATCACGTGATCTTCATCTCCTAACGTTCAATAACCTTAATTTTCATCGAGGAAAACTCGCCGCTGTACTCATCATACCTTCCTCTTGGGGTTCCCAACTGACGGTGCTTTACCGTCACAAGCGTGCCTACTTTTCTCAAGGCCATGTCGGGGAGATCAAGTATTACTGCAAGGGGAGTCTCTCACACCCAATCTCTCTTTACTTTGTTTATTGTCTTGCTTTATTTTATTTTTCTGTCTTGTTTGCTTTCTTTTATATCAAAAACACACAAAAATAGTTACTTGTTTTACTTTATTTATTTACTGTTCTGCTTAGTTTATTTTTATTACTGTTAAAATGAATACTCCTGAAAACACTAAGTTGTGTGACTTCACTAGCACAAATAATAATGATTTCATATGCACTCCTATTGCTCCACCTGCTACTACAAAGAATTTTATGAAATTAAACCTGCTTTACTAAATTTTGTTATAAGAGAGCAATTCTGGTGTTAGTCTGATGATGCTGCTGCCCATCTTAATAATTTTGTTGAACTTTGTGAAATGCAAAAGTATAAGGATATAGATGGGGATATTATAAAGAAATTGTTTCCTTTCTCCTTGAGAGGAAGAGCTAAAGATTGGTTGCTATCTTTGCCTAAAAATAGTATTAGTTCATGGACTAAATGTAAAGATGCTTTCATTGGAAAATATTATCCTCCTGCTAAAATTATATCTTTGAGAAGTAGCATTATGAATTTTAAGAAATTGGATAATGAACATGTTGCCCAAGCATGGGAGAGAATAAAATCTTTGGTAAAGAATTTCTCTACCCATGGACTAACTACTTGGATGATCATCCAAACCTTTTATGCAGGATTAAATTTTTCTTCAAGGAACCTATTGGATTCAGCTGCTGGAGGTACTTTTGTGTCCATCACTTTGGGTGCTGCAACAAAGCTTCTTGATGATATGATGATCAACTACTCTGAATGGCACACTGAAAGGACTCCTCAAGGTAAGAAGGTAAATTCTGTTGAAGAAACCTCTTCCTTGAGTGATAAGATTGATGTTATTATGTCTATGCTTGTTAATGGTAAATCTCATGTTGATCCTAATAATGTTCCTTTAGCTTCATTGGTTGCTCAAGAAGAGCATGTTGATGTGAATTTCATTAAAAATAATAATTTCAACAACAATGCTTATAGGAATAATTTTGGTAACAACAATTATAGGCCATATCCTTCCAATAGTGGTAATGGTTATGGTAATTCTTATGGTAATTCTTAAATAATAGTAGGAGTGTACCCTCTGATCTTGAAGTCATGCTTAAAGAATTTATTAGTACACAAACTGCTTTTAACAAATCGTTGAGGAAAAGTTTGGTAAAATTGATGTTCTTGCTTCTAAGGTTGATAGTCTTGCTCTTGATGTTGATCTTTGAAACTGAAAGTTATGCCTACTTAAGTTAAAGATATTAAGTCATTTGCTACAGAAAATGCTATCCAAGTTCGAATTAACGACAATATTAGAATGATGGCTGAATTGCATGCTAGGTGGGAAAGAGAAGAAAAACTTGCTAAAGAGAATAATATAGCTAGAGTTTGGACTATTACCACCCTAGTAATGTTGATGCTTCACATGTTGCTAAACCTCCTACTATCAATGTAAAATAATTGGTGTTGGCCATGTTTCTACTTCTACTACAAAGCGTGCAAAACTGCCTGAAACTGCTGAAATTGTTTGTGATAAAAGTGCTTGAAATTTTTCAAAGTGTTGGGGACAATGGTCCCATTGTTGTAGATCATAATGGTTTTGATTTTGATAATTGTCATATTTCTGAAGTTATTTTCTTGCAAAAACTTGCTAGAAGTCCTAATGCTAGTGCTATAAACTTGGCCTTTACAAAACATATTACAAATGCTCTCATTAAAGCTAGGGAAGAGGAATTAAAACTTGAAACTTCTATCCCTAGGAAGTTTGAAGATGGTTGGGAGCCCATCATTAAAATGCAAGGTCAATGATTTTGATTGTAATGCTTTATGTGATCTTGGTGCAAGTATTTCTGTTATGCCTAAGAAACTTTATGATATGCTTGACTTGCCACCTTTGGAATGTTGTTATTTGGATGTTAATCTTGGTGATAATTCTATAAAGAAACTTTTGGGGAGAATTGACAATGTTCACATTACACAACAACCTTGTCCCCGTTGATTTTGTTGTTTTGGATATTGAATGCAATGCATCTTGTCCTATTGTTTTGGGAAGACCCTTTCTTCCGTTGGTGCTATTATTGATATGAAAGAAGGAAATATTAAATATCAATTCCCTCTTAAGAAAGGTATGGAACACTTCCCTAGAAAGAGAATGAAGATGCCTTTTGATTCTACTTATTAGAACAAATTATGATGTTGATGCTTCTTTTCTTGATGTTACTTGATTTACACTTTCGCGTCTAGCTAAAGGCGTTAAAGAAAAGCGCTTATGGGAGACAACCCATTATTTTATTTCTGCAATTTTTGTTTTATATTTGAGTCAAGGTGATTGTTACTACTGTAGCAATACCTTTGTATCTTTATTTTCGCATTTTTGTGCCAAGTAAAGTCTTTGATAGGAAGTTGATACTAGATTTGGATTGCGCAGAAACAGATTTTTAGTCACACGAATTTGAGCTTTTCTCTCTGTAGAAGAATCTAAAATTCATGAGTAATCCTTAGATATGTACGCAACTTTCATTCAATCGGATTTTTCCATCCGAGCAAGTTAAGTGCCTCGAAAAATTCGTCTTTACGGACTTTTTTTTGACAGATTCTGCTTTTATTTCGCATTGCCTCTTTTACTGTGTTTGAGTGGATTTCTTTGCTCTATTAAATTTCAGTAGCCTTGGGTAATGTCCGAAGTGTCAGAATGATTGTGTCCTCGGTGAACATGTGAATTTTGATTATGCACTAACCCTCTAATGAGATTGCTTTGAGTTTGGTGTGAAGGAAGTTTTCAAGGATCAAGAAAGGAGGATGATATAATATGATCAAGAAGAGTGAAAAGTCTAAGCTTGGGGATGCCCCGTGGTTCATCCCGTATATTTCAAGAAGACTCAAGCGTTTAAGCTGGGGATGCCCAAGGCATCCCCTTCTTCATCAAAACTTATCAGGACCTCTAGTGAAACTATATTTTAATTGTCACATCTTATGTGTTTTACTTGGAGGTCCGTGTGCTTTTATTCTCGTTTGTTATTTTAAGTTTTCTTAATAAATCGGATCCTAACATGCTTGTGTGGGAGAGAGACACGCTCCGCTTTTTCATTTGAACACTTGTGTTCTTCGTTTTATTTTTCATGTTCATGGCGAAAGCTGAAAGCCGCAGCACTTATACTTATTGTTATTTGGTTGGAAACAGAAAATGCTTCATGTGGTAATTGGTATATTGTCTTAAATAATTTGATACTTGGCAATTGTTTTGAGCTCTCAAGTAGATCATGTTTAAGCTCTTGCATCATGTAGTTTAAACCTATTAGTGGAGAACTACCGTAGAGCTTGTTGAAATTTGGATTGCATGATTGGTCTCTCTAAGGTCTAGATATTTTCTGGTAAAAGTGTTTGAGCAACAAGGAAGACAGTGTAGAGTCTTATAATGCTTGCAATATGTTCTTGTGTAAGTTTTGTTGTACCGGTTTATACTTGTGTTTGCTTCAAACAACCTTGCTAGCCAAAGCCTTGTACTGAGAGGGAATGCTTCTCGTGCATCCAAAAACCTTGAGCCAAAACCTATGCCATTTGTGTCCACCATAACTACCTACTATGTGGTAATTTTCTGCCATTCCAAGTAAATACTTCATGTGCTACCTTTAAACAAACTTTATTACTCCTTATTTGTGTCAATGTTTTATAGCTCATGAGGAAGTATGTGGTGTTTTATCTTTCAATCTTGTCACAGACTTTCACCAATGGACTAGTGGCATATACATCCGCTTATCCAATAATTTTGCAAAAGAGCTGGCAACGGGGTGCCCAGCCCCAATTAATTAACTTTCATTAATAATTCTCTTCACATGTTTTGCCCTGATTTATCATTAAGCAACTTAATTTTGTAATAGACACTCCTCCATGGTATGTGAAATGTTGGAAGGCACCCGAGGATTCGGTTAGCCATGGTTTGTGAAAGAAAAAGGTTGGGAGGAGTGTCATCTATAAATAAAACTAAAATACATGTGTAAACAAAAGAGAAGAGGGATGATCTACCTTGCTGGTAGAGATAACGTCCTTCATGGGAGCCGCTCTTTGAAAGTCTGTTTGACAAGGGGGTTAGAATGCCCACTACCATTCGTTGACAACAAAAACACCTCTCAAAACTTTATTTTTATGCTCTTTATATGATTTCAAAACTTGAAAAGCTCTAGCACATGATTTAATCCCTCCTTCCCTCTGCGATTATGTTGAGTCAGTTTACCTACTTCTTTCTATCTTAGAAGCAAACACTTGTGTCAACTGTGTGCATTGATTCTTACATGCTTGCTTATTGCACTTATTATATTACTTTGTGTTGACAATTATGAATTATCCATGAGATATGCATGTTGAAAGTTGAAAGCAATTGCTGAAACTTAAATCTTCCTTGTGTTGCTTCAAAACCTTGTGTTAAGAATCTATTGCTTTATGAGTTAACTCTTATGCAAGACTTTTTGATGCTTGTCTTGAAAGTATTATTCATGAAAAGTTTTTGCTATATGATTCAGTTATTTAGTCATTATCTTTTTGTTAGCAAACTATAGACCATTGCTTTGAGTCACTTCATTCATCTCATATGCTTTACAATAGTATTGATCAAGATTATGTTGGTAGCATGTCACTTGAAATTATTCTTTTTATCGTTTACCTACTCGAGGGCGAGTAGGAACTAAGCTTGATACGTCTCCAACGTATCTATAATTCCTTATGTTCCATGCTAGTTTTATGACAATACCTACATGTTTTGTTCACACTTTATAATGTTTTTATGCATTTTCCGGACTAACCTATTAACAAGATGTCACAGCGTTCTGTTTTCTGTTTTTTATTTCAAGAATATTTCCTTACTAAGATTTCTGAAACCAAACAGCAATAAAACAGGAACTGGCACTTCGGGATCTCGTCAATAGGTTAGTTCCGTAAAATGCATCAAAACGATATGAAGTGTGAACAAAGCATGTAGGTATTGTCATAAAACAAGCATGGAACATCGGAAATTATAGATACGTTTGAGGTATCAAGCATCCCCAAGCTTAGTTCCTACTCGCCCCGAGTAGGTAAACGATAACAACAAATAATTTCTGAAGTGACATGCTACCAACATAATCTTGATCAACATTATTGTAAAGCATATGAGATGGATGGAGTGATCTGAAGCAAAAGATTGCTAACAAAGATAATGACTAAACAAATGAATCATATAGCAAAACTTTTCATGAATAGTACTTTCAAGACAAGTATCAATAAGACTTGCATAAGAACTAAATCATAAGCAATAAATTCAAAGTAGAATGCATTGAAGCAACACAAAGGATGATTAAGTTTCAGTAATTGCTTTCAACTTGTAACATGTATATCTCATAGATATTTGTCAACATAGAGTAATATAACAAGTGCAATAAGTAAAAATGTAAGAATCAATGCACACAGTTAACACAAGTGTTTGCTTCTAAGATAGAAAGAAGTGGGTAACTGACTCAACAGAAAGTAAAAGAATGGCCCTTCGCAGAGGGAAGCAGGGATTAAATCATGTGCTAGAGCTTTTCAAGTTTTGAAATCATATAGAGAGCATAAAAGTAAAATTTTGAGAGGTGTTTGTTGTTGTCAACGAATGGTAGCGGGTACTCTAACTACCTTATCAACCAGACTTTCAAGAGCGGCTCCCATGAAGGACGTTATCTCTACCAGCAAGGTAGATCATCTCTCTTCTCTTTTGTTTACACATGTACTTTAGTTTTATTTATTAGATGACACTCCCCCAACCTTTGCTTACACAAGCCATGGCTAACCGAATCCTCGGGTGCCTTCCAACATTCACATACCATGGAGGAGTGTCTATTTGCAAATTTAAGTTGCTTACTGATAGATCAGAGCAAAACATGTGAAGAGAATTATTAATGCAAGTTAATTAATTGGGGCTGGGAACCCTTGCCAGCTCTTTTGCAAAATTATTGGATAAGCGGATGAGCCACTAGTCCATTGTGAAAGTCCTGTCAAGTAAATGACAAGATCGAAAGATAAAACACACACTTCCTCATGAGCTATAAAACATTGACACAAATAAGAGATAACTTTTGAATTGTTTAAAGGTAGCACATGAAGTATTTACTTGGAATGGCAGAAATACCACATAGTAGGTAGATATGGTGGACACAAATGGCATAGGTTTTGGCTCAAGGTTTTGGATGCACGAGAAGCATTTCCTCTCAGTACAAGGCTTTGGCAACAAGGTTGTTTGAAGCGAACACAAGTATGAACCGGTACAACAAAAATTACATAAGAACATATTGCAAGCATTATAAAACTCTACACTGTCTTTCCTTGTTGCTCAAACACTTTTACCAGAAAATATCTAGACCATAGAGAGACCAATCATGCAAACCAAATTTTAACAAGCTCTACGGTAGTTCTCCACTAATAGATTAAACTACATGATGCAAGAGCTTAAACATGATCTATGAGAGCTCAAAACAATTGCCAAGTATCAAATTATTCAAGACCATATGAAGCATTTTCTGATTCCAATCAAATAGCAACAAGTGAAGCGATCAACTTTCGCCCTTGAACATTAAAAGCAAAAATGAAGAACACTAGTGTTCCATATGAAAAAGCGGAGCGTGTCTCTCTCCCACATGAGCATGAATTTATTCAGAGAAATGAAAATAACAAAACGAAAATAAAAGCACACAGACGCTCCAAGTAAAGTACATAAGATGTGACGGAATAAAAATATAGTTTCACTAGAAGTGACCCGATAAGTTGTCGATGAAGAAGGGGATGCCTTGGGAATCCCCAAGCTTAGATGCTTGAGTCTTCTTAAAATATGCAGGGATGAACCACGGGACATCCCCAAGCTTAGACCTTTCACTCTTCTTGATCATAGTATATCATCCTCTTCTCTTGACCCTTGAAAACTTCCTCCACATCAAACTTAAAGCAAACTCATTAGAGGGTTAGTGCATAATAAAAATTCACATGTTCAGAGGTGACACAATCATTCTTAACACTTCTGGACATTGCACAAAGCTTCCGAAAGTTAATGGAACAAAGAAACTCATTCAACATAGCAAAAGCGGCAATGCGAAATAAAAGGCAGAATCAGTCAAAAACAGAACAGTCCGTAAAGACGAATTTTGCAGGGGCACTTAGCTTGCTCAAACGGAAAAACTCAAAACTATTGAAAGTTGCGTACATATCTGAGGATCACGCACGTAAATTTTCAGATTTTTTCGACTCTTCTACCAAGAGATCTGCGCGAATTTGTGACAGACAGCAATGTTGTTTCTGTGCAGCAATCCAAATCTAGCATCAACTTTACCATAGAGACTTACTTGGCACAAAAACATGATAAGGAGAGGTTGCTACAGTAGTAAACAACTTCCAAGACTCAAAAAAATAGTAGCAAAATAAACACATGGGTTATCTCCCAAGAAGTGCTTTCTTTATAGCCATTAAGATGGGCTCAATTTTAATGATACTCTCGCAAGAAATAAGATTTGAAGCAAAAGAGAACATCAAGAAGCAAATTCAAAACACATTTAAGCCTAACCCACTTCCTATGAAAAGGAATCTTGTACACAAATAAATTCTTGAAGAACAAAGTGGTAAGCATAGAAAAGCAACACAAGCGCAATTTTAAGATTCTCAACATAAAGAGGGGAAACTTAATATTATTAAGATGCATATAACCATGTTTCCCTCTCTCATAATAACTTTCAGTAGCATCATGAACAAACTCAACAATATAACTATCACATAAAACATTCTTGTCATGAGCCACATGCATAAAATTATTACTCTCCACATAAGCATAATCAATTTTATTAGTTGTAGTGGGAGCAAATTCAACAAAGTAGCTATCATTATTATTCTCATCAAGTGTAGGAGGCATAGTATAATCATAATAAAATTTACTCTCCATAGTAGGCGGCACCAAAAGACCACTATCATTATAATCATCATAAATAGGAGGCAAAGTATCATCAAAGAAAATTTTCTCCTCAATGCTTGGGGGACTAAAAATATCATGCTCATCAAAACCAGCTTCCCCAAGCTTAGAATTTTCCATATCATTAGAAACAATGGTGTTCAAAGCGTTCATACTAATATCATTGATACTAGCATGCAAATAAGATTCCATAGGTTTTTTAATTTTCGCAGCAAACAATCCATGTCTTAACTCAGGAAATAGAATAAGAAGCTACTGTTGCTTTCCATTATGCCTAACTAGTGTAAACAAGAAACCAAAAGATGCAATTGCAGGATCTAAAGGAAATAGCTTCAGCACTTACAACGGCAACAGAAAATAACTTAGTTACCTGGGACCGAGTATGAGTGCCTTTACCTTTCTCCCCGGCAACGGCGCCGTAAAATAGCTTGATGTCTACTCACGCTTCTTTCCGTAGACAGTGTTGGGCCTCCAAGAGCAGAGGTTTGTAGAACAGCAGCAAGTTTCCTTAAGTGGATCACCCAAGGTTTATCGAACTCGGGAGGAAGAGGTCAAAGATATCCCTCTCAAGCAACCCTGCAATCATGATACAAGAAGTCTCTTGTGTCCCCAACACACCTAATACACTTGTCGATGTATAGGTGCACTAGTTCGGCGAAGAGATAGTGAAATACAAGTAGTATGGATGTATATGAGTGGTAATAGAAATCTGAATAAAATATGGCAGCGAGTAAACATGCAATAGAACAGTAAATAAGCGGTGTTTGCAGTATTGGAAACAAGGCCTAGGGATCATACTTTCACTAGTGGACACTCTCAACATTGATCGCATAATAAATTAATAACTTCTCTCATTTGTGCTACATACACTCTTTTGTTGGATGACAAACACCAGTCGTTGTGTAGGGCTACAAGAGCTCCCTCAAGCCGGAGTTAACAAGCGCCACAACATTCGGTATTCATATTTAAGTAACCTTAGAGCATAATAGATCTTTGCAAAATAAACCAAGAACTAACATAGCATACACACTGTCCACATTACGCTATGAAAGGAGGAATAGATCACATCAATACTATCATAATGATAATTAACTCCACAACCTACAAGAGATCATGATCATAGCCTACAACAAGAACCACACGGTGCACACACTGGCACCTTTACACCATGCAGGAGGAATAGACTACTTTAATAACATCACATGAGTAGCACATAGACTAGTAGCGATACAAAGCTCATCATATAGATCTCAATCATGCAAAGCAATTCATGAGATCATTGTATTGGAGTACAGAGAGAGAGATTAACCACATAGCTACCGGTACAGCCCTTAGCCTCAAGGGAGAACTAATCCCTCCTCATCATGGGAGCAACAACATTGATGGAGATGGCGGTGGTGTCGATGGAGAAGCCTTCCGGGGGCACTTCCCGTCCCGGCGGCGTGCCGAACAGAGACTCTGTCCCCAGATCTTGGCTTAGCGATGGCGGCGCTCCGGAAGGTTTCTCGTACCGTGGCTTTTTCGTCTCGAGGTTTTAGGTCGAGGAGGCTTAAATAGGGCGAAGAGGCGGAGTCGAAAGGCGAGGGGCCCACACGAGGCCGTCGCGCCCTCCGGTCGCGCCGCCTTATTGTGTGGGGCCCTGTGGCCCCCCTCTGTTCCTCTCGGGTGTTCGGAAGCTTCGTGGAATTCTAAGATCTGGGCGTTGATTTCGTCCAATTCCGAGAATATTTCCTTACTAGGATTAAACCAAAAACAGCAGAAAACAGGAACTGGCACTTCCGCATCTCGTCAATAGGTTAGTTCCGGAAAATGCATCAAAACGATATAAAGTGTGAACAAAACATGTAGGTATTGTCATAAAACAAGCATGGAACATCAGAAATTATAGATACGTTGAGACGTACTACACTCCTTCACCAACAACCTTCACGTGATTTTCATCTCCTACTGGTTCGATAACCTTGGTTTCTTACTGAGGGAAAACTCGTTGTACTCATCATACATTCCTCCTCTTGGGGTGACAATAAACGTGTGAAAGAAGTGAGGTGGTAACTAGCTATGTTACCATAACATCACACTTCTCAAGACGAAATGAGTCTACAATCTAATAAATATAACATGCATGATACCACATATATGTAACTACCCACTATGAGGGTAGTAACATAGAGTAGTAACATGCATCATGCTACTACTCTATGTTACTCTCCACTATGACCAGTCTAAGTAACGAGAGATGATAATCCTATCTTCTACAGCTAAATGGGAGTCCTCTACCATGTGATTTTTCATCCCTCTCGCGCCTTTGCATCAACGCTATTTCTTCCTCCTGTTGCACAATCATCCGGGGTTGGCCGCTCTCTCCCCCTACCGATTTTTCTCGACATGGACTGGTCGTCATTTCTTTGTATGTGTCCTAGGTGTTTCTACTTGGGCTTCTTGGTACGTGTCCTGCGATCCCTATTTGGGCCGGAAGGGACACTCCTACATGTCGCTTGCTCTTCCTCCTTATAAAAAAGGGTCTTGGTCATCATTCATCTTTCCGTGCTCTTCATTGCCCATGATTTATGGCCAACAAATCCTTCTGCTGCTACCTATGCTCTATGTCCTCCTCATCACAAATGTTCGTGAAACCGCCCCATGATTTACACCATTCATAAGCCATCATTAATGAAATACAAAAAAAAAATATACTCATGTTGACCTAAGCTGGTAATACGTTGCAAATGTATCTATAATTTTTGATGCTTCATCCTTGTTTTACACCAATTTATATAAGATTTTCTTACACTTCGTCGCACTTCTATAAATTTTCCGGCACTAACATATTAACAAGATGCCATAGTGCCACTTCCCTGTTTTTTGTTGTTTTATATTTTATCGAAAGCAATATTTTACTGTAACAAAGACGGAGTCTAGAGGGGTGATAACGCGTGAAGAACACGTCCGTTGGGAACCCCAAGTGGAAGGTGTGATGCGTATAGCTGCAAGTTTCCCTCAGTATGAAACCAAGGTTTATCGAACCGAGGAGGAGATGAAGGCCACGTGAAGGTTGTTGGTGAAGGAGTGTAGTGCGGCGCAACACCGGGATTCCGCGCCAACGTGGAACCTGCACAACACAATCAAGATACTTTGCCCCAACGTAACAGTGAGGTTGTCAATCTCACCGGCTTGCTGAAAACAAAGGATTAAACGTATAGTGTGGAGAATGATGTTTGTTTGCAAAGAACAACAGAGAACATAGATTGCAGTAGATTGTATTTCAGATGTAAAAGAAAGGACCGGGGTCCACAGTTCACTAGTGGTGCCTCTCCAATAAGATAAATAGCATGCTGGGTGAACAAATTACAGGTGGGCAATTGAAAAATAAAGATTCATATACATATCATGATGATCACTATGAGATTTAATCAGGGCATTACGACAAAGAACATAGACCGCCATCCAGCATGCATCTATGCCTAAAAGTCCACCTTCAGGTTAGCATCCGCACCCCTTCCAGTATTAAGTTGCAAACAACAGACAATTGCATTAAGTATGGTGCGTAATGTAATCAACACAAATATCCTTAGACAAAGCATCGATGTTTTATCCCTAGTGGCAACAACACATCCACAACCTTAGAACTTTCTGTCACTGTCCCAGATTCATGGAGGCATGAACCCACTATCGAGCATAAATACTCCCTCTTGGAGTTACAAGTATCAACTTGGCCAGAGCCTCTACTAGCAACGGAGAGCATGCAAGAACATAAACAACACATATATGATAGATCAATAATCAACTTGACATAGTATTCCATATTCATCGGATCCCACCAAACACAACATGTAGCATTACAAATAGATGATCTTGATCATGTTAGGCAGCTCACAAGATCTAAACATGATAGCACAAGAGGAGAAGACAACCATCTAGCTACTGCTATGGACCCATAGTCCAAGGATGAACTACTCACGCATCATTCCGAGGCGGGCATGGTGATGTAGAGCCCTCCGGTGATGATTCCCCTCTCCGACAGGGTGCCGGAGGCGATCTCCTGAATCCCCGAGATGGGATTGGCGGTGGCGGCGTCTCTGGAACTTTTTCCGTATCGTGGCTCTCGGTACTAGGGTTTTCGCGACGGAGAGTTTAAGTAGGCGGAAGGGCAGCAGGGGCACCCGAGGGGCCCACTCCATAGGGTGGCGTGGGCCCCTCCTTGGCCGCGCCGCCCTATGGTGGCGGCTCCTCGTGGCCCCACTTCGTATCCTCTTCGGTCTTCTGGAAACTCCGTGGAAAAATAAGATGTAGGTATTGTCAAAACATCATAAAGTGTGAACAAAACATGTAGGTATTGTCATAAAACTAGCATGGAATATAAGAAATTATAGATACGTTGGAGACGTATCAAGCATCCCCAAGCTTAGTTCCTACTCGCCCTCGAGTAGGTAAACGATAAAAACAATAATTTCTAAAGTGACATGCTACCAACATAATCTTGATCAACATTATTGTAAAGCATATGAGGTGAATGAAGTGATTCGAAGCAATAGATTGCTAACAAAGAGATAATGACTAAACAACTGAATCATATAGCAAAACTTTTCATGAATAGTACTTTCAAGACAAGTATCAAAAAGACTTGCATAAGAGCTAACTCATAAAGCAATAGATTCAAAGTAAAAGGTTTCGAAGCAACACATAGGATGATTAAGTTTCAGCAATTGCTTTCAACTTGTAACATGTATATCTCATGGATAATTGTCAACATAAAGTAATATAACAAGCGCAATAAGTAAACATGTAAGAATCAATGCACACAGTTGACACAAGTGTTTGCTTCTAAGATAGAAAGAAGTAGGTAAACTGACTCAACATAAAGTAAAAGAAAGGCCCTTCGCAGAGGAAGCATGGATTACTATTTTTGTGCTAGAGCTTTTATTTTGAAAGAATAGAAACAATTTTGTCAACGGTAGTAATAATTGATATGTGTTATGCATAAAACTTCCTACAAGTCGCAAGCCTCATGCATCGAATACCAATAGTGCCCGCACCTTTTCCTAATTAGCTTGGATTTACATGGATTATCATTGCATAACATATGTTTCAACCAAGTGTCACAAAGGTGTACCTCTATGCCGCTTGTACAAAGGTCCAAGGAGATAAATCGCATTTGATTTCTCGTTTTTTATAGATCCCAACTAAGGACATCCATACCGGGACAACATAGAAAACAGACAATGGACTCCTCTTTAATGCATAAGCATTCAACAACCTATAATATTCTCATCAGAGATTGAGGATTAATGTCCAAACTGAAAACTTCCACCATGATACATGGCTTTGGTTAGCGGCCCAATGTTCTTCTGTAACAATATGTATACGCAAACCATTTAATCATGATAAATCACTGATGACCCACAAGTATAGGGATCGCAACAGTTCGAGGGAAGTAAAACCCAAATTTATTGATTCGACACAAGGGAAGGTAAAGAATACTTATAAGCCTTAACAACTGAGTTGTCAATTCAGCTGCACCTGGAAAAGCACTAGTAACATGGGTGATGTGAAAGCAGCAGTAATATGAGAGCAGTAGTAACAGTAACACAGCAGCAGTAAGTAACATAGAGGTAATGGCACCAGAAAAATAGTTGATACTACTTCCAATGACATGTAGAACGAGTATATGATGATGAGAGATGGACCGGGGTTCCCAGCTATCTACACTAGTGGTAACTCTCCAATAACAAGTGTTGGGTGAACAAATTACAGTTGGGCAATTGATAGGATTGAAATAGCATTAAGACAGAACATCAAGATTACTAATCATGTAGGCATGTTTTCCATATATAGTCATACGTGCTCGCAATGAGAAACTTGTACAACATCTTTTGTCCTACCAGCCGGTGGCAGCCGGGCCTCTAGGGAATCTACTGGAAATTAAGGTATGATGCGCGTAGATGTACACATCCGTTGGGAACCCCAAGAGGAAGGTGTGATGCGCACAGCAGCAAGTTTTCGCTCAGAAAGAAACCAAGGTTATCGAACCAGTAGGAGCCAAGAAGCACGCGAAGGTTGTTGGTGGAGGAATGTAGTGCGGCGCAACACCAGTGAAACCGGCGCCAACGTGGAACCCGCACAACACAATCAAAGTACTTTGCCCCAACGTAACAGGAGGTTGTCAATCTCACCGGCTTGCTGAAAACAAAGGATTAAGCGTATCGAGTGGAAGATGGTGGTTGTTTGCAAAGAACAGAAAAGCAGTAGAATGTATTCAGATGTAAAAGAATGGACCGGGGTCCACAGTTCACTAGTGGTGTCTCTCCAATAAGATAACTAGCATGCTGGGTGAACAAATTACAGGCGAGCAATTGACAAATAAAGATTCAATACATATCAACGATGATTACTATGTGATTTAATGGGCATTACGACAAAGTACATAGACCGCTATCCAGCATGCATCTATTCCTAAATAATCCACCTTCGGTTATCATCCGAACCCCTTCCAGTATTAAGTTGCGAACAACAGATAATTGCATTAAGTATGGTGCGTAATGTAATCAACACAAATATCCTTAGACAAAGCATCAATGTTTTATCCCTAGTAGCAACAGCACATCCACAACCTTAGAACTTTCTGTCACTGTCCCAGATTTAATGGAGGCATGAACCCACTATCGAGCATAATTACTCCCTCTTGGAGTTACAAGTATCAACTTGGCCAGAGCCTCTACTAGCAACAGAGAGCATGCAAGAACATAAACAACACATATATGATAGATTGATAATCAACTTAACATAGTATTCTCTATTCATCGGATCTCACCAAACACAACATGTACAAATAGATGATCTTGATCATGTTAGGCAGCTCACAAGATCTATAACAATGAAAGCACAAGCGGAGAAGACAACCATCTAGCTACTGCTATGGACCCATAGTCCAAGGATGAACTACTCACACATCAATCCGGAGGCGGGCATGATGATGTAGAGCCCTCCGGTGATGATTCCCCTCTCCGGCAGGGTGCGGAGGCGATCTCCTAAATCCCCCGAGATGGGATTGGCGGCGGCGGCCTCTCGTAATGTTTTCCGTATCGTGGCTCTCGGACGGGGGTTTCGCGACGGAGGCTTTAAGTAGGCGGAAGGTAGGTCAAAGGTCACGAGGGCCGACACCACGGGCGCGCGGCCGGGGCTGGCCGCACCGCCACGTGTCAGCACCTCGCCCCACTGTCTCTTCGGACTTGGAAGCTTCAAAAAAATAGCCCACGCGTTCATTTCGTCCAATTCCGAGAATATTTCCTTACTAGGATTTCTGAAACCAAAAATAGCAACAACAATCGGCACTTCGGCATCTTGTTAATAGGTTAGTTCCGGAAAATGTAAAAACAATGTAAAGTATGTGTAAAACACTCAAGTATTGTAATAAAAGTAGCATGGAACATAAGAAATTATAGATACATTTGCGACGTATCAAGCATCCCCAAGCTTAGTTCCTACTCGTCCTCGAGTAGGTAAACGATAACACAAATAATTTCTGAAGTGACATGCTACCAACATAATCTTGATCAACATTATTGTAAAGCATATGAGATGAATGGAGTGATCTGAACAAAAGATTGCTAACAAAGATAATGACTAAGCAAATGAATCATATAGCAAAACTTTTCATGAATAATACTTTCAAGACAAGTATCAATAAGACTTGCATAAGAGCTAACTCATAAGCAATAAATTCATAGTAGAATGCATTGAAGCAACACAAAGGATGATTAAGTTTCAGCAATTGCTTTCAACTTGTAACATGTATATCTCATGGATATTTGTCAACATAGAGTAATATAACAGGTGCAATAAGTAAACATGTAAGAATTAATGCACGCAGTTAACACAAGTGTTTGCTTCTAAGATAGAAGGAAGTGGGTAAACTGACTCAACAATAAAGTAAAAGATTGCCCTTCGCAGAGGGAAGCATTGATTACTATTTTTGTGCTAGAGCTTTTTGTTTTGAAAACATAGAAACAATTTTGTCAACGGTAGTAATAATTCATATGTGCCGTAATAATTCATATGTGCTATGCATAATACTTCCTACAAGTTGCATGTCTCATGCATAGAGTACCAATAGTGCTCGCACCTTGTCCTACTATCTCGGAAACACGGATTCTCATCGCATAACATATGCTTCAACCAAGTGTCACAAAGGGGTACCTCTATGCCGCCTGTACAAGTGTCTAAGGAGAAAGCATGCATTGGATTTCTCGCTTTTGATTATTCTCAACTTAGACATCCATACCGGGACAACATAGACAACAGATAATGGACTCCTCTTTTTCATGCTTAAGCATTCAACAATAGTTAATATTCTCATAAGAGATTGAGGTTGTATGTCCAAACTGAAACTTCCACCATGATACATGGCTTTAGTTAGCGGCCCAATGTTCTTCTCTAACATATGCATACTCAAACCATTTGATCGTGAAGTCCACTACTT
Source organism: Lolium multiflorum (assembly GCA_030979885.1). Taxonomy (NCBI): domain Eukaryota; kingdom Viridiplantae; phylum Streptophyta; class Magnoliopsida; order Poales; family Poaceae; genus Lolium; species Lolium multiflorum. The sequence continues at coordinate 31,661 of JAUUTY010000481.1, forward strand.
CAGACAAGACGAACATGCATAGCATCTCACATGATATCCAACAAAGGTAAAGTTGATGGCGTCCCCAGAAAACATGGTTACCGCTCAACAAGCAACTTATAAGAATTAAGACACATAACTACATATTCATTACCACAATAGTTTTTAAGCTATTTGTCCCATGAGCTATATATTGTAAAGGTAGAGGAATGAAATTTAAAGGTAGCACTCAAGTAATTTACTTTGGAATGGCGAAAAATACCACATAGTAGGTAGATATGGTGGACACAAATGGCATGGAGTTTGGCTCAAGGTGTTTGGATGCACGAGAAGCATTTCCTCTCAGTACAAGGTTTGGGATAGCAAGGTTGTTTGAAGCAAACACAAGTATGAACAGGTACAGCAAAACTCACACAAGAACATATTGCAAGCATTATAAGGCTCTACACTGTCTTCCTTGTTGTTCAAACATTTTACCTGAAAATATCTAGACTTAGAGAGATCAATCATGTAAACCAAATTAAACAAGCTCTACAGTAGTTCTTCATTAATAGATTAAACTACATGATGCAAGAGCTTAAACATGATCTATGAGAGCTCAAACAATTGCCAAATTTACCAAACCATATGCAGCACTTTCCAATTCCAACCAAATAGCAATTTAACGAAGCAATAAGCTTTCGCCATGAACATTAAAGCACAATTAAGAACACAAGTGTTCCATATGAAAAAGCGGAGCGTAATATCTCCAATATAAGAATGGCGAGATCCAACTTTATTCAAAACAAAACAAAAATAAAAACAAACCGACGCTCCAAGTAAAGAACATAAGAATGTGACGGAATAAAAATATAGTTTCACTAGAAGTGACCTGATAATGTTGTCGATGAAGAAGGGGATGCCTTGGGCATCCCCAAGCTTAGATGCTTGAGTCTTCTTAAAATATGCAGGGATGAACCACCGGGGCATCCCCAAGCTTAGACCTTTCACTCTTCTTAATCATAGTATATCATCCTCTTCTCTTGACCCTTGAAAACTTCATTCACACAAACTTCAAGCAAACTCATCAGAGGGTTAGTGCATAGCCACAAATTCATATATTCAGAGGTGACACAATCATTCTTAACACTTCTGGACATTGCACAAAGCTTCTGAAAGTTAATGGAACAAAGAAACTCATTCAACATAGCAAAAGCGGCAATGCGAAATAAAAGACAGAATCTGTCAAAAATAGAACAGTCCGTAAAGATGCATCTGGACTGGGCACTTAACTTGCTCAAATGGAAAAACTCAAAACTAATGAAAGTTGCGTACATATCTGAGGATCACGCTCGTAAATTTGCAGATTTTTTCGAATTTTTTACAGAGACTTATGCCAGAATTCGTGACAGACAGCAATGCTGTTTCTGCGCAGCGATCCCAAATATAACATCAACTTTAACATAGAAACTTTACTTGGCACAAAAACATGATAAGGAGAGGTTGCTACAGTAGTAAACAACTTCCAAGACTCAACAAAACAAAAATTGCTGTATTAAAATAAACACATGGGTTATCTCCCAAGAAGTGCTTTTCTTTAACGCCTTTCAGCTAGGCGCAGAAAGTGCAAATCAAGTAACATCAAGAGAAGGAGCATCAACATTACCTCGGGCCTTACACTTACCCTTCTTGTTCTTTTTCTTATTCTTTGGTTTAGGGAATACATGTCGGCCTCCTAGTGGGATTTTTAGGATGCCTTCTCCTGCATTTATGATTGCTCCCAATAGTTTCAGCAAGGATCTTCCAAGTGTGATTTGTCCAGTTCCTACACATTCAATAACAAGATAATCAGTGGATACCGTTCTTCCAAGAATGGTTGTATGCACACTCTCGGCTATTCCCTTAGGTATTATAACGGAGTTATCAATAAGAGTTATTCCTTCTCCCCCTTCAACAAGCCCCCAAAGTGTCAAAGATTCATAAATACTCTTAGGCATAAGACAAAATTCAGACATAATATCACAACGGGCATGAAAAGTTTCACCACCAATAATAACTTTAATAGTAGGTTTCCACATTGAGGGTTCAGAGTTCACTAAAACTTCATCAAGACGGTTTCGAACATAACCACAACTTTCCTTCAAGTAAGATGCATTTGTCTCAAGAGTGTTTAATCTATTATAAATGCTAATAAGAGCTGAATCAAAGTTATTAGCCAAACTATGTGATGCAACCAATTTTTTTATGGCATTAAAAGCTTGATCACCGTTGCAATGAAGGAAATCTCCTCCCACTATAGCATCTAAGGCATATCTATAGCGAATCATAAGCCCAAAATAAAAATTACTAAGGAGCAAACTTAGAGTCATTTGAGGTTCAACTTTACGATAAGCATAAAAAATTCTAGACCAAGCATCTTTAAAACTCTCCTCATCCCCTTGTTTAAAAGTAAAGACTAATTCTTCAGGTGAAGAAGTAACAAGTACGGAACTAGACATGATAACAAAAGTAAACTAAGTGCAAGTAACTAATTTTTTTGTGTTTTGATATAGAACAAGTAAACAAGACAATAAGTAAAGTAACTATTTTTTTTGTGTTTTTGATATAGGGAACAAGATAGTAAATAAAGTAAAGCTAGCAACTAATTTTGTGTGTGTTTTGTTTAAGTGCAGCAAACAAGTAGTAAATAAAATAAAGCAAGACAAAAACAAAGTAAAGAGATTGGAAGTGGAGACTCCCCTTGCAGCGTGTCTTGATCTCCTCGGCAACGGCGCCAGAAAAAATAGCTTGATGCGCGTAGATGTACACGTCCGTTGGGAACCCCAAGAGGAAGGTGTGATGCGCACAGCGCAAGTTTTCCCTCGAAAGAAACCAAGGTTATCGAACCGTAGGAGCCAAGAAGCACGTGAAGGTTGTTGGTGGAGGAATGTAGTGCGGCGCAACACCGGTGAAACCGGCGCCAACGTGGAACCTGCACAACACAATTAAAGTACTTTGCCCCAATGTAACGGTGAGGTTGTCAATCTCACCGGCTTGCTGAAAAACAAAGGATTAAGCGTATCGAGTGGAAGATGGTGGTTGTTTGCAAAGAACAGTAAAAGCAGTAGAATGTATTCAGATGTAAAAGAATGGACCGGGGTCCACAGTTCACTAGTGGTGTCTCTCCAATAAGATAACTAGCATGCTGGGTGAACAAATTACAGGAGCAATTGACAAATAAAGATTCAATACATATCAATGATGATTACTATGTGATTTAATCAGGGCATTACGACAAAGTACATAGACCGCTATCCAACATGCATCTATGCCTAAATAATCCACCTTCAGGTTATCATCCGAACCCCTTCCAGTATTAAGTTGCAAACAACGGATAATTGCATTAAGTATGGTGCGTAATGTAATCAACACAAATATCCTTAGACAAAGCATCAATGTTTTATCCCTAGTAGCAACAACACATCCACAACCTTAGAACTTTCTATCACTGTCCCAGATTTAATGGAGGCATGAACCCACTATCGAGCATAATTACTCCCTCTTGGAGTTACAAGTATCAACTTGGCCAGAGCCTCTACTAGCAACGGAGAGCATGAAAGAACATAAACAACACATATATGATAGATTGATAATCAACTTAACATAGTATTCTCTATTCATCGGATCTCACCAAACACAACATGTAGCATTACAAATAGATGATCTTGATCATGTTAGGCAGCTCACAAGATCTATAACAATGAAAGCACAAGCGGAGAAGACAACCATCTAGCTACGCTATGGACCCATAGTCCAAGGATGAACTACTCACGCATCAATCCGGAGGCGGGCATGATGATGTAGAGCCCCTCGGTGATGATTCCCCTCTCCCGCAGGGTGCCGGAGGCGATCTCCTGAATCCCCGAGATGGGATTAGCGGCGGCCTCAGTAATGTTTTCCGTATCGTGGCTCTCGGTACGGGGGTTTCGCGACAGAGGCTTTAAGTAGGCGGAAGGGTAGGTTAAAGGGCGTCACGAGGGCCGACACCACGGGCGCGAGGCCGGGCCCGCCGCGCCGCTGGTGTCCGGCCACCTCGTGGCCCACTTCCTCCTCGGACTGGAAGCTTAGTGCAAAAATAGGCCCTGGGCGTTCATTTCGTCCAATTCCGAGAATATTTCCTTACTAGGATTTCTGAAACCAAAAACAGCAGAAAACAGGAACGGCACTTCGGCATCTTGTTAATAGGTTAGTGCCGGAAAATGTAAAATAACGCTGTAAAGTATGTGTAAAACACTCAAGTATTGTAATAAAAGTAGCATGGAACATAAGAAATTATAGATACGTTTGCGACGTATCAAGGTACTCAACAATAGAGCACCGGAGCAAAGCATTAATACTCCGTGAAAACATGTGATCCTCATATCTAAGCCTTCCCCTCCGGTTGTCCCAATTTCTGTCACTTTGGGGCCTCGGGTTCCGGACATAGACATGTGCAAACAACTTGTAGATACAATCTAAGCAATAAGTATAGAGCTTAAATCTAAGATCATGCCACTCGGGCCCTAGTGACAAGCATTAAACACAACAAGATTGCAGCAACAATAACTTCACAAACTTTATAGATAGACTAATCATAATGTAACAATCCATCGGATCCTAACAAACACAACACCGATTACATCAGATGAATCCCAATCATGTAATGCAGCTCATGAGATCATTGTATTGAAGTACATGGGGAGAGAATACCAACTAGCTACAGCTAGAACCCGTAGTCCATGGGGGAACTACTCACGGAGCATGATGGAGGCGGTGGCGTTGATGGAGATGGCTTTCGGGGGCACTTCCCCATCCGGCAGGTGCCGAACGAGACTTGTCCCAATTGAGTTTCATGGCGGCGCGCCTGGAGTCTTTCTGGAGTTTCGTCAATCGGTATCGATGTTTTAGGTCGGGACGCTTAAATAGGCGAAGAGTCGGAGTCGGAGGGGCCACGGGGCCTCCTCACACTAGGCCGGCACGGCCAGGGTGGAGCCCGCGCGGCCACCATGTGTGGGGCCCCCAGGGCACCCCTCTGGTCCCACTTTGACTTTCTGGAAGGTTCCGGGAAAAATAAGATGTTGGGTCTTCGTTTCATCGAATTCCGAGAATATTGCCCGAACAGCCTTTCTGGAACCAAAAACAACAGAAAATAGCAACTGACCCTTCGGCATCTCGTTAATAGGTTCGGGAAAATGCATAAAAACATTATAAAGTGTGAGCAAAACATGTAGGTATTGTCATAAAACAAGCATGGAACATCAGAAATTATGGATACGTTGGAGACGTATCAGCATCCCCAAGCTTAGTTCCTACTCGCCTCGAGTAGGTAAACGATAAAAGAATAATTTCTGAAGTGACATGCTACCAACATAATCTTAATCATACTATTGCAAATCATATGAGATGAACGAAGTGACTCAAGGCAATGATCTATATTTGCTAACAAATAGATAACATATAGCAAAACTTTTCATGAATAGTACTTTCAAGACAAGCATCAAAAGTCTTGCATAAGAGTTAACTCATAAAGCAATAAATTCAAAGTAAAGGCATTGAAGCAACACAAAGGAAGATTTAAGTTTCAGCAGTTGCTTTCAACTTTCAACATGCATATCTCATGGATAATTGTCAACACAAAGTAATATGATGAATGCAAATAAGCAAGTATGTAAGAATCAATGCACAGTTGACACAAGTGTTTGCTTCTAAGATGGAAGGAAGTGGGTAAACTGACTCAACATAAAAGTAAAAGAATGGCCCTTCGCAGAGGGAAGCAGGGATATAATCATGTGCTAGAGCTTTTTAAGTTTATGAAATCATATAGAGAGCATAAAAGTAAAGTTTTGAGAGGTGTTTGTTGTTGTCAACGAATGGTAGTGGGTACTCTAACTACCTCATCAACCAGACTTTCAAGAGCGGCTCCCATGAAGGACGTTATTTCTACCAGCAAGGTAGATCATCCCTCTTCTCTTTTGTTTACACATGTACTTTAGTTTTATTTATTAGATGACACTCCCCAACCTTTTGCTTACACAAGCCATGGCTAACCGAATCCTCGGGTGCCTTCCAACATTCACATACCATGGAGGAGTGTCTATTTGCAAAATTAAGTTGCTTACTGATGAATCGGGAAAACATGTGAAGAGAATTATTAATGAAAGTTAATTAATTGGGGCTGGGAACCCCATTGCCAGCTCTTTTTGCAAAGGATAAGCGGATGAAGCCACTAGTCCATTGTGAAAGTCTGTCAAAAGTAAATGACAAGATCGAAAGATAAAACGCCACATACTTCCTCATGAGCTATAAAACATTGACACAAATAAGAGATAATAGCTTTTGAATTGTTTAAAGGTAGCACATGAAGTATTTACTTGGAATGGCAGGAAATACCACATAGTAGGTAGATATGGTGGACACAAATGGCATGGGTTTTGGCTCAAGGTGTTTGGATGCACGAGAAGCATTTCCTCTCAGTACAAGGTTTGGGCTAGCAAGGTTGTTTGAAGCAAACACAAGTATAAACCGGTACAACAAAACTTACATAAGAACAAATTGCAAGCATTATAAAACTCTACACTGTCTTCCTTGTTGCTCAAACACTTTTACCAGAAAATATCTAGACCTTAGAGAGACCAATCATGCAAACCAATTTCAACAAGCTCTACGGTAATTCTCCACTAATAGATTTAAACTACATGATGCATGAGCTTAATCATGACCTACTTGAGAGCTCAAAACAATTGCCAAGTATCAAATTATCCAAGACAATATGAAGCATTTTCTGTTTCCAACCAAATAACAATATGTGCAATAGCTTTCAACTCCGCCATGAACATTAAAATAAAACTAAGAACACCATTGTTCATATGAAAAAGCGGAGCGTGTCTCTCTCCCACACATGGATTGCTAGGATCCGAATTTATTCAAACACAAACAAAAATACAGACGCTCCAAGTAAAGAACATAAGATGTGACGGAATAAAAATATAGTTTCAATAGAAGAAACCTGATAAGTTGTCGATGAAGAAGGGGATGCCTTGGGCATCCCCAAGCTTAGATGCTTGAGTCTTCTTGAAATATGCAGGGATGAACCACGGGGCATCCCCAAGCTTAGACTTTTCACTCTTCTTGATCATATTGTATCATCCTCTTCTCTTGACCCTTCAAAACTCCCTCCACACCAAACTTTAAGCAAACTCATTAGAAGGTTAGTGCGTAATCAAAAATTCACATATTCAGAGGTGAAATAATTATTCTTAACACTTCTGGACATTACCCAAGGCTACTGAAAGTTAATGGAACAAAGAAATCCATTCAATATAGCCAAAGAGGCAATGCGAAATAAAAGGCAGAATCTGTCAAAACAGAACAGTCTGTAAAGACAAATTTTTCTGAGGCACTTAACTTGCTCAGATGGAAAAACTCAAAACTAATGAAAGTTGCGTACATATATGAGGATCACGCACGTAAATTGGAAGAATTTTTTGATTCTTCTACAGAGAGAAGGACGCGAATTCGTGACAGACAGCAAATCTGTTTCTGCGCAGAAATCCAAATCTAGTATCAACCTTACTATCAGAGACTTTACTTGGCACAATAACATGATAAGGAGAGGTTGCTACAGTAGTAACAACTTCCAAGACTCAACAAAACAGTAGTAAAAATAAAACCATGGGTTATCTCCCAAGAAGTGCTTTTCTTTAACGCCTTTCAGCTAGGCGCAGAAAGTGCAAATCAAGTAACATCAAGAGAAGAAGCATCAACATCATAATTTGTTCTAATAATATAATCAAAAGGCAACTTCATTCTCTTTCTAGGGAAGTGTTCCATACCTTTCTTGAGAGGGAATTGATACTTAATATTTCCTTCTTTCATATCAATAATAGCTCCAACAGTTCGAAGAAAGGGTCTTCCCAAAACAATAGGACAAGATGCATTGCATTCAATATCCAAGACAACAAAATCAACGGGGACAAGGTTATTGTTAACCGTAATGCGAACATTATCAATCCTCCCCAAAGGTTTCTTTATAGAATTATCAGCAAGATTAACATCCAAATAACAATTTTTCAATGGTGGCAAGTCAAGCATATCATAAACTTTCTTAGGCATAACAGAAATACTTGCACCAAGATCACATAAAGCATTACAATCAAAATCATTGAGTTTCATCTTAATGATGGGCTCCCAACCATCTTCCAACTTCCTAGGAATAGAAGCTTCAAGTTTTAATTTCTCTTCCCTAGCTTTAATGAGAGCATTTGTAATATGTTTTGTAAAGACTAAATTTATAGCACTAGCATTAGGACTTCTAGAAAGTTTTTGTAAGAACTTAATAACTTCAGAGATATGACAATCATCAAAATCTAAACCATTGTGATCTACATCATTCTGAAAAATTTCAGCAGTTTCAGCAGTTTCAGGCAATTTTGCACGTTTTGTACTAGGAGTAGAAACATTACCAACACCAATTATTTTACCATTGATAGTAGGAGGTTTAGCAACATGTGAAGAACAACCATTACTAGTGGTGGTAATAGTCCAAACTTTAGCTACATTATTCTCTTTAGCAAGTTTTTCTTTTGGAATTTCTATTTTCGTGCTCTCAGGTCCTTAGTTGTACTCAGTTTTCCCCAGCTCCTTAGTTTTTCCTCAGTTTTCCCCAAGCCCTTGTCTGAACCCGCAGAAGGAGCTCGGACGGAAGGAATCCGTTAAGTTGACCGTTCCGTGCTGACGAGTGGGGTCGTGTCGTTTGTGGGGTCGCGTCGTGTGGGACCGCGTCGTGTGGGGCTGGTAGGAAGGGACCGCGTGGGACAGGACGAGACCGTGTTTGTGTGGCCGTAGCGTGTGGGGCCGTAGCGTGTGGAGCCGTGTGGGTCCGGGACGGGGCACGAGTGGTTTCTGTCTCTTTCGCCCAGATTAGCAGTTTTCAATGTACCTTTTTCCTCTCTCTCGCTCGATCTCATTCATATTTGATAGCCCAAATTGGTAGCAAATCTAGAGCAGCTTGTCCTTCTGTTTTTTAACGCCATTCATTTCTTTATGCCTTCGTTTTTACCCAATCAGGTAGGAAATCTAGGGCACAAATCCAGAGAGAAAATATAGGATAAGCTGCATACAGCAACCAACATAGCATAGATATATTCAGGACAGATCCAAAAGTAGTACCGATAGATCCAACATAAGCTACATTTTACATGAATTTAAGCTGCTCTACAGATAGAGCAGTCACATACAGAGAGTGCAGTAGGCACGTTCAACGCCTCCAGGTAGCGCGTGTGACTCGCTTGGAGGTTGCGCAGGTGAATCCCAAGTGCTTTGTGTTTGGCCATGTACGCATGCACGTTCACGGTCCTTCCAACTCTAGCGCCACATCTGCCAATGGATTCAGCATGGTTCACCAGGGAGTTGAAGTCGGTGGCGCGGAGCTTCCTGTTGCAGAAGGGGCACTTGTAAATGCCTCGAGCAAAGGGGCCATCGTAATGGCCGGACTGCAGCCTCCTGAGGACGTGACGAGTCTTGGTGTGGAAGGACTCGTCGTCGCTGTCGACGTCGCTGCTCTGCACCTGTCACGTAGCACCAAAGATCGTGCAAAAAACACGGAGTCAATTGCAACGATGATGGAACAGAGAGTGAACAAAAAATCATGCATGATAATATGGGCTCGAAAAAAAGAGGTAGCCTCAGTTACATTGGACACACTTATATCCAGGATTTGAGTCAGCAAACCAAAGATCATGCACAACAAATTTGTACACACCAATTGTTTACTGACCAAACCCTGAATCAATTTATGCCCAAATATTCATCATCATCGGCACAAATCTTAAACAAAAGCAAATCACAAACACTAATAACGCAAGATCTAACACAAAAGGATTGAACTAGGAACAGACGAACAGTAATAACGCAAGATCTAACACAAAAGGATTGAACTAGGAACAGACGAACAGTAATAACGCAAGATCTAACACAAAAGGATTGAACTAGGAACAGACGAACAGTAATAACGCAAGATCTAACACAAAAGGATTGAACTAGGAACAGACGAACCGTAATAACGCTAGATCTAACACAAAAGGATTGAAATGAGATAAGAACAAGGGAACAAAGGGTTACCTCCGGCTCGTTGTCGACGATGCTGGTGTCGTAGGGGTTCTCCGGCGCGTCGTACTGCACTGGTTCGTACGGGTCCCAAGCGACGGGGGACTGGACGGTGGCGGCGGCCGATGCGCCGGCGGCTGATGCGCCGGCTGCTACGTTGGAAGCAGCGACAGGGGCCTGGACGGGGGCAGCGGCCGATGCGCCGGCTGCTACGTTGGAAGCAGCGACAGGGGCCTGGACGGGGGCGGCGGCTGATGTGCCGACAATGGGCATCTCATTCTTCTCCATCGCCGGCGGTTTTCTTCGGGGTTTTTTCTTCGGTTGTGGAGAAGATGATGGGACAGGAGAGGCGGTTGCAGTGAGCCAGTGAGAACGTGCGTCGAGGGAGAGAAAGAGGGGCTCTATAAAGACGAAGGTGGCGTGTACCGCAACACGCGTCCGCTATGCACGGCTGCAGCGTGCACCGCTACACGAGTCTAACCCTGGGACGTTTGGTGTACTCAGTTATAACCTCGGGCCTTATACAGAAATTTTATCTGTACTCAGTTTTCCCCTCGAGGACTTAGACCGGCAAGTGCAATATACTCAGTTTTACCCTCAAGTAGCTGGTCAACAGAGAGTCAACAAATGAGATTAACATAGCTAATTGAGTCATTTCATGCGCAAAAAAATCCAAAAAAATAAAAACATAGTGGCAACTACTCATGGAGTCTTCCTACGCAACCTGCCACCTAGAAAACCTTAACAAACATATATAAATCAAGTTTTACCATAAATTGCCACTTCTCAGAATCACTAGTGTAGCTATGAAGATGCATGGTTTTCCACCCAAACCCCTTTGCAAAACATCTTTCCCAAAACATAGTTTGTCTAAATGATGCCATAATTGTCACACTCATGTATATTTGAATTGCAAATAATTTGATGTAGCCCAATATGAATTATATTGTACAAAACACACATTTTTCATTTTGTAATTCTTTTGTTTGAATCCCTTAGTCTATTTACTATTTATGTGCCCTTGGATTCTTAGTACTACTCAGTTTTGCCCTCAAGTACTGTCACAAATGCTCTGAGAAGCCCAAACTTATCCTGATTGGTTGAGCCGTTGTCACACGGATCGACTCCACGAACCGTTGATCCACTGATCTAACGGGCAGTATACCCCTATCCGTCTCTTCGTGGCAACCTCTCTCTCTCTCTCTTCGTGGCCTCTCTCTCTCTCTGTCGGTGGAGAATGCCCACCCCTCTATTTATGTGCAATAACGAGTTTGCCACTTAATATAGTTTGGGATATAGTATTGGTATAAACATGAGGCATACATATTTGCGGATTTCGGTGATTGCATTATTTGTCACCCCTCTAACAATTATCAACTATCTTTAGCTGTCCTTTTCTTTTAGGGAATATAGTTTGGGATATAGTATTGGTATTTTGAAACGGCCTAAAAGTGGTATAATTTTGTTATAAACATGAGGCATACATATTTGCGGATTTCGGTGATTGCATTATTTGTCACCCCTCTAACAATTATCAACTATCTTTAGCTGTCCTTTTCTTTTAGGGAATATAGTTTGGGATATAGTATTGGTATTTTGAAACGGCCTAAAAGTGGTATAATTTTGGTATAAACATGAGGCATACATATTTGCGGATTTCGGTGATTGCATTATTTGTCACCCCTCTAACAATTATCAACTATCTTTAGCTGTCCTTTTCTTTTAGGGAATATAGTTTGGGATATAGTATTGGTATTTTGAAAAGGCCTAAAAGTGGTATAATTTTGGTATAAACATGAGGCATACATATTTGCGGATTTCGGTGATTGCATTATTTGTCACCCCTCTAACAATTATCAACTATCTTTAGTTGTCCTTTTCTTTTAGGGAATATAGTTTGGGATATAGTATTGGTATTTTGAAACGGCCTAAAAGTGGTATAATTTTGGTATAAACATGAGGCATACATATTTGCGGATTTCGGTGATTGCATTATTTGTCACCCCTCTAACAATTATCAACTATCTTTAGCTGTCCTTTTCTTTTAGGGAATATAGTTTGGGATATGGTATTGGTATTTTGAAACGGCCTAAAAGTGGTATAATTTTGGTATAAACATGAGGCATACATATTTGCGGATTTCGGTGATTGCATTATTTGTCACCCCTCTAACAATTATCAACTATCTTTAGCTTTCCTTTTCTTTTAGGGAATATAGTTGGTAATTTCGGTGAATGCACACACTAACTTTGAAAACAACTACAAGTACATGTAACTGAATAATGGATTTGTAACAAGGTATCCCTTGTAACAACTTCTAGCGCCTGGTGAGCAATGATAAGAATCCGATCGTAATTATACAACAACAAAAAACAACCAGCCATCAGATTAGCTTGCTTCTTCAACTCGATCAGCTGCCTTAACTGCTTGTTCATTTTCTTCAGTTCTCCCTTCACTTCCACCAGTTCTGCATTGGGAGCATTAGGCATAATCGGAACGGCTCCTCTCTCCGCCGCATTCTCTACAGCAAGTCCCCCCTCCCAAATTGCGCCCCCAATAGCGCCAATTGATTCCTGCAACTGAAGCCTCTGAACGTACACATCGATCCACTCGAAATGCCTGCATTTCTTCAAGATCTGAAAACAACAACGTGAACCCTAAATCCCAAATTCGAGGGAATAACAAGAAAATCGAGAGAAAACAGAGAAATTGGAGCGAGATCTAACCTTATCCCCTCTCTATATGGAAAGCTCTCGCATGCAACGAACTCACGTCCACGGTTGTCGTTCTCATCCGTCTTACAGATCGACCGCTTCAGAGGCTCCTGGCGTGGGCAGTCAGGGCATCTTGTCAAAGGCACGGGTCCATACTGCGGCCATGAAGAACGGGAGGTCGAAGAGAAACTAGACATCACCCGCCTGCCGGAGAAGGGCTGCCGCTGGCGGAGAAGAAGAACAATGGGGCGCGGAGAAAGAAAGGGGAAGCAATGGCACGGGCACGGGCGCGGGGCTGGCTCGGGCTCCCATTTTGCGACGGTCACCTAGGTAAGCTGTGGGTCCGGCGCGCTAACATGGACAAGTTGTGGGTCCCACGATGATCTGGATAAGTGGAGACGTGTCCACTGCGGGGCACCAACAGCGGCCCCACTTGCCAGCACCAACCAACGTCAACTAAACGGGATTCCTTCCGTCCGAGCTCTTTCTGCGGGTTACAGACAAGGGATTGGGGAAAACTGAGGAAAAACTAAGGAGCTGGGGAAAACTGAGTACAACTAAGGACCCGAGGGCACGAAAATAGAAATCCCTTTTCTTTTTCTTCTCTATCCCACCTAGCATGCAATTCAGCCAACATTCTAATATTATCATTGATTCAAACTTGGATGGCATTTGTTTTAGCAAACTTAGTATCTTTAATTTCATCAGGCATAACTTTCAGTATTAAAAGATCAACATCAAGAGCAAGACTATCAACCTTAGAAGCAAGAACATCAATTTTACCAAGCTTTTCCTCAACAGTTTTATTAAAAGCAGTTTGTGTACTAATAAATTCTTTAAGCATGACTTCAAGACCAGAGGGTACACTCTTATTATTGTTGTAAGAATTACCATAGGAATTACCATAACCACTACCATTATTAGAAGGATATGGCCTATAGTTGTTGTTACCATAATTATTCCTATAAGTATTGTTGTTGAAATTATTATTCTTAATGAAATTCACATCAACATGCTCTTCTTGAGCAACCAATGAAGCTAAAGGAACATTATTAGGATCGACATGAGATCTACCATTAACAAGCATAGACATAATAACATCAATCTTATCACTCAAAGAAGAGGTTTCTTCAACAGAATTTACCTTCTTACCTTGAGGAGTTCTTTCATGCCATTCAGAGTAATTGATCATCATATCATCAAGAAGCTTTGTTGCAGCACCCAAAGTGATGGACATAAAAGTATCTCCAGCACTGAATCCAATAGGTTCCTCGAGGAAAAATTCAATCCTGCATAAAAGGTTTGGATGATCATCCAAGTAGTTAGTCCATGGGTAGGGCAATTCTTTACCAAAGATTTCATTCTCTCCCATGCTTGAGCAACATGTTCATTATCTAATTGCTTAAAATTCATAATGCTACTTCTCAAAGATATAATCTTAGCAGGAGGATAATATTTACTAATAAAAGCATCTTTACATTTAGTCCATGAAACATTACTATTTTTAGGCAAATACAACAACCAATCTTTAGCTCTTCCTCTTAAGGAGAAAGGAAACAATTTCAGTTTTATAATATCACCATCTATATCCTTATACTTTTGCATTTCACAAAATTCAACAAAATTATTAAGATGGGCAGCAGCATCATCATTACTAACACCAGAAAATTGCTCTCTCATAACAAGATTCAGTAAAGCAGGTTTAATTTCATAAAATTCTGCTTGTAGTAGCAGGTGGAGCAATAGGAGTACTTATAAAATCATTATTATTTGTGCTAGTGAAATCACACAACTTAGTATTTTCAGGAGTATTCATCTTAACAGTAGTAAAGGTAAACTAAGCAAACAGAATAAAGTAAAAACAAGAGACTAATTTTTTTGTGTTTTTGATATAAAGCAAACAAGACAGAAAATAAAATAAAGTAAAGAAAGACAATAAACAAAGTAAAGAGATTGGATGTGAGAGACTCCCCTTGCATGTCTTGATCTCCCCGGCAACGGCGCTAGAAATTTAGCTTGATAACGCGTGAAGCACACGTCCATTGGGAACCCCAAGTGGAAGGTGTGATGCGTATAGCGCAAGTTTCCCTCGTATGAAACCAAGGTTTATCGAACCAGTAGGAGATGAAGGCCACGTGAAGGTTGTTGGTGAAGGAGTGTAGTGCGGCGCAACACCAGGGATTCCGGCGCCAACGTGGAACCTGCACAACACAATCAAGATACTTTGCCCCAACGTAACAGTGAGGTTGTCAATCTCACCGGCTTGCTGAAAACAAAGGATTAAACGTATAGTGTGGAGAATGATGTTTGTTTGCAAAGAACAACAGAGAACAGAGATTGCAGTAGATTGTATTTCAGATGTAAAAGAAAGGACCGGGGTCCACAGTTCACTAGTGGTGTCTCTCCAATAAGATAAATAGCATGCCAGGTGAACAAATTACAGGTGGGCAATTGACAAATAAAGATTCATATAAATATCATGATGATCACTATGAGATTTAATTAGGGCATTATGATACGTCTCAAACGTATCTATAATTTCTTATGTTCCATGCTACTTTTATTACAATACTTGAATGTTTTATACATACTTTACAACATTATTATGCATTTTCCGGCACTAACCTATTAACAAGATGCGAAGCGCCGTTTCTGTTTTTTGCTGTTTTGGTTTCAGAAATCCTAGTAAGGAAATATTCTCGGAATTGGATGAAATCAACGCCCGGGCCTATTTTTACACGAAGCTTCAAGACCGAAAGGGAGACGAAGTGGGGCCACGGGGCGCCTCCACGCTAGGGCGGCGCGGCCAAGGGGGGGGGGCGTGCGGCCCTAGTGTGTGGGCCCCCCGTGACGTCCTTTTACCTACCCTTCCGCCTACTTAAAGCCTCCGTCGCGAAACCCCCTGTACCGAGAGCCACGATACGGAAAACCTTTCAGAGACGCCGTCGCGAATCCCATCTCGGGGGATTCGGAGATCGCCTCGGCACCGCCGGAGAGGGGAATCATCACCGGAGGGGCTCTACATCATCATGCCCGCCTCCGGATTGATGCGTGAGTAGTTCATCCTTGGACTATGGGTCCATAGCAGTAGCTAGATGGTTGTCTTCTCCGCTTGTGCTTTCATTGTTATAGATCTTGTGAGCTGCCTAACATGATCAAGATCATCTATTTGTAATGCTACATGTTGTGTTTGGCGAGATCCGATGAATAGAGAATACTATGGTAAGTTGATTATCAATCTATCATATATGTGTTGTTTATGTTCTTGCATGCTCTCCGTTGCTAGTAGAGGCTCTGGTTGATACTTGTAACTCCAAGAGGGGGTAATTATGCTCGATAGTGGGTTCATGCCTCCATTAAATCTGGGACAGTGACAGAAAGTTCTAAGGTTGCTGCCCCCGCTGCGATCTCCCTCCTCCCACCCTCTTACCGTTTGCCGCTGATTGAGGAAGCCGGGCCGCGAGCATGTGAGCAGCAGGTGGCTGCTTGTTTTGCCCTGGCGGATCTTGGCGGCAGAAGCTGCGGGCCGGTGCAGCGACGGTCATAGCCCGTGGCAGCGCTCTGCAGGCTCTCGCTTGCTCGATGCTTCCCCGACGGTGGCTGTTAGTGCTGCGCTGGTCGGTGCCACCTCCTGCGATGACAAGACTAGGCTCCACCCCTGCATGGAGACCCTCTCCAGCAACCTACTTCACCATCTGGTCTGCCTTACATCGAATGGTCTTTGGAGGCCCTTGTTCCTGGGTCGGGGAAAAATCCCCTCGCGGTGGCTTGCGCTGACAACGGCGAAGCCCGAGGGTATCGTTACCTCCTTGGAGGCGTTGGCATGACACTGATCGAGCCTCCTCCTCGAGCACCGGGGGAAACTCCAGGTCTGGCCTGCTGGACCGGGCAACGGCGACGTCTCGGCGCCGTCCCCTTCTTGAAGGCGCTGCCTTGGCTGCAAGTGGAGTACCGGATGTGCCAGCTAGAGGTTGACGATGCGTCGCTCTGGAGTAGGGTGCCACAGGGCACGCGCATCATCTGCCAACACCAGCACTTCCCCGACAATTCTACACCAGTTCCTGTCAAAGCCATGCTTCTCACCTGCCGACTCTTAGGCACAATGGGTGTGACCGTGTGAGGTACGTTGGCCTAGACAGTCTGGAGCTGAAACGTCCATCAAGGCGTCTGGAAACGGCGGTGACTCTACCCTGTTGCTTCGAGGCCTGTTGCCTCGCCATTCTTGGCTGGAGGCAAGGCTTGGCGGGGCCTAGTGTCATTAAGGTCTGTAGAGGGCATCTTGCTTGGTGAGGACGCTCGTGTGTGTCCCTCCCTCCGGAGGTTGTACCCATATGTCTTCTTCCTGTTCAATGAAATGAAACGCAAAATCTCTTGCGTTTTCTCGAAAAAAATACCTTACAGGATCACGATCCAATCATGTTCTTCTCTAATGTTGGTTTACTGGAACACCGTAAGCAATTTTACTTTGGAGAAGGAAGCTAAACCTGCTAGGAAAGAAATGTATTCTGTATAAGGAAGACACAGTATAAGAAATAAATAAATGACCATAGAGTCTTTTGTAGCATTTTTCATTTTTGGGAAAAGCTTAACTGAACAGTCTGAACATATGGCGCATTTGGTACTCGGTAATAGCACTACCTCACTGCAATATGCTACAAAGATCATTGGAAAATTCAATTCCAGTATATCTGGAACTAACTTCTGTGTATAAATTTGAGACAATAATCTTTAGAGCTTCAATAAACAAAAAGGTATTAAGAGGAAGATTAACTACCATAGCTGATCCATAACATATACATAGCAACTGCCAGTTCAATGTTTTTGATAGGGCATTGGCGATAAGTTATGAGTAAAAGTTATCTGGTCACGTGGAGGTGAACAGCCGAACCACCAGTTTGCTGAAGTTACATGTCTCGGCAACCAAACAGACAGAGACGACCTCCTGATTTTATTCAAACTACAATCAGAAAATCTCCTCTGCTTCATGAAGCCATCAACCATACATGATATATAGACTTATCTACAGAAATAAAAATAGATAGATTGCAGGGATAGAGATTTGGTGCACATGAGCACCAATGATCCCTCTCTTAAAAAAAATAAAAATCATATTTTTAAATTTCAGAAAAATCTGAAAATAAATCATGATGTAGCCAGTATTGTATCCCACAATCGTGTAAACTTTCAACTGAAAATAATGTGTGTTTTAGGCTTCACAAAAATAACAAATATGTGGATCTGAGTATAGTGATTCAAATCTCCAAAAAAAATTCAGATTTTATCATTTTTTTATAGCTCAGAGAACAAAACATTCGAAAGTGAGATTTTGTAGGTTACTGGGATACATCAGTAGCTACTTTTAGAATTTTCTGACATAATTTTTTAAAACATACAAAAATAATTTTCGATTTTTTTATACCATGAGAGCACTGGTGCCCAGGATCCAAAATGACTTTTCGAGATTGCAGCGTATTCAAATTGCAAGGTAATGTGATTTTGTAGAGAAAGAAGATTAGGGCGAGCAGTAGAGCTTGCATTAGATCATACCTATTTCTAGTAGATTTCAGCGTAGACACAAGACTAATGTTGAGAAAGCAGAGGAAACTCGGTGGGTGGAAGATAAGGAAGAACATACCCAAGGGTTGTTCCACAACATGTGGAACTGTTGATGATCCTGCCGTGGCAGCGAAGCAAGGATGCCGCAAGGGATAGTTTCTTTTTGGCGGCATGCAGGATTGTAGTAATATTAGGGAGAGGTGTGCATGTCAGGATATGTGAAGACGCCAAATCTATTCATCCTAGGGTCACTGGTAGCTAATAGGCCAGTCAGAAGGACAATAATTAGATTTTTTTTAGGAGTATTATGATGGCTGAAAGTACTAATTAGCTTCCATCTCAAAAGAATAATTCAAAAATCAAGCTACAACAACGGTATCCTATAAAGCTTACAATCCATAATCTGAATTCGTAATAGGCAAAACGTTATGTGTGATCACACAGTAAGAATTTGAATATATTACATAACTTTCACACTAATGTCTAATGCTGGGAGATATTTTGCGTATACTCTTCTACAGATTTTGGTTGAACACCATTATTCTTAATGCTGCTTAAATACCATGTGAAGCAAGTTTTTTTTTAGAGAAAGAGGGCCTTGCCCCAGATCAATTCATAGAAACGTGGAGCAAGTTCAAGTGTAGTTCTGCAAATATGAGAAAAATTGCATAGCATTGGGATGTTAGCGCACCTGATATAACTGTAAAATAAAATTTAAAAAGTACCTAAGATAGTGGTAACATTTGTATGTATCTTAACGAGAAAGTAGGTTCTCTCTAATGTGTTATCAATTGCAACACAATGAATATTTTGTTTATTGATTTGACTGATATTGTTTATAAATGATTGGTCCTAAAGGATACTCCTTCACTATAGGGAATCTAGGCGGGAGATCACACGCAGAGACATATTAGCTGAACATTATAATGTAATACGAACAAAAAAGAACTCCAAGGAGAAGGAAAAGCTTGTTTGAAAGACAAGAAGCAACAAAAAAAACACATTAGATTAGGCTAACAATGGTATTACCATTTTGGTTTCCAGTTTCCCATTGTGATCCTCACCTTTGTGATTTGAATCGCCAGAAATGGTTGCTACACAAACATGAGAATATCAAACTTCTTCCAATAATGTTCTTCATAATCGATGGCTGAGACATTAGGAAATGCTGCCTTTAAAACCTTGCGAGCGATGTTTCCAACAAATGCAGGGGATCATGTATATTTGCATTAGATGTTTACTGCTTCATCTTATCAGATTTTTGCATCAGCTACAGGACCTGAAACATTAGGAAATGCTACCTTTAAAACCTTGCGAGTGATGTTTCCAACAAATGCAGGGGATCATGCATATTTGCATTAGATGTTTACTGCTTCATCTAATCGGATTTTTGCATCAGCTACAGGACCTGGTCGTTTAGGAACTGATGCATATTCTGGTTACTCACCTCATACAAGTGCACAGGCAGGTGAAGAAAAGCATCAATGGAGCATCAATGGTACACACAGGTGAAATAATTGAGAAAAGGGGCGAGGGAGGAAAATCGCAACGACACCTAAGAAGCTCGAGGGAGGTTGAAATCCATTTGGCTGCTGCAGTTGAAGGTGCCAAGCGAGGCCATTGCTAATGGATAGCCCGGCAGCACACTCTCGCATGCAGCAACTCCTCGTCGGAAAATTCTTTGAAGGCACATCGAGTACCGATATGCGACAAGCTCCACCATGACACAACAAGCTCAGAGTTGGTGGCCGGGAAACCGCCCTCATGCAAAGCTCAGCACGAAGAACCTACCGTCTGCGCTGCTACAACAGAAAAAACAGATGGAGGCACTCCCGTGGCAGAAGAACCTGCAGGCTGGCTGGCAGAAGAAAGAAAATGACGGCATAGACCAGAATCGTCTGAAGAATGGAAGAACAAAATTGGTAAGCCAAAACGACACAAATAAAAGATAAGAACTCAGGCGGCAAATATATAGACAAGAATAGAAACCTTGGCTGCCAAGCTTCATAGAGCAAGAAGAGACGTGGGAGCCAAGTTGAAGGAAATAATATAATAATATGCAAACGTAATGGCCTAGTATCAAAAGAAGATAAGAACAAAAGAAAAAAACAAGTCACCGGAAGGCTATCTCATAACCGACTACAAACAAAACATAAAATAGGAATACCACCTAGGATCCAAACTGTGACCGGATGTCAAAGAAAAAGGAAGGCACAAAGCAGAGAGTCCATCCGGTCATACCAAGAACTGAACACAATAGGCAACCGGTTGAGCAAACAAGTAAGGAAAAGAAAATATTTAGGAAGAAGTCAAACAGAGCAAGTCAAAAAGCTTCAACCAACCGGGTGAAGACACCTAGCACCATCTTATGTACGTGTCACCACATGAGAGGTCAAAAGGAGGCAAAAAATTGAGAGAATTGGAAACCTTCCAACTTTATTATAGTAGAGTATTCCGGTAACTACTATCAGTGGCGTCATGTTGTTGTTGTGCCGATTCAACGCCACTAACGAGATTTGCAGGGCCATTACTAAGCTATTATGTACTAGTGCAACGCCTAAGATCAGATTTATCAGGCAGCTCTGCGAAAACTGCGGATCTGAGGTCATAACGGGAGCCCTTGTCGTAACAGGTGAGATGGTGGTTTGGGCACCAGGCGTCGGTCGCGTCTGTCATGACTGACATAGTTTTTGCAGTTGGCATGGATATGATTTTAGGAAGATGGCTTTGATACCACGTGATAAGTAAGAGAGAGGAAAATTTATTGGAATGGCACACCTCACGGGGTGGCTCAGATCCTTTATATATCTGGAATACGATTGCAAGACAAGTACCAACGGTGGTACTTACAGCTGTATACGGCCATGTTAGCTAAGATACTAAGTGAATACAAGCAGTTGTGCCCCCTCTAGGCGATCAGGTGGGTCAATCCTAGGCCACCACCGACCCTCCTTTCTCCTCGCCACTCCTAGAGGCCACCGAAAATCTTCGTCGGAGGTCGACGGGGGGGAGCGAGGCCCTTGTGTGGTTGCTTTAAGATCCCTGCAACAATCTTCGTCAGAGGTGCATGGTGGTCGGCAGCAATGGGTCGTATCCAGCGCAGGCTACTCCGGTGGGGTTGAGCTTCCGCTGGACACAACCTCTCATTCTGCATCAGTGCCTGCCTTCGACGGTTATCTACGGCTAAAGATCTCGTGGTTACGGAATACCTGCCAGGGAGAAATCCATTGGCCGGCTCTTGTCGTCGTAGAAGTTGCAGCGACGCCTATGGACGCCACTAACCTTCCTTGAGGGTGACGTCACATTGGAAGTTTTTTAAAGCTCCGAGGGAAACCCTGGGCTAGTCCGGACAGTGGCAGCGCTTTGCATCGTCTTCCTCGTTGGAGGCACTGTTTTGGAGCTCATATCGCCGACGGGATCTCGAAGGCGTGCAGGCGTTGGGCCACCCCGTAGGCTACGAGAAGGGTTGTTTGCTTCGGGGGAAACCTCAGACCCAGGTTTCCCGGATCGGACAATGAACAGCGTGAAGCGTCGTTCTCCCCCACGGGGCATTGTTTTTGGAGTTGATGTCGGCTAGAGGGACCCTGAGGAGGACCGGTTATAATCTACCTCGTCAACGCTGCCGAGTCTCGGAGGCATGGCACAACAAGGTCTTGATGATGGACGAGGTTTGATGGACTCGCGCAGAGTGGCGGTGTCGTCTGGCGCCGTGACGACGCTGATGGCTGGCATGGCAAGGTCAGTGCATTGATCCTTCCTGAAGATGGGTCGGTGGAAGATGGTGGCCACGACTTCTCAACCGTGTGAAGTGGTATGCGCTCAGGATTTGCTAGACCGGTTTGAGTTCCAGCTAGCTATGGAAGCGTTTTGGTGAGGTCTGCGGTTTTCTGATGATGTGCGTTGGTGAGGTCCGGGCATGAGGCCATGACACGATCACCCCCTTCGTCAAACTTGTAGGTGTTGTGACACTTCTCGTTAGTGAAGTGGCTACAGTTTGATCTTTGTATTTTTCTTATAAGGTTCCGATGAATAATTTTAATAAAAGAAAATTGGTGTGCATTGTTTTGATGCAGATGCCAATGCCATATTGAAAAAACTAAGTGAAACAGAAGGCCATGCTCTCCATTTTGAAAAAAGAATAAGCAGATACATGCTAACAACTAACTACTCGTTTGACACGTAATTTTATGAAAGGACTAAAGATTCTTCCTGAAATCTTACGGGTGGTCGCGTGCCGAACGGATGTCCCGGGCACACGCACTAGGGACAGCTATTTAGTCCAGCTGTCAAACAAATGGCAGGCTAGCTGATATCAGGTGTCATTTTTCAAAAAACTGTAACTTTTAAACAGTGTGGCGAAATGACAATTCGTTTTCACTACTAAAATCCTCGTGACGGGAGCTTCGAAACTAGACCACATTTTCATATGTTTCGATGATTTTTTTAACAAACAACTTTGATACGCGACAGAGCAATTTTGTTGTGCAGCAAAACAATTTTGGTGTGCGACAAAGTAACTTTGGTGTGCAACGAACATGTACACTTTTTGTTACATGAAGGCACAATTTTGGTACCCGACAACAATTTTGGTGTCCATCGGAGCAATTTCAATATGTTACGAAGCAACTTAAGAGCAACTTTGGTGCCCGGTGACGCAGCTTTTGAACTCTACATAGCAACTTTGGCGCCTGATCCAGTAATTGTTCGTGTCCTTCAGAGCAACTTTGGTACTCGACCGAGCAATTTTAGTGGCCTGCAGAGCAACATTAGGAGTTGTTGCTGCAGCTGTTGTGAAGCCTACCATCGTTCTGAATCAAATGTTTTCGTTGCACACCAAAGTTGCTTTGCCGCACACCAAATTGTTTTCCTGCATAAAAAGTTGCTCTGTCGCGTATCAAAGTTGCTTGTTAAAAAATTGTGTCCGAACATATGAAAATGTGGTCTAGTTTGGAAGCTCTCGTCGTTTGGATTCTAAAAGTGAAAACGGATTGTAATTTTGCCGCACGGTTTAAAAGTTATAGTTTTTTTAAAAATGATAAAATGATATCAGCTAGCCTACTATTTTTTTGACAGCTGGGCAGATCTTTTCGTTTGGGTGAGCACTTTCCATTGACCACTTAGAATGACCAACGGACATGGAGCCGCTCGCTAGAAGCGTGCAAGATTCTTTTTTGGATCAACGGGGATCACCATAACAGGTTCCATCGATAACATCAAGAAAACCCGCACATGCACATGCTTTTACAGTACGCAAGCATGTCTGAGAGGCTTTTAGAAGCAGAACAGGAAAACGAAAGTAGCAAAGCCATATGGTGTATCCACACCAGCTCAAAAGAAAATGAAAGAACGACAGTTGAAACAGCTAAACAAAGGAGAGCACTGAATCTGCTTCCAGCGTCCATATCGCTTTGCAACGGGGGAGAGCTGCGATCCTCAGATTGAGTTACCATCAACACGGCGATGGAGGTGACTCCCTGGCCGGAGGTTGAAGATGATAACGTGGAAAGGCAAGGTGACACGGGGACTGGCAGTCGCGCAGCGCTGCTGTCGGAGAAAAGCGGTCAAGCTCTGCGGGGAGACAGGATCAGCGTGGACCTGCTCCTAGGGCCGTTGGCTGGCGCATTGGCAGTGGCCTCTCCGGTCTCGCCACGCGTCGGCGTGGGGCTGGCGGCCCAGGAATATTACTGGGAGATCCTCTCCTCCCGTGGACCCCACCTCTGCGGCCGGTGAGCTTTTGGCCCATGATGCCGCGGTGTGTCTTGCGCATGGCCCCACGGAAGACCGGCCAGCGCCCACTCGGGTGATGCCACGTTGTTGGGTGGAGGAGGATGATTGGGAGGATGGAGAATGCAAGACTGTTGGAAGTTTTGAATCGGATTCAGACAGGGACGATTCCAACAGGTTTAGGGCTATGCGGTTGCAAAATTGCCAGCTCCCCAGTGACGCACTACTAGGAAAACCATTATAGGTGGAAACCACCTCTGTGGCGCACCAAACGGCCCATGCGCCACAAAAATATTTCTGTGGCCGCACCACTATAATGCGCCATAAAATAGATGTTTCGTGGCGCATGAGCAAGCATATGCGCTACGTAAGATGGAGATTCATGCGCACCGTGGGTGCGCCACGTGTTTGTGGGACCCACGCCGGGTCCACCACGCACATGGCCGAAGGATATTCTGTGCGCATGGTCCGTGTGCGTCACGAAACTTAACTTTCGCGCACTTGGATCCATGCGCCACGTATCCCTGTCCACCCCCGGCTCACGCCACCATGATTCCGTGGCGCATGAGCTTATATGCGCCACGAAGTTCATGTTTCTGGCGCATATCGCATATGCGCCACGAAAGTGAATAGTAGATCTCACTTTTGGAGACAACTTTCCCTCTTTTCTTCCACCCACCACCCTTTCCATTCTTGTCTCCTCCAACCAGCTCGTGTTGCTCCTCTCTCCCACTCCATTTTGGTCATACTTTTCTCCATTGTTGATAGCTCTAAGCCTATTTTGTGGGCATATTTGTGAGGGGAAGCCACTCCAACTTGTAGAGGGGTACTAAAAACCACAATTCTCTTTCCCTCCTCCTCCACTTTCCCTCTTGCATGGTCCATTGTTTTGTCTCCACCACCCCATCCTCTTGCTCCACCATGATCTTGGTAGATTTGTGAGAGGTTGAGTACTATTGGATGCATGTTTTGTGTGTATGGATGTTTTGTAGGTGAAGATTATTATCGCGCTCCCGGACGGTTTGCGGTGGCGAGACGATGATGTTTATATGTGTTGAGCTTTGTGTTGTGGTTGAATGTTTGCTTGCGAAGAAGCTTATTTGTGTTGTTGGTTTGTGCCGGCGTGTGGTGCATGGATGTTTGCCGAAATGTTGATTCATTTCCATTTCGGCAAATTCTTGCACTAGCCATATGTCCTACTTTTAGGATAGGTCATGCCGAAATTTTCCGGCGATCATGCATGCATGTGTGTTTGTGCATGGTGTGTGTGGTTCTAATTAACTCTCTTTTGCTCTATATATGTATGATGCAGTCAACCATGGTCGTCCATATGAGGGAAGGACAAGTGGTTAGATACAAGGTGAACGCGAAGGCCGACATGGTTAGGAACAACATGACCCTGATAAGATGTCCGTGTCGAAAATGCGGACTCCGGCAGTGGATCGACCCTGATTCTGGACAACTGGAGGAACACCTGCTCAGGCGCGGTTTCATGCTCGGCTTCAACGAGGAGCCGGCGGCAAATGTTGGTCATGAAGAAGAGGCCGACATCGGGCGAGAAGACGAAGAGTCTCCCGAACATGGTGTTCATCATGAGGAAGGAGAGGCCGATGAAGGAGATGATGATGCCGGAGGAGATGGTGGTGGAGATGCCGAGAGCAAGCAGACGCCGCTAACGTCGGCCCTGCGGGACCCTCATGTTCAAGAGCTTCTCCTGAAGGACACGGGCAACGCCAAACCTGAAGCCAAGCTGGCGCAAATGGAGGTAGACGGGATGACTCCATTGTATCCAGGGTGCCGGCCCGAGGATACACGCTTGAGTGTAACGCTCGAGTGTCTGGAGATGAAGGCGGAACACAAATGGACCGACAGCAGCTTCAGCGATAACATGAAATCCTGGCATGCTCGTCTTCCCAAGGACAACACATTGCCGACAAGTATCGACGAGGCCAAGAAAGTAGTTTGCCCACTCGACCTACCGCACGTAAAGTACCACGCATGCATCAATGATTGTGCACTTTTTCGGAATGAGTACAAGGATAGAACCACATGTCCGGTGTGCGGCCAAGGACGGTACAAGAGAGGGAACAAGAAAGTTCCTCTGAAAGTTGTCTGGTACTTTCCTATCACTCCCCGTCTGCAGCGGTATTTCGTAGATCCTAAGGAAGCAAAGCTCATGCAATGGCACGCGGAAAGGGAGAAGCCCGCAGATGATCCGGAGAAGGGCAAGATCCTGACACACCCTGCAGACGCTAGCCAGTGGAATGCGTTGGACATTGAGTTCGTAGATGAGTTCGGGAGCGAACCGAGGAACATTCGTCTGGGCATGAGCACCGACGGACTCAATCCCTTTGGAAACCAGAGTAGCACGCATAGCACCTGGCCCGTGTTTGTATGGCCATACAACCTCCCCCCTGGCTGTGCACAAAGCAGCGGTACGTACACATGAGTATTCTTATTCAGGGGCCAAAACAACCGGGCGTGGACATGCATCTGTATCTCGGTCTGTTGAAAGAGGAGTTAGCCACGCTGTGGCAGACGCCGGCCCGTACTTGGGACGCGTACAAAAGAGATTATTTCCCTCTCAGAGCCGCATTGCTAACGACAGTGCAGGACTATCCTGGTTACGCATATGTATCGTGCCAGGTGAACCACGGATTCAAGGCATGTGTCAAGTGCATGGATAAGACCCCGCATCTGCAGCTGCCGAAGGCTCCCGGGTCTTGTAAAACTGTGTTCCAAGGGACTCGAATGTGGCTTCGCTTCGATCACCCGTGGAGAAAACGCAAGGATCTGTTCAACGGCGAAGAGGAGCTCGGAAGAGCCCCACGACCGAGGAGCGGCGAAGAAATATCCGAGCTTTTGGAAAATTGGGAAGAGTGCCCCGCGCCGGGAAAGAAGCGACCGCGGGAATCGCCGCTGCTGGGAGTATGGAAAGCGAGGTCTGTTTTCTGGGACCTGCCGTACTGGAAGGTCCTCCACACGCCCCATAGCCTCGATGTCATGCACATCACGAAAAACGTTACCGAGAGCCTACTTGGCACTCTGATGAACATGCCGGAGAGGACCAAGGATGGCCCGAAAGCAAGAACCGACCTGAAATTGCTTGGCCTCAAGAAAGAACTTCAGTACCCCACCGATAGTGATGATGATGATGAACAGACGGAAACGACTCAGGGTCACCACAAAAGGGCTAAGAAGAATGAGGTGGTGGTGCTTAAACCTGCCTGCTTCACTCTGAGCGAGGAGGAGCTCGAGAGGTTTTTCGAGTGCCTCCTAGGAGTAAAAGTTCCTCACGGTTACTCGGGGAAGATAAGCAGATATCTGGACGTAGCGAAGAAGAGGTTTAGCGGGATGAAGTCTCACGACTGTCACGTGCTGATGACACAGATACTTCCCGTTGCGATGCGAGGGATAATGGACGACCACGTCCGCGAGACGTTGTTTGGCCTCTGCAACTTCTTCGACGTCATCTCTAGGAAGTCCATCGGCGTTAAGCAGCTCAACAGGCTACAAGAAGAGATCGTCGAGATACTATGCGAGCTCGAGATTTACTTCCCGCCAGCGTTCTTCGACATCATGGTGCATCTGCTTGTCCATGTAGTGGATGACATCATCCACCTCGGGCCGACATTCCTGCACAACATGATGCCATTCGAAAGGTTGAACGGTGTCATCAAAGGATTCGTTCGCAACAGGGCCCGTCCAGATGGAAGCATAGCCAAGGGCTTTCTCACCTACGAGTGCATCTCCTTCTGCCAGAACTACCTAAGCACCGAGAACGAGGATGTCGGTCTGCCCACCAGGAAGCACGTCGGCAGGCTAGCAGGGTTTGGTCACCGCGAGGGCTACCGCGCAATGCATGTCGGCATCGCTGGTCGACACGCCGACTTTGACAGGGCACACCGAGTCGCGCTACAACACATAGAATTGGTCAGCCCTTGGGTGGATAAGCACAAAAGCTTAATCGAGCAGAAGTTCATCGACCTAGGACGGCCGAGGAAAACAGGGGACGTTACGAAAGAGCACAACTCCACCTTCACGGGGTGGTTCAAGAAAAGGCTACTGGAAAGTCCCGCACCGATGCCTTCTACTGAAGAGCAGAAACTCATATTCTCCCTGTCACAGGGACCCGGGCACAACGTAAGGACCTATCAGTCGTACGACATCAACGGGTATAGATTCTACACCGAGGAAAAGGACAAGAATAGCGAATATCAAAACTCAGGAGTAACTATGCTATCCTACACCGATGACAAGACTGATGTCAAGGAAAGATTCTACGGAAGGATCGAGGAGATTTGGGAACTCGACTACGTTGGAGTGACGATGCCGATGTTCCGTGTGAGATGGGCCAAGAGCGTCGAAAAAGATGGACTATATTTCACCACCATGGTTATACCCGATGCCAAATCGAAGACCCCCTCCGCGAAAAATGAGCCGTGGGTGCTCGCTAGCCAAGTTGACCAATGCTTCTTCATTACCGACCCGTCAAAGCCCAGCCGTGTGGTCGTGAGGAGGGGCAAGAGGAGCATCATCGGAATGGAAGGAGAAGCCGACAAGCAAGACATCGACAAGAACGGCGATCCGAAGATCGAAGAGGAATTTGACAAGTACTTCGACAAGCCTACTACTTATTCGAAAGTAAGAAGGAAGACCACCCTACCGGCTAAAGGTTGCCCGTACACGAGAAGAAATCTCAAGGTGGCCGGGCTAAAGTATTCAACAACCGCGATGAAGAAGGGCAAGAACATTGTCAAGAAACGCTAGCTAGCCACCGATCGGAACCGAGAAGTTCATTGTGGCTTTTTTTGTGTACTATGTACTTTGGCAAAAACACATGTGTGTATATGTGTGTGTATGACACACAAGCATCCATACATGCATGTGTGTGTGGATGTGTGTATATTGTGATTTTTTTTTGAATTATCTATATTAATTAACTTGCATAATTGAACCTTCATTTATTTCTTGGAATAATACACTAGGAATGTATTAAAGGAAATACTATTAAACATTAATAAAACACTAGCTAATATATATGATGCAGGGATTTACAAATATGGCTAAGTGTGGAATTTCGTGGCGCACCAAAGTCAACATGCGCCACGAATCTTTAAATTGTGGCGCATGTTGGCTTTAGTGCGCCACAGAAATTCCACACTTAGCCATATTCTAGAACCCACACGGTTACTCACGCCACACTTGGCATGGTTAGATTTACACGCATTCTTGGCGCCCGCGCCGCCAACCCTAACCATATCCCGCGCCTCCCTCTGCTCGCGACACACGCCGCCCAACCCTAACCGCCGCCCGCGCCGCCGCCTCTCGACGACCACCACGCCGCCGCCCTCACCGCGCCGCGCGCCGCTCGCCACGCCCAGAGGAGCCCGCCGCCCGCGCCCAGAGGGAGCAGGAGGAGCACCCGCCGCGCCGGAGGAGCAGAGGAGCGCCGCCCGGTTCCCGCTCGCCTCGTCGACGACCACCACGCCCTCGCCGCGCCTTGCCCGACGCCCTTCCCTGGTGAGCTTCTCCCTCCCCCTCCCTCCCTCTCCCCTCTCTCCCCCTCCCTCTCCCCCTCTCTCCCCCCTCCAAATTATGTGGCAAAATTGGGGATTTTTTGTTCTAGCTAGCATTCCCTCCAGAATTTGTTTTGATCACTACCATAGAATTGAGATGGATGAAAATGTAGTTTGTATAGTTACTGCCACAGAATTGAGATGGATGCAAATGCTAGCAGTTACCTGTTCATGATATTTGATATGCTACAGTTATCTGATATGCTACAGTTGGATTGAGATGGTCCATGAATCATCTTAAATTTGTTATGTGTTGTGCAGAGTTGATTGTGTAGCAAGTACATGAGTGTTGTACAGAGTTGATTGTGTAGCAAGTACATGTGTTGTGCAGAGTTGATTGTGCAGTGTTAATTGTGAAGCAAGTGTAGCAGTAGCAGTAGCAAGTAGCAGTAGCAGTAGCAGTAGCATCATAAGAGTAGCAGTAGCAGTAGAGTGTGGGTAAAATGCCCACTGGTTATAATTAAAATGAGCAAGTGTAGCAGTAGCAAGCTAGAGTGTGGGTATTTGAACTGGCTATATGAGAATACTGGTTATAAAATGAGCAAGTGTAGCAGTTGCTTAGTATTTGAAGAAATAAAACAGTAACAGATTAGTATAGCTGGAGTTTATTTCAGTTTTTGTGGTTTAATTAAAAATACTAAGCTGTGCAACTTAAACATCTACTATTTATAGTGAACATGTATTAGCAGTAGACCCTTTAGGAAGTTGATCCAGTTTGGCACTATTTTATTGCAAGTAAATTGTCTTCATAGTCTCTGGAAGAAAATCAGTTTACAAAATAAAGTCAGAGAAGCAAGCTGAATTATATGCTTGCTTGTTGCTTGCACTGTAATAAAGTGAGGCAGTAATTTGGTACAATTGTTTACCTAATTTGCTCTTTGTTTCTTCTTATTAAAATTATAGTGAACTATAACCATGCATTTTACAGTGAACTTGTTGATATATTTTGGTATTCATTTATACTGATGTGGCAAGTGTAGCAGTAGCAAGCAAGTGTAGCAGTTGCAAGCTACTGAAATAGAAATGGTTTTGCTTATTAATTATCTTTGTATGTATCTCTGTTGAATAGGCACTGCATCATAAAAAATGATAACAGCTGCTAGCAAAAGATGTTCTGTTTGGTGTTAATTTTTTATACTGCCTTGGTTCTTCATTCAAGATTTAGCTCATTTATTTACAGAGATACTCAACTAATATAAAAATAACTAAAGACAATTGATCCAGGGGAGTAGTGGCAATAGTGGCAGTAGTTCTTGAAGCAAGAAGGCAGTAGTGGCAATATTCTTGAAATTGTGGATTATTGTGTTAGTGTTGCTGTCTTTATTCATGGATTTAGAATGGCAAAATTGACAAGTAACATGCTGTCTTTGCTTGTATCTTTTTGCTTCATGGTTCAGGGTAGGGTTTATTTTCAGTCTATATGTCTACAAGCATGACTTGATGTTTAATTTTCTTTTACAGTAATCATTCCTGTAATTTATTACTGTCTCTTACTACTTCTACTTATGTTTCATAGGGTAGTGTAATTTCTGCTGCTTTTTATTTTTCATTTTGTATTTGTCTCATGATCATTTGTGAAGTTCAAGATTTCTCTGGTTCTACTTGTACATGTATAGGATATTCCCTGTTTACTGTTTGTTGCTAGACAATTGAAAAGGAGTGAAAAATCCAGGGGAGTAGTGGCTGTTGGTATACTTCTGTTGCTTGCTGGTAAGTGGTGCCTGCTGGTGCACATTGTGTATTGTTGCTGGTTTTGTATTGCTGCTGGTGCACATTGTGTATTTGCTGGATGGTGAGGGTGATGCTATGGACCTGGTGGGTACTGTGCTGTGTATATGCATGGTAATGAAATATTGTGTTGTGTACTGCTGATGGACCTGATGGGTACTGTGATGTGTATATGTTGTGGGTACTGTGCTGTGTATTTGTGGTGTTTATATGTTGCAGGGACTTCAAATGAGCTGCCCATTTCTCCCGAAACGTTGATTCACTTCCGTTTCGGTTGAGAAATGGGGCTCCTATGTCCAAAAATTAGCAAAGGTCATGCCGAATTTTCCGGCCGACAATTGTACTAATAGATTTCATCCTCTACTTTATAGAAATTGCAAATATGTCGGCCGACGACAACGTGGCCGGCACTTCTAAGGCTGCCATGACCCTCGAAGAGGAAGCCAGAGCGGCGAACGTCGAGTTCTGGGAATTCGGCCCCTCCCAGCGACAAGAGGAGGAGGAGGTGGACTTGGCGGCGGAGGAAGTCGGAGCTGACCGTCAGATGACTGAAGCCGGGGAGGAGGAGGAGTATGAACCCACCACCGACGGCGGCGACCACACGGGGGGTGACGGCGTCGGGGAGGCTGACGGCAGCGGCAACCCGGCTGCTAAGAAGAAGAAGAAGCCGCGGAAGGATCGGAAGCCGACGGTGCTCGCCAACACCACCAGCGAGATCACATTGGTCTCCGAAAGTGGGCAACCACAGGAGCCTTTGGATGTTGCCGCTGGGTACGGCATGCAACTCGGGTGCATTGTCCGGGAAAGCATGTCGATCAACACGGTGAATCTCCGAGGTGAAGGCAATGAGCATTTGGTCGAGCTCTGCCTTCGGAAGCTTCACCGACGGTACACGTTCCCGGCGCCATACAATAACTTGGAAAGATCCAACCCGGTGAATAAATTGGCCATCACGAAGATGAGCAACGCCCTGAGCAGCTGGAAAAGCCGGGTGAAGGCCAAGATCGACAAAGGTGAAAGCTTTGAGAGTATTAAGAAGGGTGAGCCGATGCTCGATGAAGCAGAGTTCCAGATATTCAAGGAGCAGCTGGAAAGCGAGGATGCGAAAGCATGGACGGAGTGGGGTAGACAAATGCATGAGCTCAACTTAGGAGCACATCACCTTGGAAGCGGCGGTTATAGAGGAAAGATTCCCATTTGGGAAAAGGAGGACGAAGAACTTGCACGTGCTGGGAAACCGAACCCATGGTTGAAAATGACCAACCTGCAGGTGAGGTACTTTGTCCGGGCCCGCTACACTCTGGACAGGACTACAATGGAATTCGTTACCGAGCATGACGACGTGAGGAAGTTCGAGGAAAAGCTGGTAAGGGATCCATTGCTGCACATATTACATATATGACGTGAATGCAATGCCCTAAATGTGTTCACCCTATCCTTGTCTGCAGAACGAGCAGTTGGCGGCGGCCGATCTCCCCGAGGCCGAATCGTCGTCCCAGGGCTCGACGGAGCCGTGGGACACGCCTTTCAACAGGGCGTTGAATATCCACAAGGAGAGGCCAATATCCAAGCCGCCGACGTCGGCTGGACGTGTCTGCGGCTTTGGTACAAGCATGAAGTTTCGCGAGTACTACAAAGAGGAAAGCAGCAAGAAGAGAAGGAGGAGCGCGATGTCATCAGAGGATAAAGCCGAGGTGGAAGAGCTGAGGAAGAAGGTCTCCATGCTCGAGGAAAAACAGGCAAACTCGATGGACAAAGAAGAGGTGGACAAGCTTTTCGAGAAGAAGCTCCGCGATTTCCTGCCCCCTCAGGTCATCGAGGGGATAGCTGCGTGGAATGCGGCCGGTCAGGTGGGGCCGATAAAAGTGCCTAGCGCCGGGGCCAGCAACTCGATCTTCAACGCGTCGCCATCTCCGGATCTGGTTACCCCGCCGCCCACCATCGCCGCGGGGCAGCCGATGGAGTTGGATGAACCGGTGCCCCCCGCTCCTGCCGAGGCTACCAAGGCGCAGCCGGCGGCGGTGGTGCTTCATAATGCACCCGAGCCGCAGAAGATTGATAGGCCGGCCGCCCCTGTCTCCACATTAGCACAGCTCAACGCCATCACCAAGGTACTTAACTAATTAGTTATTCCATGCCATCTCCTTCATGCGTTTTGATACCCGGCTATCTAATTAATGATGCCCAACATTACTCAGGACACTCCTTGCGTGCTCCTTCACTGCGCGCCCGGCGGCGAGTTGAAGGATGTTGCCACGGGAATGATCATACAACCGAAGAGCACCACGTTGCACACCGTGGCTATGGACGCCAACGTCCTGAAGGTCACTTTGGGTCGGGTGTTGCCGGGGTGCGAAGACATGGACCCCCCAATACAGCCCGAGGGAGCCGACGAGCACCTGACGCTTGAGAACTGCCATGGCTATACCATGGTATGGCCAAAGACCCAGATCCGTCTTGGGGGTCGCTCCACCGGCGCCTCCTCGATCATCCGGCAGCCGATCGTCCGGCCGCCTGCTCGGAGGGCAGCTCCTCCCGTCGTCACCGCCACAACAAGCCGCCACAAGAAACTGCTGGGAGAGTCTCTGCCTCAACCGCCACCGGCGGAGCCTAAAGGCAAGGCCGCTGCACCGCTATCGCCCATCCCATCACCCAACGAAGATGACATCGATGATGATGGGCCGGTAGACGTCGATGCCTACCTCAACACCGGCGCCGACATAGATGATTTGTACATGGCGGGCGCGGATGAAGAAGCATACCGCGCTCGCGACGAACCAGCTGGCCCACCCAAGGCAACCAAACAGCGCCTGGTGTTCCGCGGCTTCTCTGAAGAGACGCCTCCGGCAGCCGATACACAAGAGCCAACCGCCGCAAACATCTTCAGCCCCAATACGCTGATCAAGAAGGTCAACGAGCAGTTTGAAGCGTCAGGGGCCGTTGCTCCGAAGAAGCCCCGTAAAAGACCTAGTAAGAACAAGGAGAAGTCTGCGAGCCAGCCACCTCCGACGATCCGTCATCGGGACTCCATGGTACCTCCCAGCAAGGATGGCTTGACCAGAATGCATGAAGCTGGCAAACCAATACTGGGTCCGGAGCTGCAACACCTCGCTTCCGGAGATATGCTGCCTCTGCAGGACAGTATCCTGGTCCTAGAGAGTATCCTTCTTAAGGACAAAGATCCAAATTACCCGGTCTTCACGGTCAGGGTGCCAAGAGATGTGGGCTTCGTCACTGATGCCCCCGCGGATATATTCTTTATAGCGTACGAGGACATCTTCAAGCTATTCCACTCGAGAAGGCTGGACTATAACTTGGTCCGCCTATTCGCGCTCAATCTGGCGATGAAGATCAAGAGAGAGAGTACCCCGGACGTCGCGATAGCGGATCCCTACTACATGCGTGAAAGCCAGTTGGCCTTATCAGCGGTGCGGGTCCGGGCTTCGTTGTACCTACAGAAGTGCTTCTTGGACAACAAGAGGAAGGACAACATCCTCTTGGCTTACTTTCCCGAGTAAGTACACATCCGCTAGCCCTGTAATAAATTTCTTTTCCATTGCTCATTTCCAACCTCGATCTTGTTCCAAATTTGTGTTGCGCAGAGACACGTACTGCGTACTCATCTCCATTGCCCCGAAGTATTCTCTTGCCACCTATTTCGACTCGGGGAGTGCGAAAAAGAAGAACTACGCCAGAATAAGGGGTGTGCTAGATGATGCTCTCGAGGGCTACTTCAAAAAGGGAGGCGCCTTCAAAGAAAAGGCGGAATGTTTCAGGGATGATGGTAAACACAAGTTCAAGCACGTGTTCGAGTTCCCCTGTGTCAAGCAGCCGGAAAACAGCACTCTGGACGCCTTCTATGTCATGCATCACCTAAAAGGGTTTGTCCGGGATAGCCAGAACTTGTTGCTGCCATCTGCTCTCCGAGGATGGGCCGAAAAGTTGGCGCGGATCAACGATGATGACCTCAGAGAAGACTTCCATGATACCAAGGTCAAGTTATCACATATCATCATTCAAGACGTCACCACAGGGGGAGGGCCCTTGAACCAGGGTAGAGCGTTATGCAAGAGGGACATCGAACACCGCCTCAAAGCGCAGGGTGACACGAGGACGTGGATTACAAAAGATCTGTACAAGCCGTTCCCGGAGCCCTGCGAGCCTTGACTTAGTGTGTGATAAACTAGCTATCTTCATCGGTTAGTTTGTATATATATCGATGGACGTGGTCTTTTGTGTGGGTCGTAATTAAACTCTAAGTACTATGTTCATCGGTTTATGTGTATCGGTGGACGTCGTCTTGTGTGTGCGTGTCGCAAACTTATTGTTGCCGTGCTCAACTTTACTATATACTTTGCTCTAATATTTATCAACATATATATATATATATATATGCATGATGTACTAATATGATATACTAATATGCCCTTGTCAATAGAGATGCCGACGTACGTTGTGTACAAGGGTCGGGTTCCAGGTGTCTACGAGGAGTGGCAGGACTGTCTCGAACAGGTGCACAAGTTCAGCGGGAACAGCTACAAGGGATACGCGACTAGAGAGGAGGCGGTAGCACAGTGGAGGGCACACGTGGGCAAGAAGAAGAACCGGCTGAAGTTCTTGGTCCCCCTCTTACTCACCGCCACCGCGGTTGTACTCTACTTTACTTTAGTCTAGGTGGCCGGTGACGATGCATGTGCATATGAGACGAGATGAACACATGTATGTGTATGCGACGATCAACACATTTCTACTTGTGTAATTTGGATCTAAATGATGTAATGATGAAGACTTGTGTGTATCATGTCATTTGTGTGTCATTTCTGACTATTTCTGTTATTTCTGGAATGTGCTATGTATTTGTTGTATATATACCTGTATATTTCCTGTCAAATACCAGTATATACTGCAGAAATGAAAAAAATTCGAAAATCCAAAAATTAACATTCTATGGCGCATGCGCTGGCAGTGCGCCATAAAACATTGTAAGTATTCTGTGGCGCACGTATCCACCGGTGCGCCATAAAAACATTCTTTGGCGCATGCGGGCTAATGCGCCACAGAATTCCAAACTGTGGCGCAGGTGCGCATGCGCCACAATCCAAACTTCTGGCGCACCCACTGCTGCGCCACAAATTTAAATACTAGTCGCGTGGCATCTGTGGCGACGGCCATATGCGCCACAGAATCTTAATTTGGTGCGCCACAGTTAGCCCTTTTTCCACTAGTGACGGTCTCTTGTCTTCCCCTGCTAGCTCCCTGCAGTGTGGGAGCCCCTATCTAGCTCGGGTGAATCTGCCGTGGTGGGCTCCCCCAGATCTTCCCTAGAGACGTTTCCAATCAGTATCTCGCCAGCCGACAAGACCCACCCCACTGTTAGGCCTATGGCCGTGGACTTAGCCAGCCAGTCTTTGGGCGTGGACTTCGCAGAATTTCGCAGTGCGTGCAGGAAGCACATCTCCCCAATGCTCGGCATGCTTGCCAAGAAGTGCAGGAAGAAGAAGACCTATACTGGCATGTGAGGTGTAGTGGCATGATTCGTGGTCGACTCGCGGCAGGTGTTGTGGGTATTACCCTTCGGGTACCCGACATTGCTATACCCGGTGCAGATTATGAAGATGGACCAGTACAAGTACTTGACAAGCTGGACCCGCATATAATATCAACTTCGATTACAAGAAAGAAGACTCCAATTCGTAAAATACTAGGGCTCTTATAAACCCTAGCTTGGTTGCATATATAAAGCCAAGCAGGGGCACCCCTTAGATATATTCAGACAGACAAAAAAAACATACAGTCGATACACCTAGACATCGCAACCCGCGGATTAGAACTAGACTAGATACAACTCCGCCTATGGTGGCCCCCTGTATACATATATTCATAGAGTGGATTGCTAGCAGGACGTAGCGATCCTCCACCGCGGGGACGTGAACCTGGGTACGTCGTTCCTACTCTCGCTCCTGGAATCTCCATCGTCGCCTTCCTCTAACCCTAAGCCCCTCATGGTGGGCATTTCGGAGGAGCCGCCTCGTTAGCAGGCGCGCCTGTTCGCCAGCAGCATCGCACACTGATGACCAGGCTAGGCATTGCTCGAGAGGGATAATTCATTGGTAATGATGTGTTGGATGCCTACCTTGACTTGTTCGCCAGACCCCTCTGACAGCAACACCTTGACGTGGTTCTTCGTCTCTTTGGGTGGACACATGCAGACCTCATGTCCTCTTGTGACGCACCGGTGGAATGCCTGAAGTGATTTGTTTACTCCTTATTTCGGTACATTTGCTAGGGTCATCACCTAAAGCTTTTCCCGAGTTGTAATAATGGATGACATGATTGACATTTGTATCGCCATTTGGAATGCGTGTGGACTAAACTCACCTGCCAGACGTCTTGCTATTTCTCAGGCCATCTCGCCCTCGTGAGCGGCTGTGGTTTGCCTTCAGGAAACCAAGACGGCGACCATGTCAGATCGTGTGGTGCGGGACTGCCTTGGGCCCGTCTTTGATGGTTTCTTCTACCTTCCAGCCGAGGGCACTAGGGGTGGGATTCTGTTGGCCTGGCAATCTGCCTTGGTATCAATATCCAACCCGCACTTGATGATGAATGCGACCACGGCTAGAATCACTGTTGGTGGAGGGCATAACTGGTGGTTCATAGGGGTTTATGGACCGCAAATTGATGTGGAGAAGCGCTCTTTCATGCAGGAGCTGCAGGATATTTGAGAGTTACACGTAGGTCCGTCGGTTGTGGCCGGTGACTTCAACCTGATCGTCAACCCTAAAGGGAAGCATCAGGGCATCTGATACGTCTCCAATGTATCTATAATTTCTTATGTTACATGCTAGTTTTATGACAATACCTACATGTTTTGTTCACACTTTATGATGTTTTGATGCATTTTCCGGCACTAACCTATTAACAAGATGCCGAAGCGCCAGTTCCTGTTTTGTGCTATTTTTGGTTTCAGAAATCCTACACAGGAAATATTCTCGGAATTGGACGAAACAAAAGCCCACGGTCTTATTTTTCCACGGAGCTTCCAGAAGACCGAAGAGGATACGGAGAGGGGCCACGAGGCGCCCTAACCATAGGGCGGCGCGGCCAAGGAGGGGCATGCGCCACCCTATGGTGTGGGGCCCTCGAGCCTCCTCCGACTCTGCCCTTCCGCTTACTTAAAGTCTCCGTCGCGAAAACCCTAGTACCGAGATCCACGATACGGAAAAAGTTCCAGAGACGCTGCCACCGCCAATC
The DNA here is from genome assembly GCA_030979885.1 of Lolium multiflorum. Taxonomy (NCBI): domain Eukaryota; kingdom Viridiplantae; phylum Streptophyta; class Magnoliopsida; order Poales; family Poaceae; genus Lolium; species Lolium multiflorum. The sequence goes on from JAUUTY010000481.1 coordinate 70,293, forward strand.
CCATCTCGGGGATTCTGGAGATCGCCTCACCCTGCCGAGAGGGGAATCATCACCGAGGGCTCTACATCACCATGCCCGCCTCCGGATGATGCGTGAGTAGTTCATCCTTGGACTATGGGTCCATAGGCTAGATGGTTGTCTTCTCCTCTTGTGCTATCATGTTTAGATCTTGTGAGCTGCCTAACATGATCAAGATCATCTATTTGTAATACTACATGTTGTGTTTGGTGGGATCCGATGAATATGGAATACTATGTCAAGTTGATTATTGATCTATCATATATGTGTTGTTTATGTTCTTGCATGCTCTCCGTTGCTAGTAGAGGCTCTGGCCAAGTTGATACTTGTAACTCCAAGAGGGAGTATTTATGCTCGATAGTGGGTTCATGCCTCCATTGAATCTGGACAGTGACATAAAGTTCTAAGGTTGTGGATGTGTTGTTGCCACTAGGGATAAAACATCGATGCTTTGTCTAAGGATATTTGTGTTGATTACATTACGCATCATACTTAATGCAATTGTCTGTTGTTTGCAACTTAATACTGGAAGGGATGCGGATGCTAACCCGAAGGTGGACTTTTTAGGCATAGATGCATGCTGGATGGCGGTCTATGTTCTTTGTCGTAATGCCCTGATTAAATCTCATAGTGATCATCATGATATGTATATGAATCTTTATTTGTCAATTTCCCCATAATTTGTTCACCCAGCATGCTATTTATCTTATTGGAGAGACACCACTAGTGAACTGTGGACCCCGGTCCATTCTTTTACATCTGAAATACAATCTACTGCAATCTCTTTCGTTGTTCAAAACAAACATCATTCTCCACACCATATGTTTAATTCTTTGTTTTCAGCAAGCCGGTGAGATTGACAACCTCACTGTTACGTTGGGGCAAAGTATTTTGATTGTGTTGTGCAGGTTCCACGTTGGCGCCGGAATCACTGGTGTTGCGCCGCACTACACTCCTCCACCAACAACCTTCACGTGGCCTTCATCTCCTACGGTTCGATAAACCATGGTTTCATACCGAGGGAAACTTGCTGCTATACGCATCACACCTTCCACTTGGGGTTCCCAACGGACGTGTGCTTCACGCGTTATCAAGCTAAATTTCAGGCGCCGTTGTCGGGGAGATCAAGACACGCTGCAAGGGAGTCTCTCACATCCAATCTCTTTACTTTGTTTATTGTCTTGCTTTACTTTATTTTATTTTCTGTCTTGTTTGCTTTATATCAAAAACACACACAAAAATTAGTTGCTTTACTTTACTTTATTTTATGTCTTGCTTTCTCTATATCAAAAACACAAAAAAAAATTAGTTACTTGTTTTTACTTTATTCTGTTTGCTTAGTTTACTTTTACTACTGTTAAGATGAATACTCCTGAAAATAATAAGTTGTGTGATTTCACTAGCACAAATAATAATGATTTTATATGGACTCCTATTGCTCCACCTGCTACTACAGCAGAATTTTATGAAATTAAACCTGCTTTTGAATCTTGTTATGAGAGAGCAATTTTCTGGTGTTAGTAATGATGATGGTGCTGCCCATCTTAATAATTTTGTTGAACTTTGTGAAATGCAAAAGTATAAGGATATAGATGGTGATATTATAAAACTGAAATTGTTTCCTTTCTCCTTAAGAGGAAGAGCTAAAGATTGGTTGCTATCTTTGCCTAAGAATAGTATTGATTCATGGACTAAATGTAAAGATGCTTTTATTAGTAAATATTATCCTCCTGCTAAGATTATATCTTTGATAAGTAGCATTATGAATTTTAAGCAATTAGATAATGAACATGTTGCTCAAGCATGGGAGAGAATGAAATCTTTGGTAAAGAATTTTCCTACCCATGGACTAACTACTTGGATGATCATCCAAACCTTTTATGCAGGATTGAATTTTTCCTCGAGGAACCTATTGGATTCAGCTGCTGGAGGTACTTTTATGTCCATCATTTTGGGTGCTGCAACAAAGCTTCTTGATGATATGATGATCAATTACTCTGAATGGCATACTGAAAGAACTCCTCAAGGTAAGAAGGTAAATTCTGTTGAAGAAACCTCTTCTTTGAGTGATAAGATTGATGTTATTATGTCTATGCTTGTTAATGGTAGATCTCATGTTGATCCTAATAATGTTCCTTTAGCTTCATTGGTTGCTCAAGAAGAGCATGTTGATGTGAATTTCATTAAGAATAATAATTTCAACAACAATGCTTATAGGAATAATTATGGTAACAACAACTATAGGCCATATCCTTCGAATAATGGTAGTGGTTATGGTAATTCCTATGGTAATTCTTACAACAATAATAAGAGTGTACCCTCTGGTCTTGAAGTCATGCTTAAAGAATTTATTAGTACACAAACTGCTTTTAATAAAACTGTTGAGGAAAAGCTTGGTAAAATTGATGTTCTTGCTTCTAAGGTTGATAGTCTTGCTCTTGATGTTGATCTTTTAAAACTGAAAGTTATGCCTGGTGTTAAAGATACTAAGTTTGCTAAAACAAATGCTATCCAAGTTCGAATTAATGATAATATTAGAATGTTGGCTGAATTGCATGCTAGGTGGGATAGAGAAGAAAAAGAAAAACTTGCTAAAGAGAATAATGTAGCTAAAGTTTGGACTATTACCACCACTAGTAATGTTGATTCTTCACATGTTGCTAAACCTCCTACTATCAATGGTAAAATAATTGGTGTTGGCAATGTTTCTACTCCTAGTACAAAGCGTGCAAAATTGCCTGAAACTGCTGAAACTGTTTGTGATAATAGTGCTGAAATTTTTCAGAATGCTGTAGATCATAATGGTTTAGATTTTGATGATTGTCATATCTCTGAAATTATTAAGTTCTTACAAAAACTTGCTAGAAGTCCTAATGCTAGTGCTATAAATTTAGCCTTTACAAAACATATTACAAATGCTCTCATTAAAGCTAGGGAAGAGAAATTAAAACTTGAAGCTTCTATTCCTAGGAAGTTGGAAGATGGTTGGGAGCCCATCATTAAGATGAAACTCAATGATTTTGATTGTAATGCTTTATGTGATCTTGGTGCAAGTATTTCTGTTATGCCTAAGAAAGTTTATGATATGCTTGACTTGCCACCATTGAAAAATTGTTATTTGGATGTTAATCTTGCTGATAATTCTATAAAGAAACCTTTGGGGAGGATTGATAATGTTCGCATTACGGTTAGCAATAACCTTGTCCCCGTTGATTTTGTTGTCTTGGATATTGAATGCAATGCGTCTTGTCCTATTGTTTTGGGAAGACCCTTTCTTCGAACTGTTGGAGCTATTATTGATATGAAAGAAGGAAATATTAAGTATCAATTCCCTCTCAAGAAAGTTATGGAACACTTCCCTAGAAAGAGAATGAAGTTGCCTTTTGATTCTATTATTAGAACAAATTATGATGTTGATGCTTCTTCTCTTGATGTTACTTGATTTGCACTTTCTGCGCCTAGCTGAAAGGCGTTAAAGAAAAGCACTTCTTGGGAGATAACCCATGGTTTTATTTTTACTACTGTTTTGTTGAGTCTTGGAAGTTGTTACTACTGTAGCAACATCTCCTTATCATGTTATTGTGCCAAGAAAAGTCTCTAATAGAAGGTTGATACTAGATTTGGATTACTGCGCAGAAACAGATTTGTTGTCTGTCACGAATTCGCGTCCTTCTCTCTGTAGAAGAATCAAAAAAAATCTGTTAATTTACGTGCGTGATCCTCAGATATGTATGCAACTTTCATTAATTTTGAGTTTTTCTATCTGAGCAAGTTAAGTGCCTCAGAAAAATTCGTCTTTACGGACTGTTCTGTTTTGACAGATTCTGCCTTTTTATTTCGCATTGCCTCTTTTGCTATGTTGAATGGATTTCTTTGTTCCATTAACTTTCAGTAGCCTTGGGTAATGTCCAGAAGTGTTAAGAATGATTATGTCACCTCTGAACATGTGAATTTTTGATTATGCACTAACCCTCTAATGAGTTTTCTTAAAGTTTGGTGTGGAGGAAGTTTTCAAGGGTCAAGAGAAGGATGATACAATATGATCAAGGAGAGTGAAAAGTCTAAGCTTGGGGATGCCCCCGTGGTTCATCCCTGCATATTTCAAGAAGACTCAAGCATCTAAGCTTGGGGATGGCCAAGGCATCCCCTTCTTCATCGACAACTTATCAGGTCACTTCTAGTGAAACTATATTTTTATTCCGTCACATCGTATGTACTTTACTTGGAGCGTCTATTTGCTTTTGTTTTTGTTTTTGTTTGAATAAAGTCGGATCCCAGCAATCCTTGTATTGGAGATATACACGCTCCGCTTTTTCATTTGAACACTTGTGTTCTTAGTTATGCTTTAATGTTCATGGCGAAGGCTGAAAACTGCTTCGTTGATATCTATTTGGTTGGAATCAGAAAATGCTTCATATGGTCTTGAATAATTTGATACTTGGCAATTGTTTTGAGCTCTCATAGATCATGTTTAAGCTCTTGCATCATGTAGTTTAAATCTATTAGTGGAGAACTACCGTAGAGCTTGTGGAAATTTGGTTTGCATGATTGATCTCTCTAAGGTCTAGATATTTTCTGGTAAAAGTGTTTGAACAACAAGGAAGACAGTGTAGAGTCTTATAATGCTTGCAATATGTTCTTGTGTAAGTTTTGTTGTACCTGTTCATACTGGTGTTTGCTTCAAACAACCTTGCTAGCCAAAGCCTTGTACTGAGAGGAAATGCTTCTCGTGCATCCAAACATCTTGAGCCAAAACCCATGCCATTTGTGTCCACCATAACTACCTACTATGTGGTATTTTTCTGCCATTCCAAAGTAAATTACTTGAGTGGTACCTTTAAAATTTCATTTCTTTGTCTTTGCAATACATAGCTCATGGGAAAATATCTTAAAAACTACTGTGGTGATGAATATGTTGCTATGTATCTTAGTTCTTATAAGTTGCTTGTTGAGCGGTAACCATGTTTCTGGGGCGCCATCAACTTTTTACACCTTTGTTGAATATCATGTGAGTTGCTATGCATGTTCGTCTTGTCTGAAGTAAGGGTGATTTATCATGATTAAATGGTTTGAGTATGCATATTGTTAGAGAAGAACATTGGGCCGCTAACCAAAGCCATGTATCATGGTGGAAGTTTTCAGTTTGGACATTAATCCTCAATCTCTTATGAGAATATTATCTGTTGTTGAATGCTTAAGCATTAAAGAGGAGTCCATTATATGTTTTCTATGTTGTCCCTGTATGGATGTCCTTAGTTGAGATCTATCAAAAACGAGAAATCAAATGCGATTTATCTCCTTGGACCTTTGTACAGGCGGCATAGAGGTACCCCTTTGTGACACATGGTTGAAACATATGTTATGCAATGATAATCCATGTAAATCCAAACTAATTAGAACAAGGTGCGAACACTATTGGTATTCGATGCATGAGGCTTGCAACTTGTAGGAAGTTTTATGCATAACACATATGAATTATTACTACCGTTGACAAAATTGTTCCTATGTTTTCAAAATAAAAGCTCTAGCACAAAAATAGTAATCCATGCTTCCCTCTGCGAAGGGCCTTTCTTTTACTTTATGTTGAGTGATGGCGTGTAACTCACACGTTCGTTGGGAACCCCAAGAGGAAGGTATGATGCGCACAGCAGCAAGTTTTCCCTCAGAAAGAAACCAAGGTTTATCGAACCAGGAGGAGCCAAGAAGCACGTTGAAGGTTGATGGTGGCGAAATGTGATGCGGCGCAACACCAGGGATTCCGGCGCCAACGTGGAACCTGCACAACACAACCAAAGTACTTTGCCCCAACGAAACATGAGGTTGTCAATCTCACCGGCTTGCTGTAACAAAGGATTAACCGTATTGTGTGGAAGATAATTGTTTGCGAAAACAGTAAAACAAATATTGCAGTAGATTGTATGCGATGTAAAGAATAGGACCGGGGTCCACAGTTCACTAGAGGTGTCTCTCCCATAAGATTAAAGCATGTTGGGTGAACAAATTACGTCGGGCAATTGACAAATAGAAAAGGGCATAACAATGCATATACATGATATGATAAATATAGTGAGATTTAATCGGGCATTACGACAAAGTACATAGACCGCCATCCAACATGCATCTATGCCTAAAAAGTCCACCTTCAGGTTATCATCCGAACCCCTTCCAGTATTAAGTTGCAACCAACAGACAATTGCATTAAGTATGGTGCGTAATGTAATCAACAACTACATCCTTAGACATAGCATCAATGTTTTATCCCTAGTGGTAACATCACATCCACAACCTTATAACTTTCTGTCACTGTCCCAGATTTAATGGAGGCATGAACCCACTATCGAGCATAAATACTCCCTCTTGGAGTTAAGAGCAAAAACTTGGCCAGAGCCTCTACTAATAACGGAGAGCATGCAAGATCATAAACAACACATAAGTAATAGATTGATAATCACCATAACATAGTATTCTCTATCCATCGGATCCCGACAAACACAACATATAGTATTACAGATAGATGATCTTGATCATGTTAGGCAGCTCACAAGATCCAACAATGAAGCACATAAGGAGAAGACGACCATCTAGCTACTTCTATGGACCCATAGTCCAGGGGTGAACTACTCACTCATAACTCCGGAGGCGATCATGGCGATGAAGAGTCCTCCGGAGATGATTCCCCTCTCCCGCAGGGTGAGGCGATCTCCTGAATCCCCGAGATGGGATTCGTGGCGGCGGCGTCTGAAAGGTTTTCCGTATCGTGGCTCTCAGGGTTTCGCGACGAAGACTTTAAGTAGGCGGAAGGGCAGCGCGGGGGGCCACACGAGGGCCCCACACGCTAGGCCGGCGCGGCCAGGGCCGCCGCGCCCTAGTGTGGCTGCGCCTCGTGGCCCCACTTCCTTTCCCCTTCGGTCTCCGGAAGCTTCGTGCAAAAATAGGACCCCGGGCGTTGATTTCGTCCAATTCCGAGAATATTCCTTACTAGGATTTCTGAAACCAAAAACAGCAGAAAACAGCAACTGGCTCTTCGGCATCTTGTTAATAGGTTAGTTTCAGAAAATGCGTAAATACAACATATAATGTGTATAAAACATGTAGATATCATCAATAATGTAGCATGGAACATAAGAAATTATCGATACGTTGGAGACGTATCAGCATCCCCAAGCTTAGTTCTGCTCGTCGAGCAGGTAAACGATAACAAGGATAATTTCTGGAGTGACATGCCATCATAACCTTGATCATACTATTGTAAACATATGTAATGAATGCAGCGATCAAAACAATGGTAATGACATGAGTAAACAAATGAATCATAAAGCAAAGACTTTTCATGAATAGTACTTCAAGACAAGCATCAATAAGTCTTGCATAAGAGTTAACTCATAAAGCAATAAATCAAAGTAAAGGTATTGAAGCAACACAAAGGAAGATTAAGTTTCAGCGGTTGCTTTCAACTTATAACATGTATATCTCATGGATAGTGTCAATGTAAAGCAATATAATAAGTGCAATATGCAAGTATGTAGGAGTCAATGCACAGTTCACACAAGTGTTTGCTTCTTGAGGTGGAGAGAGATAGGTAAACTGACTCAACATAAAAGTAAAAGAAAGGTCCTTCAAAGAGGAAAGCATCGATTGCTATATTTGTGCTAGAGCTTTTATTTTGAAAACATGAAACAATTTTGTCAACGGTAGTAATAAAGCATATGAGTTATGTAAATTATATCTTACAAGTTGCAAGCCTCATGCATAGTATACTAATAGTGCCCGCACCTTGTCCTAATCAGCTTGGACTACCGGATCATCGCAATACACATGTTTCAACCAAGTGTCACAAAGGGGTACCTCCATGCCGCCTGTACAAAGGTCTAAGGAGAAAGCTCGCATTTTGGATTTCTCGCTTTGATTATTCTCAACTTAGACATCCATACCGGGACAACATGGACAACAGATAATGGACTCCTCTTTAATGCATAAGCATGTGGCAACAATTAGTGTTCTCATATGAGATTGAGGATATATGTCCAAAACTGAAACTTCCACCATGATTCATGGCTTTAGTTAGCGGCCCAATGTTCTTCTCTAACAATATGCATGCTCCAACCATTAAGGTGGTAGATCTCTCTTACTTCAGACAAGACGGACATGCATAGCAACTCACATGATATTCAACAAAGAATAGTTGATGGCGTCCCCAGAAGCATGGTTATCGCACAACAAGCAACTTAATAAGAGATAAAGTGCATAAGTACATATTCAATACTACAATAGTTTTTAAGGCTATTTTGTCCCATGAGCTATATATTGCAAAGGCGAATGATGGAATTTTAAAGGTAGCACTCAAGCAATTTACTTTGGAATGGCGGAGAAATACCATGTAGTAGGTAGGTATGGTGGACACAAATGGCATAGTGGTTGGCTCAAGGATTTTGGATGCATGAGAAGTATTCCCTCTCGATACAAGGTTTAGGCTAGCAAGGTTATTTGAAGCAAACTCAAGGATGAACCGGTGCAGCAAAACTCACATAAAAGACATATTGTAAACATTATAAGACTCTACACCTTCTTCCTTGTTGTTCGAAACTCAATACTAGAAATTATCTAGACCTTAGAGAGACCAAATATGCAAACCAAATTTTAGCAAGCTCCATGTATTTCTTCATTAATGGGTGCAAAGTATATGATGCAAGAGCTTAAACATGAGCACAACAATTGCCAAGTATCACATTATCCAAGACATTTTAGAATTACTACATGTAGCATTTTTCCAACCATATAATAATTTAACGAAGAAATTTCAACCTTCGCCTTGAACATTATGAGTAAAGCCTAAGGACATATTTGTCCATATGCAACAGCGGAGCGTGTCTCTCCCCACAGTGAATGCTAGGATCCATTTTATTCAAAAAAAAACAAAAACAAAAACAAACCGACGCTCCAAGTAAAGAACACAAGATGTGACCGAATAAAAATATAGTTTCAGGGGAGGAACCTGATGATGTTGTCGATGAAGAAGGGGGTGCCTTGGGCATCCCAAGCTTAGACGCTTGAGTATTCTTAAAATATGCAGGGATGAACCACGGGGCATCCCCAAGCTTAGAGCTTTCACTCCTCTTGATCATAGTATATCATACTCCTCTCTTGACCCTTGAAAACTTCCTTCACACCAAACTTCAAGCAAACTCATTAGAGGGTTAGTGCACAATTAAAAATTCACATATTCAGAGGTGACACAATCATTCTTAACACTTCTGGACATTGCACAAAGCTACTGGACATTAATGGATCAAACGAATTCATCCAACATAGCAAATATGGCAATGCGAAATAAAAGGCAGAATCTGTCAAAAACAGAACAGTCCGTAAAGACGAACCTGAAAGGGGCACTAGACTTGCTCAAATGGAAAAACTCAAAACTAATGAAAGTTGCGTACATATCTGAGGATCACGCTCGTAATTTTGCAGATTTTTTAGAATTTTCTACAGAGACTTATGCCAGAATTCGTGACAGACAGCAATGCTGTTTCTGCGCAGCGATCCCAAATATAACATCAACTTTAGCATAGAAACTTTACTTGGCACAAAAACATGATAAGGAGAGGTTGCTACAGTAGTAAACAACTTTCAAGACTCAAATATAAAACAAAGTACTGTAGTAAAAACATGGGTTGTCTCCCATAAGCGCTTTTCTTTATAGCCATTAAGATGGGCTCAGTAATTTTAATGATACTCTCGCAAGAAAGAAGAATTGAAGCAAAAGAGAACATCAATAAGCAAATTCAAAACACATTTAAGCCTAACCCACTTCCTATAAAAAGGAATCTTGTACACAAATAGATTCATGAAGAACAAAGTGGCAAGCGTAGAAAAGCAACACAAGTGCAATTTCAAGATTCTCAACATAAAGAGGGGAAACTTAATATTATTAAGATGCATATAACCATGTTTCCCTCTCTCATAATAATTTTCAGTAGCATCATGAACAAACTCAACAATATAACTATTACATAAAACATTCTTGTCATGAGCCACATGCATAAAATTATTACTCTCCACATAAGCATAATCAATTTTGTTAGTTGTAGTGGGAGCAAATTCAACAAAATAGCTATCACTATTATTCTCATCACCATAATCATCATATATAAGAGGCATATTGTAATCATAATTAATTTTCTCCTTAATAGTAGGTGGACTGAAAATATCATATTCATCATTGCAAGCATCATATATAGGAGGTAAAGTATCATCAAAGTAAATTTTCTCCTCCATGCTTGGGGGACTAAAAATATCACAACCAGCTTCCCCAAGCTTAAATTCTTCCATAGCTTTAGCAATAATAGTGTTCAAAGAGTTCATGCTAATAATATTGCTACAACCATTTTGTAAACAAAGTTCCATGAGTTTTTTAATTTTCTCTTCAAACACATCATGTCCTAATTCAAGATATAGTTCATAAAGATCTCTAATTTTTTTGTTGTTTTCCATTAAGCCTAACTAGTGAAAATAAAAACAAGTACAGGACTAGACATGATACCAAAATAAATTAAATGCAAGTAACTAGTTTTTTTGTGTTTTTGATATAAAGAGCAAGACAGTAAATAAAGTAAAACTAGCAACTAATTTTTTTGTGTTTTTTTTAGGTGCAGCAAACAAAGTAGTAAATAAAATAAAGCAAGACAAAAACAAAGTAAAGAGATTGGGAAGTGGAGACTCCCCTTGCAGCGTGTCTTGATCTCCCCGGCAACGGCGCCAGAAAAGAGCTTGATGGCGTGTAACTCACACGTTCGTTGGGAACCCCAAGAGGAAGGTATGATGCGCACAGCAAGTTTTCCCTCAGAAAGAAACCAAGGTTTATCGAACCAGGAGGAGCCAAGAAGCACGTTGAAGGTTGATGGTGGCGAAATGTGATGCGGCGCAACACCAGGGATTCCGGCGCCAACGTGGAACCTGCACAACACAACCAAAGTACTTTGCCCCAATGAAACAGTGAGGTTGTCAATCTCACCGGCTTGCTGTCACAAAGGATTAACCGTATTGTGTGGAAGATAATTGTTTGCGAAGTAAACAGTAAAACAAATATTGCAGTAGATTGTATGCGATGTAAAGAATAGGACCGGGGTCCACAGTTCACTAGAGGTGTCTCTCCCATAAGATTAAAGCATGTTGGGTGAACAAATTACATCGGGCAATTGACAAATAGAAAAGGGCATAACAATGCATATACATGATATGATAAATATAGTGAGATTTAATCGGGCATTACGACAAAGTACATAGACCGCCATCCAGCATGCATCTATGCCTAAAAAGTCCACCTTCAGGTTATCATCCGAACCCCTTCCAGTATTAAGTTGCAAGCAACAGACAATTGCATTAAGTATGGTGCGTAATGTAATCAACAACTACATCCTTAGACATAGCATCAATGTTTTATCCCTAGTGGTAACATCACATCCACAACCTTAGAACTTTCTGTCACTGTCCCAGATTTAATGGAGGCATGAACCCACTATCGAGCATAAATACTCCCTCTTGGAGTTAAGAGCAAAAACTTGGCCAGAGCCTCTACTAATAACGGAGAGCATGCAAGATCATAAACAACACATAAGTAATAGATTGATAATCACCATAACATAGTATTCTCTATCCATCGGATCCCGACAAACACAACATATAGTATTACAGATAGATGATCTTGATCATGTTAGGCAGCTCACAAGATCCAACAATGAAGCACATAAGGAGAAGACGACCATCTAGCTACTGCTATGGACCCATAGTCCAGGGGTGAACTACTCACTCATCACTCCGGAGGCGATCATGGCGATGAAGAGTCCTCGGAGATGATTCCCCTCTCCGGCAGGTGCCGGAGGCGATCTCCTGAATCCCCCGAGATGGGATTCGCGGCGTCTCGGAAGGTTTTCCGTATCGTGGCTCTCGGTACAGAGGGTTTCGCGACGAAGACTTTAAGTAGGCGGAAGAACGCGGGGGCCACACGAGGGCCCCACACGCTAGGCCGGGCGGCCGGGGCCTGGGCCGCGCCGCCTAGTGTGGCGGCGCCTCGTGGCCCCACTTCCTTTCCCCTTCGGTCTTCTGGAAGCTTCGTGCAAAAATAGGACCATGGGCGTTGATTTCGTCCCGAGAATATTTCCTTACTAGGATTTTTGAAACCAAAAACAGCAGAAACAGCAGCTGGCTCTTCGGCATCTTGTTAATAGGTTAGTTTCAGAAAATGCGTAAATACAACATATAATGTGTATAAAACATGTAGATATCATCAATAATGTAGCATGGAACATAAGAAATTATCGATACGTTGGAGACGTATCAGCATCCCCAAGCTTAGTTCTGCTCGTCCCGAGCAGGTAAACGATAACAAGGATAATTTCTGGAGTGACATGCCATCATAACCTTGATCATACTATTGTAAACATATGTAATGAATGCAGCGATCAAAACAATGGTAATGACATGAGTAAACAAATGAATCATAAAGCAAAGACTTTTCATGAATAGTACTTCAAGACAAGCATCAATAAGTCTTGCATAAGAGTTAACTCATAAAGCAATAAATCAAACTAAAGGTATTGAAGCAACACAAAGGAAGATTAAGTTTCAGCGGTTGCTTTCAACTTATAACATGTATATCTCATGGATAGTGTCAATGTAAAGCAATATAATAAGTGCAATATGCAAGTATGTAGGAATCAATGCACTGTTCACAAGTGTTTGCTTCTTGAGGTGGAGAGAGATAGGTAAACTGACTCAACATAAAAGTAAAAGAAAGGTCCTTCAAAGAGGAAAGCATCGATTGCTATATTTGTGCTAGAGCTTTTATTTTGAAAACATGAAACAATTTTGTCAACGGTAGTAATAAAGCATATGAGTTATGTAAATTATATCTTACAAGTTGCAAGCCTCATGCATAGTATACTAATAGTGCCCGCACCTTGTCCTAATCAGCTTGGACTACCGGATCATCGCAATACACATGTTTCAACCAAGTGTCACAAAGGGGTACCTCCATACCGCTGTACAAAGGTCTAAGGAGAAAGCTCGCATTTTGGATTTCTCGCTTTTGATTATTCTCAACTTAGACATCCATACCGGGACAACATGGACAACAGATAATGGACTCCTCTTTAATGCATAAGCATGTGGCAACAATTTTTATTCTCATAAACGTTGGGGTAAACTATTTTGATTGTATTGTGCAGGTTCCACGTTGGCGCCGGAATCACTGGTGTTGCGCCGCACTACACTCCTCCACCAACAACCTTCACGTGGCCTTCATCTCCTACTGGTTCGATAAACCTTGGTTTCATACTGAGGGAAACTTGCTGCTATACGCATCACACCTTCCACTTGGGGTTCCCAACGGACGTGTGCTTCACGCGTTATCAGCATCCTACATTGGCGCATGATGGGTAGTTTTTGGAGGACCCTATCCAACATCGAGCTCAAGGAAGTGTACCTTAATGGGCGTGGATTCACGTGGTCCAATGAACGCGCGCAACCGACCTTGGAGAAACTGGACAGGATCTTGTTGACAGTGGATTGGGAAGACCTCTTCCCGATGCTTTTGTATCAGCTATGTCTAGCGGCCCGTCTGACCACTGCCCGTTCGTGTTGAGCCTGGCCCTGATCTTCATCGTGGTCGTAGATTCCAGTTTCAGTCTTTCTGGCCAAAATGGACGGCTTCCAGGACGTGATCCAGGAGGTGTGGACTGCTCATGGTCCGGAGCCAAATCCCTTCAAATCCCTGTATAACAAACTTCAGGACACGGCCAAGCGGCTGTCGAGTTGGAGCGCTAAGTTCATTGGGAGCGTCAAGATGCAGATTCTGCTAGCGACAGATCTGATCCTCTGCTTTGACATAGCAATGGAATTCTGTCAGCTATCACCCGAGGAGCGAGCTCTTCGTCGCCTGCTCACGAAGAGGCTACTTGGCCTTGCTTCCCTGGAGAGGACGATTGCAAGGCAGCGTTCTCACATTCTTTGGCTACGGGAGGGGGACGCTTGCACCCGCTTCTTCCACGTGCATGCGAGCCATAGGAGAAGGAAGAACTTCATCGGACACCTTGTCGTAGACAATGTGCGTGTTAAAGAGCATGTGGACATGACTGAGGCCGTGGACTCTTTCTTTGATAACCTTCTTGGATCGGCGATGGACAGACCTTTTACCCTTGACTTGGAATACCTCTGGCTTCCGACTTTTAACCTCCAGCACATCAACAGAGAGTTCACTAAGGAGTAAGTGTGGACAGCCATCAAGGACATGCCCCTAGACAAGTGCCTTGGTCCGGATGGTTTCTCCGCCCGTTTCTTTGTGGTTTGTTGGGACATCATAAAGTGGACATAATGACAAAATTTAATTCCATGTCCCGCCTGGATTGTCATGGATTCGGAGCGGTCAATGAAGCTCTCATCACCCTCCTTACTAAAAAGGACGGGGCCGAGGAGGTCCGGGATTTTAGTCCCATCAGTCTAATCCATGGCGCCGCCAAGCTGGTAGCTAAGGTGTTGGCAAACCGAGTCGCCCCCATTCTTCCCCAAATGGTGGGGGTGCAACAGAGTGCATTCGTTCATGGAAGGTTCTTGCATGATAATTCCATGATGGTTCAAGGAACGGCACGCAAGCTTCACAGTAGTTCGACACCCGCAATGCTGCTCAAAATGGACATAACAAAAGCCTTTGACACTGTGGAATGGTCTTTTCTTATTGAGGTCTCGAGGAGGCTTGGTTTTGGAGAAAGGATCCTGGCTCGCATATGCACCCTACTCTCCACAGCTTCGACTGGTGTTCTTCTGAATGATACCTCGGGCTCACGGATTGCCAATAGGCATGGATTGAGGCAGGGAGGTCAGCTATCCCCACAACTCTTCATCTTGATCATGGAGATCCTACACCTAATGATTGAGAAGTATTCTAGTGAGGGTTTGATCACCCCTTTGGCGGCATCTGGGCTACGCCACTGATGGTGCTCGTCGTAACACAGACTTCAATTTTTGGGGAACCCCAAGAGGAAGGTATGATGAGCACAACAGCAAGTTTTCCCTTAGTAAGAAACCAAGGTTTAATCAACCAGTAGGAGAACGGCGTGACTTCTGAAGGTGTTGATAGCTGACTAGTGGCAGGGCGCACTACCGGCATCAACAACAACGTGGAACCTGCACACAACACAACCAAAGTACTTTACCCCAACTTACAGTAAAGTTGTCAATCTCACCGGTTTGCTGAACACAAAGGATTAGACGTATCGAGTGGAAGGAGATGTTTGCAGTAATTAAAGAACAGATGCTTGTAAGTAAACAGAACAAGATTGCAGTGGATGGATTTATCAGTGTAAAGGAAAGGACCGGGGTCCACAGTTCACTAGAGGTGTTTCTCCAAGATAAATAACATGCTGGGTGAACAAATTACAGCTAGGCAATTGACAGAATACCAGCCATACATGACAAGATGATTACTATGAGATTCGTTTGGGCATTACAGCATAATACATAGACCGTAATCCAACTGTGCCTATGACTAGTAATCCACCTTCCGGTTATCGTCCGAACCCCTTCCAGTATTAAGTTGCAAGCAATGGATTATCGGATTAAGCAATGTTTGTAAACTAAACAATAGAATTACCCTCAGATAAAACATTATTGTTTTATCCCTAGTAGCAACATCACATCTACAATCTTAGAAGTTATTGTCACTCTTCCAGAAAACTAGAGGCATGAACCTACTATCGAGCATAAATACTCCCTTTTGGAGTCACAAGCATCTACTTGGCCAGAGTATCTACTAGCAACGGAGAGCATGCAAGATCACAAATAACATACGACAAGAATATATAATCGATCTCAACATAGTATTCAATATTCATCGGATCCCAGCAAACACAACATGTAGCATTACATAAGGATGATCTTGATCATGTAGGGCAGCTCACAAGGTCTAAACATGAGGCAAAAATTGGAGAAGACAACCCTCTAGCTACTGCTATGGACCCATAGTCCAGGGATGAACTACTCACGCATCACTTCGGAGGCGGGCATGGCGATGTAGAGGCCTCCGGTGATGATCTCCCCCTCCGGCAGGGTGCCGGGAAGAGCTTCAGAACCCTCCCGAGCTAGGGTCTGCGATGGCGGCTGCGACGGAACGTTTCATGTATGGAGGCTCGGGTCTTTAGGTTTTTTCCCGAGATCGTGAATAAATAGGCGGAAGGGCGAGGTCGGTGGAGCCCTGGGGGGGCACACCACCCCTTGGCGCGGGCCCAAGCTTGGCTGTACCAAGGCATGGTGTGGCTGCCCTGTGGCCCCTCCTCGACCCCCCTCTGGACTCTGTCTTCGTTACGGAAAAATATTGACTTCGCTTTTTTGTTTCGTCCAATTCCGACAATATTTCCTAGACAACTTTTCTAAAATACAAAACAGGAGAAAAGAGGGACTGGCACTGTGGAATCTTGTTAATAGGTTAGTGCCGGAAAATATATAAAAGTGCAACGAAGTATGAGCAAAACATATATAAATTGGTGTAAAATAATCATGGAGCATCAAAAATTATAGATATGTTTGAGACATATCAGCCACCGCACTTCCATATATGCTGACGGTGTGGTGACTTTCTTGCGTCCCACGGTGCTTGATTTCAAGGTCTTCGCCGCGATCGTCGTGGATTTCGGTGCCGCTTCAAGCCTCTGCACCAACATGGACAAATGCTCGGCGAATCTCATTCGCGGTTCTAGTGCGGATGAGGAGGTTGTTGCCCGTGAGCTTAGGTGCCCCGTGGTCCCCATTCCCCTCCGATACCTTGGACTGTCCCTAACGCTTAGGAAATGGACTGCAGCACAGCTCAATACCTAGTGGACAGTGTGGCCAACAAACTGCCATGGTGGAGGGTCTCTCTGTTGGACAGGGAGGGCGCTTGGAGCTGGTTCGTGCGACGCTCTCAGCAATCCCTTTTTTCTCCATGATTTCCCTCTACATCTCGGTAAAAATCATTTCGGCAATCGAGAAGATCATAAGAGGTTTCTTGTGGAAAGGCCGGAACGATGTGAAAGGAGGTCACTGCTTAGTGGCGTGGAGCAAAGTCTGCGGACCAAAGGAATGGGGAGGACTTGGCATACCTAACCTCCGGATGATGAACATTGCCTTGAGAGCTAGATGGTTGTGGCTTCAACGAGTCGATGACTCGAAGCCGTGGAAGGAGTTGAACATTCAAGTGCCACAAGTGGTGAGACAGTTCTTTGAAGGAGCAACTTGTAGGATAACGTAGCATAGAAAACAAAAATTTTCCTACCGCGAACACGCAATCCAAGCCAAGATGCAATCTAGAAGACGGTAGCAACGAGGGGATTATCGAGTCTCACCCTTGAAGAGATTCCAAAGCCTACAAGATGAGGCTCTTGTTGCTGCGGTAGACGATCACTTGCCGCTTGCAAAAGCGCGTAGAAGATCTTGATCACGGCGCCACGACCGGGCAGCACCTCCGTACTCGGTCACACGTTCGGTTGTTGATGAAGACGACGTCCACCTCCCGTTCCAGCGGGCAGCGGAAGTAGTAGCTCCTCTTGAATCCGACGCACACGACGGCGTGGTGTCGGTGGCGGTGGAGAACTCCGGCGGAGCTTCGCTAAAGCACGCAAGAGCTATGGAGGAGAAGGGGCGGCTAGGGTTTGGGAGGGGGTGGACGGCCACTCAAGGGGCGGCCAGGTTGTGGTCTTGGGGTGGCCGCCCCCTCCTTGGCCCCTCATTATATAGGTAGAAGCCCCAAGTGTTGGACTACAAGTCTCCGAATAAGACCCGAACCCAAAACCTTCCATGTGATAGGAAACCTACCAAGGTGGGAATCCCACTTGAGGTGGGATTCCCCCTTCCATGTGGGGTGGCCGGCCCCATAGGGGAGTCCACTTGGGACTCCTCCCCTCTAGGGTTGGCGGCCATGGAGGTGGAGTCCCTCCGGGACTCCACCTTCCTTGGTGGTTTCTTCCGGACTTTTCTAGAACCTTCCATAGAACCTTCCGAATCATTTTCAAACACATAAAATGACATCCTATATATGAATCTTATTCTACGGACCATTCCGGAACTCCTCATGATGTCCGGGATCTCATCCGGGACTCCGAACAAATATTCGAACTCCATTCCATATTCAAGTTCTACCATTTCAACATCCAACTTTAAGTGTGTCACCCTACGGTTCGCGAACTATGCGGACATGGTTGAGTACTCACTCCGACCAATAACCAATAGCGGGATCTGGAGATCCATAATGGCTCCCACATATTCAACGATGACTTTAGTGATCGAATGAACCATTCACATACGATACCAATTCCCTTTGTCATGCGATATTTTACTTGTCCGAGGTTTGATCATCGGTATCACACTATACCTTGTTCAACCTCGTCTCCTGACAAGTACTCTTTACTCGTACCGTGGTATGTGGTCTCTTATGAACTTATTCATATGCTTGCAAGACATTAGACGACATTCCACCGAGAGGGCCCAGAGTATATCTATCCGTCATCGGGATGGACAAATCCCACTGTTGATCCATATGCCTCAACTCATACTTTCCGGATACTTAATCCCACCTTTATAACCACCCATTTACGCAGTGGCGTTTGATGTAATCAAAGTACCTTTCCGGTATAAGTGATTTACATGATCTCATGGTCATAAGGACTAGGTAACTATGTAACGAAAGCTTATAGCAAATAACTTAATGACGTGATCTTATGCTATGCTTAATTGGGTGTGTCCATTACATCATTCATATAATGATATAATCTTGTTATTAATAACATCCAATGTTCATGATTATGAAACTAATCATCTATTAATCAACAAGCTAGTTAAGAGGCTTACTAGGGACTCTTTGTTGTTTACATATCACACATGTATCAATGTTTCGGTTAATACAATTATAGCATGGTATATAAACATTTATCATAAACATAAAGATATATAATAACCACTTTTATTATTGCCTCTTGGGCATATCTCCAACAGTCTCCCACTTGCACTAGAGTCAATAATCTAGATTACATTGTAAGGTACCTAACACCCATGACATTCTGGTGTTGGTCATGCTTTGCCCTAGGGAGAGCTTTAGTCAACGGATCTGCTACATTCAGATCAGTGTGTACTTTGCAAATCTTTACTTCTCCATCTTCGATGTACTCGCGAATCGAATGATAACGCAGCTTGATATGCTTCAGCCTCTTGTGTGACCTTGGTTCATGTGCATTGGCGATGGCACCCATGTTGTCACAGTAGATGACTAGTGGGTCCAATGCACTAGGAACCACCGAGCTCTACAATGAACCTCTTCATCCATACCGCTTCCGATGCCTCAAGCCGCGTATTATTATGTTATGTTGAGGTGCATGCACAGCTTGCCCAGCTTACTGCAGCACCATTCAATATAAACACGTACCCAGACTGAGACTTAGAGTCATCGGGATCGGTGTTCCAACTTGCATCGGTGTAACTTGTTACAACGAGCTCTTGGTCACCTCCATAACAAAGAAACATATCCTTAGTTCTTTTCAAGTACTTCAGGATATTCTTGACCGCTGTCCAGTGTTCCATTCCTGGATCACTTTGATATCTGCTAGTCAAACTAACAACATGTGCTATATCCGGTCTAGTACATAGCATGCCATACATGATAGAGCCTACTGCCGAGGCATAGGGGATCTGACTCATCCTTTCTCTTTCTTCTGCCGTAGCCGGACCTTGAGTCTTACTCAAGACCTTGCCTGGTAACATGGGTAAAAATCCTTTCTTACTTTCGTCCATTCTAAACTTCTTTAGAATCTTGTCCAGGTATGTACTCTGTGATAGCCCTATTAGACGTCTTGATCTATCTCTATAAATCTTGATGCCTAATATATACGATTCTTCACCAAGGTCTTTCATTGAAAAACTATTATTCAAATAACCTTTTACACTGCTTAATAGTTCTATATCATTCCCAATCAATAATATGTCATCTACATATAATATCAGAACGCTACAGAGCTCCCACTCACTTTCTTGTAAATACAGGCCTCTCCATGACACTGTATAAACCCGAAGTCTTTGATCACCTTATCAAAGCGTCGGTTCCAACTTCTTGATGCTTGCTTCAGTCCATAGATTGAACGCTGAAGTTTGCATACTTTGTCAGCATTTTTAGGATCGACAAAACCTTTGGGTTGTACCATATACAACTCTTCCGCAATGTCTCCATTAAGGAACGCCGTTTTGACATCCATCTGCCAAATCTCATAATCGAAAAATGCAGCTATTGCTAACAAAATCCTCACAGATTTTAGCTTCGCTACAGGTGAGAAAGTCTCATCGTAGTCAACACCTTGAATTTGTCGGAAACCCTTTGCGACAAGTCGAGCTTTATAGACAATAATATTACCATCAGCATCTGTTTTTCTCTTGAAGATCCATTTATTCTCGACAGCCTTGCGGCTATCAGGTAAGTCTACCAAAGTCCATACTTTGTTATCATACATGGATCCCATTTCGATTTCATGGCTTCTTGCCATTTGTTGGAATCTGGGCTCATCATCGCTTCTTCATACGTCGCAGGGTCTTCATCATTGTTGTCCACAATCATGACATTTAGACAAGGATCATACCAATCAGAGTGGCACGTTCCCTTGTCGATCTGCGAGGTTCAGTAGCTATCTCATTTGAAGTTTCATGATCATTATCATTAGCTTCCTCTGTTGCCGGTGTAGGTGGCACAGGAACATCTTCCGTCTGCGCTACTCGATCAACGAGCAAAGATTCTTCAATATCATCGAGTTCTACTTTTCTTCCAGTCACTTCTTTAGTGAGAAATTCTTTCTGAAGAAAGGTTCCGTTCTTAGCAAAGATCTTGCCTTCGGATCTGTGATAGAAAGTGTACCCTATAGTTTCCTTAGGGTATCCTATGAAGACGCATTTCTCCGCTTTGGGTTCTAGCTTGTCCGGTTGTAACTTTTTTACATAGGCTTCGCAACCCCAAACTTTAAGGAACGACAGCTTAGGTTTCTTATTAAACCATAATTCATATGGTGTCGTTTCAACGGATTTTGATGGTGCTCTATTTAAAGTGAATGCTGTCTCTAATGCATAACTCCAAAATGATAACGGTAAATCAGTAAGAGACATCATAGAACGAACCATATCTAAGAGAGTTCGATTACGACGTTCGGACACACCGTTTCGTTGTGGTGTTCCCGGCGGTGTCAATTGTGAAAGTATTCGCATTTCTTTAAATGCATGCCAAACTCATAACTCAGATATTCACCTCCGCGATCAGATCGTAGAAATTTAATCTTCTTGTTACGTTGATTTTCTACTTCACTTTGGAATTCCTTAAACTTCTCGAAAGTTTCGGATTTATGTTTCATTAAATAGATATACCCATATCTACTCAAATCATCTGTGAAGGTTAGAACATAACGATAACCACCGCGCGATGCTACACTCATTGGTCCACACACATTTGTATGTATGATTTCCAATAAGTCAGTAGCTCGCTCCATCATACCCGAGAATGGAGTCTTAGTCATTTTTCCCATCAGACATGCTTCGCATCTATCAAGTGACTCAAAGTCAATTGATTCAAGTAATCCATCGGTATGGAGTTTCTTCATGCGTTTCACTCCAATATGACCAAGCGACAGTGCCATATAAGTAGAATTATCATTCAATTTAATTCGCTTAGCATCAATGTTATGTATATGTGTATCACTACTATCGAGATCTAACAGAAATAAGCCATTCTTTTCAGGTGCTCGACCATAAAAGATATTATTCATAAAAATAGAACAACCATTATTCTCAGACTTGAATGAATAACCGTCTTGCATTAAACAAGATCCAGATATAATGTTCATGCTCAACGCGGGTACAAAATATCAATTATTTAGGCTTAAAACTAATCCCGAAGGTAGATGTAGAGGAAGTGTGCCGACAGCGATCACATCGACTTTGGATCCATTTCCAACGCGCATCGTCACTTCATCCTTTAGTAGTTTTCGTTTATTCTTTAGTTCCTGTTTGAGTTACAAATATGAGCAACCGAACCAGTATCAAATACCCAGGTACTAGTACGAGAACCAGTGAGATAAACATCTATAACATGTATATCAGATATACCTTCTTTCTTCTTCTTGACAAGGCCGCTCTTCAGATCCGCCAAATACTTGGAGCAATTACGCTTCCAGTGTCCCTTCTCCTTGCGGTAATAGCACTCAGCATCAGGCTTAGGGCCAGCCTTAGGTTTCACAGGAGGCGTGGCAGCTTTCTTGCCACTCTTCGTGTTCTTGCCTTTAGACTTGCCCTGTTTCTTGAAGCTGGTGGTCTTGTTGACCATCAACACTTGGTGCTCTTTCTTAATTTCAATCTCAGCAGATTTTAGCATGGCGAAGAGTTCAGGTAACTCTTTGTTCATGTTCTGCATATTGTAATTCATCACAAAGTTCTTATAACTAGGTGGCAGTGATTGAAGGACACGATTAATCCCCAGTCTGTTAGGAATCACTATTCCCAAGTCACTGAGTTTCTTCGCATGCCCGGTCATGGCGAGCATGTGCTCACTAACGGAGCTGCCTTCTTCCATCATGCAGCTGAAGAAGTGTTTCGATGCTTCATAGCATTCCACGGCCGCATGAGTCTCAAAGATAGTTTTCAACTCATTGACTAACTCATGTGGATCGTGGTGCTCAAAACGTTTTTGAAGATCGGCTTCCAGACTGCACAGGATGGCACACGAACTTGAGAGTACCGAGTTTTCCGAGTTGCGTAAACATTCTTTACTTCATCGGTTTCAGTTTCTGCAGGAGGGTCACCTAGCGGTGCATCAAGCACATATTGCAGGTTTCCGCCATTGAGGAAGATCCTCACATGACGGAACCAGTCGGTGAAGTTGCTACCGTTGCTCTTAAGCTTTTCTTTCTCTAGGAACTGGTTAAAATTGATTGGGGACGCCATATCTACAACATATTTGCAATAGTTTAGACTAATGTTTATGACAAATTGAGTTCAAATTTTAATTTAACAAAATTAAAAACTAGGTGAACTCCCACTCAAAACAATATCCCTCGCATTGTCTTAGTGATCACACGAACCAAATCCATCACACCTATGCCCGATCATCACGAGACAAGATGTAATTTCAATGGCGAACACTCAAAAGTGTTCATCATATCAATCATATGATTCATGCTCTACCTTTCGGTATCACGTGTTCCGAGACCATGTCTGTACATGCTAGGCTCGTCAAGGCCACCTTAGTATCCGCATGTGCAAAACTGACTTGCACCCGTTGTATGCACTTGTTGATTCTATCACACCCGATCATCACGAGATGCTTCGAAACGACAAGTCTTGGCAACGGTGCTACTAAGGATGAACACTTTATTATCTTGAAATTTTAGTGAGAGGGATCATCTTATAATGCTACCGTCGCGATCTAAGCAAAATAAGATGCATAAAAGGATTAACATCACATGCATTCATATGTGATATGATATGGCCCTTTTGTCTTTGCGCCTTTGATCTTCATCTCCAAAGCACGGACATGATCTCCATCATCAACGGGCATGATCTCCATCATCGTCGGCGTAGCGTCAAGGTCAATGGCGCCGTCTTCATGATTGTTCTCCCATGTAGCAACTATTACAACTTCTTTGAAATACTACTCAACATGAAATTTAAAGACAACCATAAGGCTCCTGCCGGTTGCCACAATACAATAATGATCATCTCATACATAGTCATCATCACATTATGGCCATATCACATCACCAAACCCTGCAAAAACAAGTTAGACGTTCTCTAATTTGGTTTGCATATTTTACGTGGTTTAGGGTTTTCGAGTGAGATCTAATCTACCTACGAACATGAACCACAACGGTGATACTAGTGTTGTCAATAGAAGAGTAAATTGAATCTTCACTATAGTAGGAGAGACAGACACCCGCAAAGCCACTTATGCAATACAAGTTGCATGTCAAGCGTGGAGCAAATCTCATGAATGCGGTCATGTAATGTTAGCCCGAGCCGCTTCATCCCACTATGCCACAAAGATGCAAAGTACTCAATCTAAAGACAACATAAGCATCAACGCCCACAAAACCATTGTGTTCTACTCGTGCAACCATCTATGCATAGACACGGCTCTGATACCACTGTAGGATAACGTAGCATAGAAAACAAAAATTTCCTACCGTGAACACGCAATCCAAGCCAAGATGCAATCTAGAAGACGGTAGCAACGAGGGGATTATCGAGTCTCACCCTTGAAGAGATTCCAAAGCCTACAAGATGAGGCTCTTGTTGCTGCGGTAGACGATCACTTGCCGCTTGCAAAAGCGCGTGGAAGATCTTGATCACGGCGCCACGAACGGGCAGCACCTCCGTACTCGGTCACACGTTCGGTTGTTGATGAAGACGACGTCCACCTCCCCGTTCCAGCGGGCAGCGGAAGTAGTAGCTCCTCTTGAATCCGACAGCACGACGGCGTGGTGTCGGTGGCGGTGGAGAACTCCGGCGGAGCTTTGCTAAAGCACGCGGAGCTATGGAGGAGAAGGGGCGGCTAGGGTTTGGGAGGGGGTGGCCGGCCACTCAAGGGGGGCGGTTGTGGTCTTGGGGTGGCCGGCCCCTCCCCTTGGCCCCTCATTATATAGGTGGAAGCCCCAAGTGTTGGACTACAAGTCTCCGAATAAGACCCGAACCCAAAACCTTCCATGTGATAGGAAAACTACCTAAGGTGGGAATCCCACTTGAGGTGGGATTCCCCCTTCCATGTGGGGGTGGCCGGCCCCATAGGGAGTCCACTTGGGACTCCTCCCCTCTAGGGTTGGCCGGCCATGGAGGTGGAGTCCCTCCGGGACTCCACCTTCCTTGGTGGTTTCTTCCGGACTTTTCTAGAACCTTCCATAGAACCTTCCGAATCATTTTCAAACACATAAAATGACATCCTATATATGAATCTTATTCTCCGGACCATTCCGAAACTCCTCATGATGTCCGGGATCTCATCCGGGACTCCGAACAAATATTCGAACTCCATTCCATATTCAAGTTCTACCATTTCAACATCCAACTTTTAGTGTGTCACCCTACGGTTCGCGAACTATGCGGACATGGTTGAGTACTCACTCCGACCAATAACCAATAGCGGAATCTGGAGATCCATAATGGCTCCCACATATTCAACGATGACTTTAGTGATCGAATGAACCATTCACATACGATACCAATTCCCTTTGTCACGCGATATTTTACTTGTCCGAGGTTTGATCATCGGTATCACACTATACCTTGTTCAACCTCGTCTCGACAAGTACTCTTTACTCGTACCGTGGTATGTGGTCTCTTATGAACTTATTCATATGCTTGCAAGACATTAGACGACATTCCACCGAGAGGGCCCAGAGTATATCTATCCGTCATCGGGATGGACAAATCCCACTGTTGATCCATATGCCTCAAATCATACTTTCCGGATACTTAATCCCACCTTTATAACCACCCATTTACGCAGTGGCGTTTGATGTAATCAAAGTACCTTTCCGGTATAAGTGATTTACATGATCTCATGGTCATAAGGACTAGGTAACTATGTAACGAAAGCTTATAGCAAATAACTTAATGACGTGATCTTATGCTACGCTTAATTGGGTGTGTCCATTACATCATTCATATAATGATATAATCTTGTTATTAATAACATCCAATGTTCATGATTATGAAACTAATCATCTATTAATCAACAAGCTAGTTAAGAGGCTTACTAGGGACTCTTTGTTGTTTACATATCACACATGTATCAATGTTTCGGTTAATACAATTATAGCATGGTATATAAACATTTATCATAAACATAAAGATATATAATAACCACTTTTATTATTGCCTCTTGGGCATATCTCCAACACAACTTACTCCATGCTGGGTGACCGGGCATCCACCTTCTGGACGGACCGGTGGATTCCCGCACTTCTACTACGGACCGGTGGTCAAACACAACAACGGTGAAGATCTTCCCATACCTGTTCGTAAGCGGGGGAACGATCGTAATTTTAGTATAGGTCCACCGTCCCTACAGCCCTGCATAGGCCCGTATGGCTCGCGTTGTGTTGTACCTCGTTTTTTTACGTATCTACGGTCACGTGTGTGTGTTGAAATAGAAAGGTCCTATGATGATCTTGCTCACGTGACCTTTTTTTCTTACGCGGCGTACACTTACAGTATCGATATATACGGGTATACATGGGTTGGATATGGGTTTCTGCGGACCCAACACAAGAAAAAAACCAACTATAATCCTTCAACTTCATTTAGGGGGAGCACCGGAGCAGACCTCGGCTCCTCGAAGGTCGGCTAACGGATATAGCGTAAAATCTATTGACGGCGTTCCCGGAGCGCACCGTCCAACAGCGCAAGGTCAGAGAGGGCCTGGCTGGGGCTTGGTTGGATGACATCCCGCTGGACTTAGACGCGCCAATTATCGGGGAACTTTTCGAGGTGGCAGACCGACTGGTTGACGTTGCCCTCCAGTGGAGGATAGCTTTAGATGGGGCTGGGAGAAAGACTACTCATACTCCGCGCGTTCTAGCTATCGAGCAATGTTTTGAGATAGGGTGGATATGCCAGGGACGATACATCTGGCGCTCGAGGGTCCACCAAACTGAAGGGTTTTTCTCTGGTTAGCGGCCAAGAACAGGTGCTGGACAACGGACATGCTTAGCAGACGTGGGCTCCCTCATCTGATGGCGTGCCCGTTCTGTGACCAGGTCGAGGAATCCTTGGACCACCTCTGATGGGATGCGTGCTAACTCGTGAGGTTTGGGCGATCTGTCTACGCTGGTGGGGTAAGTTGCATTGGATGCCGCAGTTAGATACTAGGTTTGCTTGCTGGCTACAGGGGAAGCGTGGATGACCTGGAGCAGATCATGATCTCTGGACAGGTGTGACCCTCATCTGTTGGTGTCTATGGCGTTACCGGAATGACATAGTGTTCGAAGGCGTCGCACCCTCCAAATCGATGGTGGTCTCAAAGATCTCCGACGAGGCCGAGTTGTGGAGAGCGGCTGAGCTTTTTAGAGGCACTCTTACGTCAGTAGATAAGTGGAGATGCCGCGAGTAGTTCCGTAGTGAATGTGTGCTGCCTCTCCGAAGGGAGTGTGGAGTTGCGTCTTGTGGGCACCTGTACCTCAAGCGTGTTGTATGCCGGCCTTCCGACCATTCTTCAATGAAATAGGTAAGGTATCCTTGAAAAGATCCTTCATCGGCGAGCGCCCTTGGCAGGCCACCATCCGTTAGTTGGAAGTTTCACTTTAAGTTTTGCAGCACATGGCCACATAATTGGTCCACGGCTACAGCCATGCTTTTCTCGAAGGTGATCTTTCATCTTTTGACTGAGTTTAGGATCATCCTCAGAGGTCGTGCAAATTTAACCAAAGTTGACCATTACATATCATGTCATTTCTAAATTTTCAAATACACCAGACTAGCGGCACAAACCAAATTTAAAAATGCATGCTCGTTATTTGCTACCCAAAATTTAGCAATAGACATATAATCAGAGACAAAAAAAATTTTGGCAACAATACACTGAAAGAACAAGTGATCTAGGATGCATGCTCGGCCCAAGGACTAAAAACCTCTGCCTGTTAACGTATCAGAATTTTAGACACCTCTGCCGGCCTGTTAACTGCCCCCTGTTGACGCACGCGATCCGCTCCAGCCCTCCACGAAATCACTCCTACGAGATGTTGGTGACCTGTGACTGGACTCACGTCCATTTCAACCCCCACCAGGTGCAATAGCAGCATCATACATGACACATCATCACGTAGACACACCACTGATCGGCCGTGCCGCCGTCGTAATAGAGTCTAGAGATATCGATCGATCGATCGAACGATGAGTCGACCTCCTCCAGCCTTATCATCAGCGGGTGCACTTCTCCGTCCGCCAGCAGGAAAAGCGCGACCAACCCTACCTAAAAGAGAGCACGCAGCATCGGATACATGCATGAACTTGGTTCTAGATCACCGGAAAAGTCAAGCTCGGGTAAGGCGATTGGCGCGCAGCCATCAGCCAAGCAGCGGTTGTTTTCCGCTGACATTGGGCGCACCAGTTCGTGTCGTCTGCTGCTGCATTCAGCATTCAGATAGCGCACACACGGACTCAAGAGGGCTATCTGAAAATCACGCTCAGCCATCTGTGCAGTACGGTCCGATTGTTCCTCTCTGTGTGCGATACGTATCATTGATCTCCAAGACCGATCGATAGGACGCGGACGTTTGGCGTAAACATCAGTGGCTGAGCTGCTAAAGCATGAGCTCTGACCAGCGTACAGCTCCGCGAGCGGGCGGTGTCACAGGTTCCCAGTGATGCGAGCGAACTGCATGCTCGACACTCATCTTTCAGCGCCCACGGCTTCTCCCGCGCTTTTTCTCCCAAGGGCGAAGGGGCGCGAGCTCTTTCTGATCTGTAAAGCGAGCCGTGCTATCATCGCCCGATTACGTACTTATAACAGTACATTGCGTTGAGACGCCAGCCGTTTGATAATCTTCCTTGGCGTCCGTGCTCCCAGTTTCTGGCAGGGCTTTTTCTCCTGGTTTCCGGTAGATCGGGACGGCTGCACACGGCTGGGTTGGGTCGGCGTAGCTGTCCGGCGACCCCTTTTTCCCCGGGCTTTCCGCGAGCGTAATCTCACCTTTACCATTATCTGCAGCTGTATCGGAGAAAATCACATGACCCCTTCCTTGAACGATGCTGGAAATCATCGCTCCAAAGGGAGATAGAGATGCAAAAGTCAAAGGCCTCCGGCATGTACCTGAAAACCGATCGCCGTCAGAGCCGCGCTTTAATTTGCTTTCTCTTCTACCTCCTCTTTTGGTGCACTTTTTCCATCGAGGGGTGATAGGTCTCCGGCAAGTACCTGAAAATCACAGGCCCATCTCCATGAAAAGCTTATATATAGCCTATACGAGGCCCCCCAGTATACGCACACGCACCGGAGAGGTACACCGCTCCACTACTCACCCACCTCTACACCACTACGAGGCCCGCCGGCCTCCCCGTTCTCTCCTACAACCTCGCGACATCGCGATCCACCTCTCAGCACCACCAGTCTCAAGTCTTCACGCGTCAAACCCTAAACCTCCTAAACGTCCTCGGGGAATTTGGCTGTCGTCGTGCTGCAGTTTGCGCCCGTAGAGGTGAGAGAAGAGAATGGGACACACTCACACACATTCTCGTTTACATTTTCGTATTTCGTCATTTCTTTTCAGTCGAAATGTTTGAAACCCAATCGAATCCACAATTCTTCAGGTGCAATAGCGCGCGCCAGGTTTTTGAAATTTGTAATGGGGCAGTAGGCAGCAGAAACCATAACTTCGCGCGGTTCGTGCCGAGGTGGTCAGGGCTCTCGTCGTAGCGCCGCAGGGAAATGTGGGATGTGGCCGTGGCTGGAGAAGATTGCGTCCGCGTGCTGGGACCGGGTCCGGAGGTACTCGCTTACGAGGAGGGATGAGGACAACGGCGGCAGTGGAAGCGGCAGTGGCGCCGACGCCGAGGACCTGCTGCTCTGGTCGCGGGACATCGGCCGGCACGCGGCCGGCGAGTTCTCCTTCGCCGTCGTGCAGGCCAACGAGGTGCTGGAAGACCACAGCCAGGTCGAGACGGGCGCAGACGCCACATTCGTCGGCGTCTATGACGGACACGGCGGCGCCGAGGCGTCCCGCTTCATATCTAACCACCTCTCCGCACACCTCGTCCGTACGTGCTCCCAATTCTCCAGATGTCATTTCCGCCTATATTGTTTACTTGTCTCAGCTACGTCTTGTGTTGTTCACTGGCTTGCAACTTTGGTTCTCCCTCTGTTACATCATACTTCATACTAATTCTTATAATTTCGGTTTAAATTTAAACTATAATCATAACAAGAATTATAGAACGGAGAAAGTAGTAGTTATTTTTTCAGAGCTGAGTACATATGCAGTGGAACAGCTTACATTTTTTTCTTTAGACATTCACTTCTAGGAGCTTCATTTTTAATAAGTGCCACTAATAATAGCCTTTCTTTACTTTTTTTCGAAACGGAGCCAAAACACTCCAGCCTCTGGATGCTTACGGCTCTTTATTACTAGCCTTTCTTCATACAATCTGTTTATTCTTTTCTTAGTGCTATGATGTTTTCTCAGGCAGAAAATTGTTGCTATATGTTTACAGGTCTCGCCCAAGAAAGTGGTATAGTGTCTGAGGATGTTGTTCGAAATGCCTTTTCTGCTACGGAGCAAGGTTTCATGTCGCTTGTGCGCAGGACACACTTAATAAAACCTTCTATTGCTGCTATTGGGTCTTGTTGTTTAGTTGGTGTCATATGGAGAAAAACGCTGTACTTGGCCAATCTTGGCGATTCTCGGGCAGTCGTTGGTTGTTTAACTGGATCAAACAAGATTGTTGCTGAGCAGCTGACGAGAGACCACAACGCAAGCATCGAGGAAGTGAGGCAGGAACTTAGATCTCTTCATCCTGATGATTCACAAATTGTTGTTATGAAGAATGGTGTATGGCGCATCAAAGGCATTATACAGGTAAACAGTACAGACATTATATGACAAGCTTTGCATCTATAAAGCTTTATAGACTTTTGTTGTGGAGCAAGATGGCTAATCTTCTGCTACTTTTAGTATCTTTCATGAAATAGTAAATAGTATTAAAACTAGTATATATTTGACAGCCAACAGGTGATCATTGCGCCTTTTAAAAGAACAGGTGATCATTACTTTCGAAGTTGTATCACTATGTCTAATTATATGTTTCTATTCAATCATATATTATGCCATCTGAATATACTGTTAATTTTTCTGAAAATATATTCTTCGGAATATACTTATGATTTACTGTTAGGTTTCAAGGTCAATAGGTGATGCATATTTAAAGAAGCAAGAATTTGCTGTCGATCCATCCATAACTCGATTCCACCTCTCTGAGCCTCTCCGCCGGCCCGTTCTAACGTCGGAGCCATCTATATGCACGAGACCCATTCGTCCACAAGATAGTTTTGTTATCTTTGCATCAGATGGATTGTGGGAGCACCTTACAAACCAGCGGGCTGTTGAAATTGTGCACAACAATCCACGAGAAGTATGATTCCGTTATGTTACCCCCCCTCCCCTCTCTCTCTGTCTCTCCGAGTCTTTGCTTTTGGGGATGATCCTGCAATAGTTTTGTTTTGTTTTCACTTTGCTGATAACCAAGTATTTTTTTTCTGCATTGATGTTGAATTCTGCTTTCCTTCCTTTGCAGGGTATTGCAAGGAGGCTAGTAAGAGCAGCTCTGAAAGAAGCTGCACGGAAGAGAGAAATGAGGTACAATGATATTACAAGACTGGAGAAAGGTGTTCGTCGATTCTTCCATGACGACATCACGGTTGTTGTTGTTTTTATTGATCATGGGCTACTGCAAGAGGGGAATGCTTCTACTCCTGAACTTTCAGTTCGTGGGTTTGTTGAGTCAGGAGCCCCCTCCACCTTTTCAGGGTTAAATAGCATTCCTTGATATATTAACCTGACCTTAATTTGGTCGTTCCAATGTAATCTTATGTTTACACTTTTGCAGTCTTGTTTTGGTTCTGTTCTTGCATAGTACAGTACTTTAATGTGCAATATTATTAAATTCATGCCACCACGGAATGGCCATACAATTCTTAGCAATAGTCTGCTACCATGCTTGTCTACTCTCCTAAATATTAGTACACACCGGATAATCATTCAACAATAATTACTTATCAGTACAGATGTTTCTATTATGAACTCTTTTGGTGAAGTGTTGGTCAGCTGGAATTGGTGGTTTATCTATGTACCTGGATTTGAAGCACTTCTCGTACTTGGGAGTGTTTACCTGAATATCTAGTCTTATTGGGATAGTGTTTGGAATATTGATATGCGCTTGGTGACAAATTGCCGAGTAGGGGCGAGATGCTTTCCCTCTGTGAAATCCTTGAAGGCTTTCGTTGTTTGGTTACATGTCACAGGATATGTGGTAGGATTGTGAAGATACCGTCGTGTGGTGGATCCATTTTAGATGGCGTCGTTTGTTTTTGTTAACCGATTTGTTTGGGGTCAATGTTTGTATTTACTTGATATTTTGAATTACGAATAATAAACTATCGTGTACATCACACGAGGGTCATCCTCCTTTCAAAAGACATAAATATAAAATGCTGGCCTCCGGTGACACATGTCACACAAATAAGTAGAAAGTTGATGATCCAAGCATGTTCTTCAAGGAAAAGAAAACCAACCTAGTAACAATCATGACTGTGTCCATAAGGAAGTATGTGTACAATACCCGAGATAGTAACTTTTTCCTTACCTTTCATGACTGCATGGCATCTACAAATATCAGTGACCCACAAAGTTATCTAGATATGATCAATATCACCTTCGAAAAACAAGTAATGAGAACTAAAACACGTTATACCGCACTTAGATCTTGTAGTGGTGTATCTAGTTTCTCATGTTCCATGTCTCGAGAGACTTGTCCCGCGTGACGAGCATGACTCAAAATGATTGCATATTTGGAAGACATTTTGGAGTCTACTTGGTGCTAGATTTCTGAAGTCTTAGTTTGATGTTGCATGTATGCAGTCGTTTACCTCGAGGCATTGAAAGTCAGAGATGGTGTGTCCTGAAGGGTGACAAGAGAGGTGACAAGCGACATGCCTCCATGTGCATCACCATGTCAAGCCATTGAAGTATTAGTGACACGTGTATTGGACAACTCTTGGCTAAGCCATGGCCCACAAAGGTGAATTTTATCCTTTACCATGTCCATCTACCACTCTGGCTGATATACTATTTGACACTCCTATCTTCTGCATTTTACTAGTAAGGTTTGAGCTAAGTAACTTGAAAGAAATGGAGGAAATCTAATATACATGGGATATCAATTCATCCAAGAGAGAAGCATGAAAGAAAAGAAAAGCCAAATAATTTATTTTAATTAATTGTGGAGCATGGAGTTTGAGAAAGAGGAAGAAGCCTCCTTCGGTAACACTGGCGGACCGTGACAAGAAACAAAGGACGGGCCAATTGCTTACAGTACCAAGGAATCATTAGAGAAGAACTCATATATTAACACATATATATATTAGTTGTTCACAAAATGGCTTGTACTAGTAATAGGGTAATGTTTTAGCCTTTTAGGCTTGTAGCCTGAATCTGTTACCCTCCAAAACCCACCGACGGGCAATGGCTAAGCAACAGAGCCGGGAGGTTCCCAAGGCCGCTTAGTGGACCCTGGCACCTCGCGTCGTCCCGCAAATCTTCCGGCCACGTCTGGCGGTTGCTAGGGCGTGCCACGACCTAGACCCGATCGGAAGGTGTTAGAGTGCTTCGATTGTTCCTGCATGGTAGACATGTAAACATTAAATACGAGCCCTATCGGCTCTCAGGTTGCCCGTGGATCGGCTCAAGGAGCCGATCGCCCCATGGTTCACGTTGGATTTGCAATGACATGGGGATCTGCTTGATCAAAACAAAGCTAAAACGATCCACGACATTTAGGGTTTTCACCGCATAACCGGAACGTCCTACGTGTGATCGGGCCTAGCAGCTACGGAAGATGATGCAAACCACCCCTACGAGAGGCCTAAAAACCAACGTAACGTTGATTCCCGGAACATCCCTTGCAGGGACGGTGAACAACACCTAACGCACTACCGGATCGTCCGACCCCGCATAAGGCCTAACTATGCGGATATTAAACTAATCCTGCGGAGCAAGGAGCAACTATAACGGATCGGATCTACTAAGTAACGAACAAGCAAGATGCTGCCCTTACACCTAGATAGGTGTAAGGGCAGCTAGGTGTCGAGGGACGGCATTGCCACGCAGATATGCACGCGAAAGCATCAATGCAAGCCCCTAAACACCTAAGGATAAATAGTACTGCTCGCCATCAACAACGCTTCAGCACGAGCAGTACAAGGTAGACGAATAAACGTATCTGCCTAGATCGCTAGATGCGATCTAGGCAGCATGGTGCTTACCCGGGAGAAACCCTCGAAGAAAGGGGTGGCGATGCGCCTGATTTGTGTTGGTTGAACGATGATTGTCCTCGTTTTCCGATAACCCTAGATACATATTTATAGTCCAAGGGACTTTCTAATTGAGGCGTGCACCTAACCGTGCATGGGCCAGACTCTATCTTTTTAATCTAAATTACAATGCGATCTACTATATTACAGGTACACGGGCAACTTAGCCCAAACTCTTAGCGCAAGGCCGCTTCAAAGATGCTCCACGTGTACGTCCTTCAAGCCCATCTTCACTTACGGCCCATCTCCTGATTTGGCCAAAATCGGGTGGTAACACATGCCCCCTGGTTTTGATAATGGTAATTGCAAAACCATCTGTCTTTCCTTCGAGAGGTCATGTCGTGGCGGAGCAGAACCGTCGCAGTATTCTCCATGATGACGTCTTGCCTTCTCAACTCCTCTGCATGATTTGACAATTTTGGCCCTATACCCTCGGAAACTGTTCGAGCATGGATCTCCAATATATCCCCCTTTATTTAACCGCATCGAACAGTTCTCTTCCTCATCCCCTTGCTCCAAACCAGCCGTCAGCAAAAACCCTCCTCCTTCATAGCCATGTCTTCTCCTTCCTCTTCCCAATCTTCTTCCGCAAGCGAGGGAGAGCGGAGGTCAATCGGACGGAAGCATACAACCGGCGCGCTCCCGAGCATTGGGATGAGCAAGAATTTGACTTCGACCGTGCCGAGCCGACCCGAAGACCTCATGTCGGATGGTGACATGCCCCTGACGACGGGGAAGATGATCTTCGGTTCTTGATCGATGGAGAACTAGAGGCGGAGAGCGACAGACGACCCTCTCTTCCGGGGTAAATTCACTTCCTCCACCAAAGAGGAAGAAGAAGAAGAAGAGGACGACGACGAAGACGTCTCCTCCGAAACGAAGAAGGAACCAAAGGATGACACCTCCTCCGAGGAACCGCCAAAGCGCATCCGTGGCTGGCCTGGTCCGATGAGGAGGATGATGATGACGAGGAAGAGGTCTTCGAAGGTCACGGTAGCAGCGATGAGGAATTCGTCAACAGTAGCGACGAGGGCAGCTACCCCAGCGACGACGGAGACGGCAACAGCCCTTAGAGTAGGGATTCACTAGTATAAGACTAGCAGTAGCAATCTGTTCCCCTTTTGCTTGAGTAATCAGCTTTTTCTTGTAAGAAATCCCCTTTTTAATCAATGAAGATGGATAGATTCCTCCTTTTGAGGGCAACCAGCTCTTCCATGTAAGAAATCTGATCTATCAATGAAGAATTTCCCCCAATTTGACTCTGTCGATTTTCCTCGAATTGATTTAGCCGATTCTCCCTCAACTGATTTTGCCGATTCTTCTTAACCAATGCTTAACAAGCCGATGTTAACGCATCGGTCCTACGTAATCCATCCTTCCATTCCTCAACTGACGACTTTGAGACCTGGTAATCTTCAAGAATTCATCATTTGTTGAAGAAAGTTGCGGCGAAGGATCAGCCGATGATATCCCAATCGGCTTCTAAAACAGAATATCCACAGACCAGCTGCCCCCGAGCCTCATCAAGGCGAGACTAGTGGTGAGGATGCGCAGATCGAACAAAGGGCTTTCTAGGTAATTTGAGGCAGGCACTATGCAGAACCAGCCAAACTTGCCCCCATTGATTACCTTCCCTCCGCTGAAAGCCGATGTTGTAGATGAATCACCAACAGCTTAACGGATGCTTCTGACAGTACTGCTGGACTTGAAGGTTTGCTAACGGAGCCAACAACAATTCCACTGAGGGGCTCCATTAGGCCTCTTTCCTTGAGTCGATGTCCGCGCATCGGCTGTGCTCAAAGCTTTTGGATTTTCCATTTTTTACGGCTTTGTTTACGTATCGGCCCCCATATTTGAGCTGTTCTGCTGGGCATTTGACATGCATTCTCAGCTTCGTATCCTCGTGTCTCATCCATCTATGTGCCCCCCGAGCCGATTCTGCCAAGTAATTGATGGTATCGGCTCTTCAGGCACCTGTTGGATCAATGCTGAACACAGACACAGGTACGTTGAGGATAGTTTTGGCCGATTGCGGGAATCGGCCTCCCTTTCCATTGCAATGTTTGACGATGGTTTGCAACTTCTCGGATTTCCACTGTAGCTACGTGGCATGCTGGAGATAAGATCCTTTGCTTTTCATTTTTTGAGGCCGATCTCGGGGATCGGCCTTGCCACGTACGTCCAATGTCTTGGACCTGCTACTCTGTTAGGCCGGTGGATAAAACCAGACTTACCCCATTTTTCGAAGCTTCGATGCGCTCACAACCCTCTAAACGATTCCAGAGAGCGGCTCTTGGTTATCCTTCCCACACGCTCATGGCAGCTAATGATATCTCGATTGAGTCATCCGCCTGAACGACTTCCACTTCATCTCCATCCCAGTATGATGCATTGGTGCATTGTAGACGGAATGCAATAGTTAGCATGAATCCGGTCCCTTCCCAATAGGACGGCGTAATTGCTTTTGCTGTCGACGATGAAGAACGCGGTAGGTATGGTCTTCCGGCCTACGTAAGCTCTACATTCAGAACACCTTTCGCTTCGACGCCGGCCGTTGAAGTCGCTTAATGTGATGTTGGTCTTGATCGGATCATCGCTGGAATGCCCCAAACGTCGTAGCATGGAATACGGCATTATGTTGTTGCCGCTCCGGTATCAACCAACATCTTGCTGACAGGCTGCCCGTTGATGTAACCCCTCAAGTATAGGGCTTTCAGATGCCTGTAGCTTCTATCTCGTGGCTTCTCAAAGATAATGGTCGTGGACCGATCGAATTGAGCCACTGAAACTTCCTCGTCGCTTGGAGCGCGAAACTCCGACAGGAGTATAAACACCATGTTTGTGCCACCGATGTCTCGCATCGGCTCTCCCATCGGCTTTCGTCTGTTTTGGGCGCCATACTTTCTTTGGCGGGCGCGCTTCGTCTCCAATGTTTGCTGAATTTTCACGGCCGAGATCGGGCCGTGCTCTTCTCAACGTGTATAGGTACTGTGCCTCGGCTTCTTCCAGGTTGCGCTGCACTCTCGCTTCGAGAGTGGCTGAGTCCATCGGGCACCACCCGGTCGGTGATACCTATCTTCTTCTCCATCGACTCCTCGAAGTCTTCTTCTTGAGATGACTCAGCTCGTTTGTTAATAGGTGGGAGAGGCCCTAGGCGCTCGAACACGACTACATTTGTCCTCTTCCTTTGCTGTTGGCACTCGGGCGTTCTCGATTGTTGGCAATCGGCTCATTCCCGAGTCCCAGCAATGTTTGAAGAAAGGGACAGTTCCAGTGCTTATCCACGTCGTCTCGCTCCCTTGGCCTCCCTCTAGCGCGACGTTCGTACCCGTCGTTGTTCTGTCGTGCGACGATACCTCCTGCGCATCGGACCGACGATATCTTTCATCGTCTTCGTCGTAGCGCCGACGTCGGTCGTACTGCTGCTCATATTTGTTGAGGAGATGCGCGGAGAGTGGGCGTTGATACCGCGTGCTTCTCACCTCATCCTCGGTTAGGTACGTCTGTCATCATCTTGGGGCCGGTCGCGTGGAACGGCCTCCTCTTTATCTTTGCCACGAGAGTGGCTGCTCTCTGCTCGCGCTATGGCAGTTCACCAGCCTGGCCATGTTGACACTAAAGGAGAACCCTGGCTCCCTTATGGAGTGGCTGAGAGATCTACGTGTTGACGCCATGCGACAGACGCGTGTCTCCTTTGAGCTTGATGCGTGAGAACGGGTCGTCTCAAAGGGCCGATGAGCTCGGCTTCACGGATGGCCTTCAGCTCATCGTATTTCTTCTTGTGCTCCGGAGATCCTTGTATGTGATCTGCTCCTCTGCCATCTCGGATGTCGGTGTTGACGTGGATGTTGCAGAAGATGTCCCACCGGGCGTGCCAGAATATGTTACCCTCCAAAACCCACCGACGGGCAATGGCTAAGCAACACGAAGAGCCGGAGGCTCCCAAGGCCGCTTAGTGGACCCCGGCACCTCGCGTCGTCCCGCAAATCTTCCGGCCACGTCCGGCGGTTGCTGGGCGTGCCACGACCTAGACCCGATCGGGAAGGTGTTAGAGTGCTTCGATTGTTCTGCATGGTAGACACGTAAACATTAAATACGAGCCCTATCGGCTCTCGGGTTGCCCTGTGGATCGGCTCAAGGAGCCGATCGCCCCATGGTTCACGTTGGATTTGCAATGACATGGGGATCTGCTTGATCAAAACAAAGCTAAAACGATCCACGACGGTTTAGGGTTTTCACCGCATAACCGGAACGTCCTACGTGTGATCGGGCCTAGCAACGGAAGATGATGCAAACCACCCCTGAGAGGCCTAAAAACCAACGTAACGTTGATTCCCGGAACATCCCTTGCGGGGACGGTGAACAACACCTAACGCACTAGGATCGTCCGACCCGCATAAGGCCTAACTATGCGGATATTAAACTAATCCATGCGGAGCAAGGAGCAACTAACGGATCGGATCTACTAAGTAACGAACAAGCAAGATGCTGCCCTTACACCTAGATAGGTGTAAGGGCTAGTGTCGAGGACGGCATTGCCGATATGCACGCGAAAGCATCAATGCAAGCTAAACACCTAAGTATAAATAGTCTCCTCGCAACAAACAAGCACGAGCGCAAGGTGAGAATAAACGATATCGCCTAGATCGCTAGATGCGATCTAGGCACATGTGCTTACCGGGAGAAACCCTCGAAGAAAGGGGTGGCGATGCGATTTGTGTTGGTTGAACGATGATTGTCCTCGTTTTAGATAACCCTAGATACATATTTATAGTCCAAGGGACTTTCTAATTGAGCGTGCACCTAACCGTGCACGGGCCAGACTCTATCTTTTTAATCTAAATTACAATGCGATCTACTATATTACAGTGGGCAACTTAGCCCAAACTCTTAGTGCAAGCCGCTTAAAATGCTTCGTGTACGTCCTTCCATCTTCACTTACGTATCCGATTTGGAAATCTGTAAATCAAACTAAATGATACCAAAATACATGATCGACCCATGGATACTAATTAAAGAGTAGCTCTTCTATACTTTCGGCCCTTGAAGTCAGCGATTATATCATCATAGCTGTACTGCGCTGCAATTTCTCGTTCTGTGGGCGTAATGCGGGATCTCGCTCAAAAAACTCAATGCCTCTGAATATGACAGGTTCATTTGTCTGATGTTCTTCATTTTGACTTGGTTGATTTTGCTCAGGCAACTCGGTTTCAATCAATGCTAATGCCAATGGTTCAGCTTCAGAAACATCAACTGTTGTAGCATTTCTTTTTCTTTTGTAGAAAGAATCTATTTTATCTTGAACCATTGCCACAATGCCACCTAAATAAAATTTACAAATAATAGCTTGTCAATTTTCTGTAAAATAAACACTTGAATTTGTGTTATTGTGTAGCCAAAATAAAATCCAATCTCCAATCTCCAATCTGTATGGAACATGGCATGAACTAAGAAATCAAACTGAGCCACAACCGTAGATTGGAGATGCTGCCTCACCTTATGCTGCCGCCACGGCCGGACGGGAGATCGGAGCTACTTTTCTGCTTCATAAATCACTTGATTTCTTGGGCCATGACATTTGATTTGGGGGAAAAGCTAGCAAGATTAGGGATTGGAATTGGGACTGAGATGGAGAAAGAAGACCTAGAAAGAGGAACGGGAGCAACCAGGAGTCTAGGACGCTGTGAGTCGTCGACTCAATCTGGATCGACCAAATAGCTGGGCTGATTGAGCTGGGCCACAGGTTCTCATGGGCCATATACCTAAGTAAAAAAAAATTGGCATTTGGAAAGACCGGGCCAGGGCCCATGATGGTCCCCAAGTAGTTCCGCCTGTGTCCGGTAAGACCCTTCAAGCTCCATATGGCAACGGGGACACTAACCACTGGTTATTGCTCAACCATAACCATTCCCGTGCATAAATTTTTTCTCCGTCCCCATCCGCACTAACTATCATGGGGCTAGTTCTTTTACCATCCCCATCCCCATCGGGTAAACAAATAACCATCGGTTAACCATCCCCACTTTAGCTAGTAACTATGAGCCCAAAATAAAATGACAACATGGTAGAATGACAGGCTGGCTAGATCAGGAGTTTAGGAAGGAGAGGCGAGCGTTTGGGAGTTGGGATGTGGGGACTACGGCGGTTGGATGCGAGGGGGAAATTTGAGCACAATAGGATTAGGGTTTTCTCGTATCTATACAGACCTATCTTGTACCCTAGTGCCACATGTGCCTAACGGGGATTTCATGGTTATCGGGTATGGATAGTGGTAACACAGACCCATCCCCACCTTACCTAATGGGGGGAGTTTGCCTCCAATAAGACCCCCACGAGGATGAAGTACTAACCAAAACCGTCCCCTTATAGATGAATTAACCACCGGGGCCCCATTGCCAAATTGACTTCAAGCTGTAGAACCCTTGGTCTAGGACCTAGACAATCAGGGTTAGAGTGGCAAGACATTCTAGGTTCTACTTGAGAGCATCAGGGGCTGTCCGAATTGCCTAACTTGAACCATCGTGCTGCTCTGCGTAGAAATTGGCTAAACACCCATGTAACTCTCTTTTGAGGCCCATGACTTCTCGATATGGGTTTAGGGCTACATGTTCAATTTTCTGTGAGCATGAATGAGATGGCAAGCTCTTTAGGTCATTTGTATAATTCGTGATTATATTGCCATTTTACAATTAAATATTTCAAGCAAACTAATTCATTCTGGTAAGTAAATTTCATCATGGAAAACATCAAGAACCATCAATAAATCATCAAAACCGAACGCAAATAAGATTACTAGTAAAAAATGAAAATGGATTTTAAAAAACTAATTCATTTTGGTAAATGAAACTTGAACACCTTTTTAGATAATTAAACATGCTCTTTTTAAAATGCTTAAGATTTTTCCGAGCCCATGAATTTTTTTCGTAAAACATAGACCATCATTATCAAGGTTTATGAACATTTTTATATGTCACATATCTTGAGAAAATGTCCCCATTAAAGAGAAAAGAAACACAAAAAATATATAAAGGACAAAATAAGAAGAAAGAAGAAAAAGGAAAATAAAATGCAAAGGAAAAAAGGAAAATAAATTTAAATTAGCAAAGAAGACCTAGACATGAAAAATGGTGAAAAAACAAAGGAGAAACGCGAAAAGCTGGAGCAGAAAACCTAGAAACCGGCGATACCCTCATGCGATAGACGAAAAGCAACGACGTCGAGGACCATGTGTACGCTCCTGTTGGGCCAGCCCAAGTAACGGCTTTCTTCTTGCTATTGTCTCTCTATATGTTTCCTATTTTGTAAATTCCCATATTTGAAAAGTTCAGATTTGAAAATTATTTAGATTTAAAAAACTTTGAGATTTTAGGGGAAATCATATTCGATTTTTTTAGCTTTGAAAAACTGCATGATTCTAAAAAATATTTAAATTTGTAAATGCTCTACTTTATTTAAGAAAAAATAGACAAGAAAAAAGTGAAAACTAAAAAGTAACATGAAAACATAAAAAGATAAAGAAAAATGTAAAAATCAGAGAAAAATCAGACGGGAAAACAAAACACCAAAAAACAGGCGAAAACAAACAAAACCAAAACCTACACACCCCGAATTCTGATGTGCCGTCCCTCCTATAATAGGTGGCGAGGGTGGAGGTACCCCTCAATTTTACTTTTCATTTATACGATGTGATGAGTATCATATAAGAATTGCCGTGTTAGGTCTTGTTTAGCACTAGAGTTTTTATGGGGATTAGTGAAATAATTCTCACCAAACCCTAAATTTTCAGTTATTCCTGAAAGCATGTTTGATACTACAGTATTAATCGAGTTTAATCCACGCTTATCCCTAAACTTTAGTGTAATTCCCTCAATTTTCATTTTTTTACTCCTACCTAGTCAATTGGAGATGAACTTTGTGAAAATTAAGTGATGTAGGAATTTCAGCGAATACTTTAGAGAATTGTCTCCATTAATCTCACGAACAATCTAGTCCCTTAAACGGGATTTGCGCCCATGAGCTCGCATTACAACTTTCCCTTCCCCACAGCCTATCCCCATACCTGGCTCACTCGAAAAAAAGTGTATGTAACGCAAGCATACCTGGTCAACGTGCCAGGCTGTGACATGCCGACCCGCAAGCACGTGATTTTAGCCCATCACGGGTGCAACACGGCACGTGGCTAAAGTGTAGAGCTGTGTGTAATAGATGCCAACACGATTTCAATCTGGTTCGTGGGGGTGGGACTGGCCTGGTGAGGCACCAGAACATGCATGAATGAGCGCCAATGTAGTTTAGATTTTTAGAGCGGTTGTACTTTTTTTCGGGATGTAAGGTTTTTTAACGAGGCAGCATCTAATAAAGCTATTTTATCCCATATGAAATATTGTCATGAAATATTGTCATATATTGCTTTTTTTGAAATTTTTCTAATTTTTTCGATTTTTGCAGGACAGTTTCAAGTTAGAAATAACAAAACAGGACAAAAAAAAAACAGACAAAACGGGCTGTTTTTCTTCCCCGCGAGCCAAACGGGCTGACGTGTCGGCCCATCAACAATCCGTGCGGGGCCGGGTCGGGACACGTGGGCGGCACGGCACGGCCCGCCACTCACGGGCGGCGTGCCAGATCGTACCTAGCACGTGAAGCAGGGGCCGGGCCGGTGCCGGCCCGTTGGCCAGGTATGAACGCGAGGCAAACATAACCTAAATTGGCCGAAAACTCTAAAAAAAGATCGGTCTTCGCGAAGGTTCAAAAGTCTCTCCGCATGCGACACGTGGCGCGTTGTGGTGCCAGAATTTTGTTGGGAAATAGCCTCCCTGCTCGCCAAGTGTCGCAAGGGGAAGCAAGGTGTGGGATAGAAGAGGAGAGAGAAGTACAGGGATGGTCCAGTTTTCCCTTTATTTTGTAGATTCGTTTTTTTTATGAAATATCTTGCAAACCGTAAGTCTAAATTACGAACCGTTTTCACTTTTGAGATCCTCGCGTCGAGATCTTCAAAACTAGATCCCATGTTGATAGGTTTTGAGATACTTTTTTTTCGTACTTCCAATACTAGTGTGATTGTACTCGTGGTATGTACCTAAGTGTACTCGTGTTTCAACTGGTAAGTACTTCTGTTTTTAGTGTATTTGATGTAGTTTTTCTCTTCACTCGGTAACTGTACTTACTCGTGTGCGCGATTGTACATGTGCTTTTGTACCAGTACTTCCTCATATGTGCGACTGCTTGTAGTTGCTTGTGTGCGTCACTGTACTTCTGTACATGTACTTGCTCGTGTGCGTGACTGTACTCGCTCATGTGCGTCACTGTACTTACTCGTGTGCATGACTGTACCTGCTCATATGCACGACTGTACTTGTACTCGTCCATGTATGCAACTGTACTCGTGTGTCGTACACAACTGTACTCGTGTGTTGTACGCAACTGTACTCGTGTGTTTGTACACATTTATACCCACGTTGTGTATGTAATTAAGTTGTACTCGTGCTTTATACATACTTGTACTTGCATGTTATACGTAGATGTATTTGTCTACAGATGGATCGATGCATGTTATTGATGGATAGCTAGCTAGCTAGCTGATGGGTGCCTCGCCGCGTGGACGTACTCGTGCATATGCAGAAGTTGTAATCGCATCTCGTGATGCCCGTTCATCCGCGGGGCGCGCGGCTCTGCTGGTGTACTCGGTCACGGGCGCGCGGCTGTGCTGGCGTACTTGGTCACGGAGGCTGTACTCGTTCGGCTCGTCGCGCGGATGACTCTCCAGCTGACACATATTGGACGCTCATGCGTTGCGCGAGGTGGTGTTTCCCTTCGTAAAGGTTGGTCTCTAGCTAGTGGTATCCTAACTTGGCTACCAGAGTATG
This sequence comes from Lolium multiflorum, assembly GCA_030979885.1. NCBI lineage: Eukaryota > Viridiplantae > Streptophyta > Magnoliopsida > Poales > Poaceae > Lolium > Lolium multiflorum. The sequence goes on from JAUUTY010000481.1 coordinate 114,291, forward strand.
AAGCCCATCATAGACCGAAAAAGAAAACTAACCCATCTCGGCCTCCTCTCTGTTGCTCTAGCGCCGACCGACGCAGCCACGCAGGCGAACACGCCGGCGGTCGGCGGTCGGCGGACGGGACAACGACCGGGCGGACTGGGTGAGGTACTCCTCCTCCCTCCTTACTTCGCATGCCCTTTCTACACGTCTTTTATATGTCTGCTCATTTTGAGCTGGGGTGCTGGAGATTGGAGAACTAGAGAACTGATTCTGGATCGTGCATTTGTGGATGTGGAGCAAGTTAGAATGAAGATGGCAAGGCAAACTCGCAAAATTCTGCCGAAGGGAAACTAGATTTAGAGGAGAGGGAGAACGGAAGAAATTCCATCTGCACCACCTTACCCTGCAAAGTGAAACACAAGGAATCTGGAGCAGTGCTAGTGCGGCAAATGGCTGATTCCGAGCTTCTTCCACATGACCCTGGCAAAAGGTTACCTATCGTGAGGTATGCATGCTATCGATGACTAAGAAGCTGTTTAAAAATACACCATGTCATATGTCTTAAATTTGTGAAAATTTGGATGTATGTACACACTAAATAGCGTATAGATACATCCGAATTTCAACAAAAATCCAAAACATCTATTTATGGACAGAGGTAGTATGATATTTATTCTTAAAAACCTCGTCACCATGATTTTGTGACAAGGGAAATGTCAGTTTAGAACGAGCGCTTCAAAGTAAGTTGGTACTATAGGTAGTCAAGACATAGTTGTAAAACTGCATGCTCTAACCAATGCAACCAAAAGACTGATCTGATGGAAGAGATTAGGCAATGCATTTATACTTCAACACTCCCCCTCACGTGTGGCTCCCTCAGGCCTAAACGTGGACCGAAAGTGGGCTGCAATATTTTTATTTTATATTGCGCCAGCCGGGTCTTGAACTCAAGACCTCTTGGCTCTGATACCATGTAGAACTGCATGCTCTAACCAATGCAACCAAAAGACCGATCTAATGGAAGAGATTAGGCAATGCATTTATACTTCAACAATAGTTAGGACAAGTGTTCAGAAGGACAAGTGTTCAGAAGGAGAATTGTTGAAATTCATGTGGGTGGCACAAGTGTTCATATCCTTGGTTGTTGACCTTCTGCAAAACGACAAGTAGTTTCTTACAATGAGAAAACTGCCGCACAAAAATTATTCCAAATTTCTAGCACCAGTAAAAAGTGGACATGTGAGAAAGATAATTTGGCTTTTGTTGAGTCTTTCTATCTGTGTGCTTACTGCACTCTGTGTTATGTTCCATCAATGTGAATGTGTTATGTCAGTTCTGTAGTATATATCAGGCTTGGTCTGACCACTAGTACTGAAGCATCTTATTGGAGATTGGGGAACTGGAAAAATGAATGCAATTAAGTCATTTCGAGTTGTTTACAGAAAATTACAATTAATTTCAGTGTGTTCTGCTTTGAATTTACATGCATAGCAAAATAACAAAATAAATCAAAGAGGGCTCTTGAACAAGGTGTGCATAGCATCATTAACATCTGTTCATAATATACACAGTAAAGATTGCATTTAAGCAAATTAGATGCCAAGAAGTTATAACGATAGAAAAAACCTCCCATTTTCTTCAGAAATAATTTACAAATATTTTAATTGATAATTCTCTGTTGTTTGACTTCATTGCGTGGTACACTTGTAAGCTGTAAGAGCTCCGGAAGAAGTTTCTGCATTGCCAAGTCAATCAATAAAGAGGTGTTAGATGACTAAAGGATTTCCTATCTAAGTTCTTGACAGCTGGCAGCCTGGCACTATCAAGTTGTCACTGATCAGTTTCCTCTGCCTTTGAACGTTTTTGTATTTTAATTTGTCACTGTTCGACTTGTTCAACAGCCTTGTTACTGCCAGATGCCCCTAATCCTTCTCTAGTAAAGAAAAGGTGGTCGCAGTCAAAGATATCGCACGCATCATCCAGCACGATGGAGTCACTCACCACTCGACACAGGCGGTGGCGGGCACTCGCGCCTACATGGCCTATGAGAGCTTCACTGGCCGTGCCAGCCTCGACACACGGACGTGTACGCGTTCGGAGTCTTCATCATGGAGGTGATCAGCGGGAAGAGCCCGAGCAGCTCCGTGATGTACCTGTACCACAACGACGGCAACAGCGAGTCGACGGAGCGAGGCCAACAACCTATGCCCATCTACATTGTAGACTGGACATGGAATCTCTACAGCCAGGGGAAGGCATTGCATGCCGCAGACCCCTTGCTCGATGGCGAGTTTGACCAGGCACAGGTGGACTGCACAGTGAGGCTGGCTCTGGCATGCTGCCACCCGAACCCTAGGGAGAGACCGTCCATGAGGATGGCCGTGCAAGTGCTGATTGACGGTGTCTCAGTGCTGGAGCCCCCGTTGAATAAGCCTGCATTTGTTTGGCCTCCAGGCGGCAATCAACAGGAGATGGAGCTGCCGGACGTCGGGTTGCTCTTCACGGGAGGGGCTGTGCAGCACAAGAGTTTCTGCTCCATGAGCTCTGGATCCCTCACTGGAAGGTGAAACTAGTGGATAATTGTACGCTTGTAATGCCTGTGTAGAGTACGTACGGTGTACTTGTGAAGTTGTACATTGCATTTGTCCTCTCTGGAAGGTGAAAATTGTGGAGAAATGTACGCTTGTACTGCCTGGTGTTTGGATTGATCTCCACCGTACCAGAGCCCAACGGCTCTGGCACAACCCCTTGACCTCGTCCGCGCCCTGATCGGGGGCGCCCAACCGTTCGCTGGTTGGTGGGCCCCTGTCGCCTGCACTATATAGAGTGGTGGGGGCCAGTGGCACAGATCACGAGGTGACCCTGAGCTGCCACTCGCCCCACCAGACAACCCACCGATTAGGGTTAGTGCAGTGCCGACGGGAAGCTCTGCCGCCACCTCTCTCCCTCAACCTCACGCCGTCATCGTCGCCATCGCCACCATGACGACTTCGACGGGTTCGTCCTCCTCGCAGGGACAAGGTAAACCCACAGTACCAGTATTCGTTTACAGACATAGTGATACCCGGCATTAGATCTACACCTAGTCGATCCAGCGATCTAAACATTGGTATCAGAGCCTGCTAGTGGGTTGATCTTGTGATTTTCCGGGTAAAAGAGAAACAGAAATGAAACCCTAGTTCATCCCTGTGACCAAACCCTACCCAAAGAAAAGGGAAAAGAAAGTTTCCTACCGGCCGGGGCCTTGGGCTCGCCGGAGAAAAAGCACAGGGGCAGTGGGGCCACCGCGCCGCCACCGCCGACAGTTACCGGCTGCTGCTACTCTAATGGCGCCGGCAAAGTGTAGGGCACCACTGCTGAGCCGTTTGACGCCGGTGCGTCCACCCTCGGGTGCACGCACGCGACGGCAAAAGGGCCAGAGGGGTGCCGGCTGCTGCTCCTTCTCCCCTGGAGGCCATCGGTTTTTTGGGTGGGGGATGAGCGGAAAAAAAGAAAGAAAGAAGGTGGGGGAAGCATGGCCGAGCAGCCACCGTGGTGGACTCGCCGTCGCCGGCGGCGCGCCGGCAGCGGCGCTCGGTTTTTCCTCCACGCCGCCCTCGTGCAAGAGCAACGAGACGGGCGAAGGCGCGGCTGCATGCTGCCTTCACCGGCAGAGCGTGCGGGCGGGCAGACGCGGGCTGCTGCGCCGCCCGGCCGTCGCCGGACGCGCAAAGGCGGGGCGCCCGAGCCAACGGCTCTCCGCGCCGCCGCCGGACCCGAGAGAAGAGAGACACGGGCTAGGGAGATATGATCTAGGGTTAGGGTTTTCCGGCCGGTTCGGCCGTTTTATACGCGAAAGTAAAGGGGAGCCGTCGGCTTGGATCCAACGGCCAGAAAAGATGCCGCGTGTGCTCCGCTGGACAGGCCGCGGGCGGGCCGTGTTCGGGCCGCGTAGCAGGCCGCATGGCAGGCCGCGTGCGTCCCGCTGGCCGCGCCGCGTGGGCGACGCGTGCTGGGCTGCGTGGGCGACGTGCGGGCGCGTAGCGCGCGTGCGGGTCGCGGCGGCGCGTGAGCGGCAGCCACGCCGCGTGAGCAGCTGCCGCGTACCGCAGCGCAGCGTTCTGTGCGCCGCTCGCGTGTAGGCCGCGTGGGCGCGATGTTTTTTGTTTTTAATAATTCCAGAGGCATTTTTTAGACATTTTGGGCTATTTTTTAGCCGATTTTTGTCTAGTTTTTTCCTAACAAATTGAACCAACGAGATATTTGTTTTAGGAAATAAAAAGTAACAGTAATGCCTCTGAAAAGTGAAAAGTTAATAGTTTAAAGTTAAAGTTTCCGCTGCAATAGTAAAAGAAGCATTTTTGTCAAGGTTTTTCCTAAGCAAATTGAACCAACGCGATATTTGTTTTAGGAAATTAAAAAGTAATAGAGATGCTTCTGAAAAGTTTAAAGTTTAAAGTTTGACTTCAAAGTTTCCGCTGCAAATAGTTAAGATGCATTTTCAATTTGGGAAAATGCAAAAGTGATGATTAAAATTTAAAAGGTTGTTTAAAAGTGATTGTTGAAACAATTATTATCCTGTCATTTTATGACCAACGTTATTGATGGCATGATCATGTTTTGTTGCAATGACGTGTGCATTTATCTCTATTTCTGCCCAACGGTGATATAGTTTTATTTGCATAAACAGTTGTATGTTCTAATTTTGACCAACGTTGGATTATTGCATGCAATTGTTGTTATGATATCATTTCATTATGGTTTAAAGGAGGGTACTACTTGATGAGATGCATCAAGGATGTTCCAACCCTCAAAGGTGACAACTACACTGAATGGAGAAAAGAAGGTCGATTTGTCTTGAGGTGGTGGGTTCCCACAGGTCAGACCAAAAGATCCAGTCAAAAATGACAAGGATGATGATGCTTGCATGGCAGTATAAAAGCTGGCTAAGTGCCATTTATAAAGAATACAATTGAGAACGCTATTGTGAGCTCAATTGCAGAGTGTGCTCCCGTAAGGGAGTATGTTGAAAGAATAAAGAGCCAGTTAACTGGTTCTTCAAAGATATGTTGAAAGGATCGTATGCCGCACCTAGAGGGGGGGGGTGAATAGGTGCTAACCAATTTTTAGTTCTTTTTCAATTTAGGTTTGACACAAAGGTAAATTCTCTAGATATGCAACTAAGTGAATTCACCTATATGACAAGGTTATCAACTAAGCAAGATATAGCTACGTAATATATAGGAGATAGAGTGGGATAGAGGTAACCGAGAGTGTAGCACGCGTTGAGATGATTCTCGTAGTTCCCTTCCTTTGCAAGAAGGTACTCTACGTTTGGAGGAGTGTGGTTGCTACGCAAGCCAAACCAACAGCCACGAAGGCTTCACTCAGATCTCCTGTGAGCAACGCCACGAAGGCCTAGCCCACTTCCACTAAGGGATTTCCTCGAGGCGGAAACCGGGCCTTTACAAGGTTCTTGGGACACACATCCACAACTGAATTGGAGGCTCCCAAATCTTCGAATCCCCAAAGATCAAGAGCTTTGTTTGGGGGAGGAAGGAGATCTTGCAAATCTTGTGTTTCTTGAGGTGGCTCTAATGGTGGTGAAGCTTGGCAGATTTCTTGTGCAATAATTGAGCAACTTGTCCCGTTGGAGAAGAGAGCTATTTATATGATTGGAGCTCTCAGATCTGACCGTTTGGACCATTTCTCGTAGCACCGGAAGTTCGGCCAGGAGGGCGGAAGTTCGGCCACCGGAAGTACCGGCGATGGAGCCGGAACTTCCGCCGAGCAGTCTTCGTCAAGCTGTCGAAAACGGTGAGGGCGGAACTAGGGCGGAACTTCCGGGGACCGGAAGTTCACCAAGTTCCGCCAAGTTCCGAAATAGCGCGAAAACCTTCTGGAACATACGAGCCACAATCGCCGACTTTCGGAACTTGTCCGGAAGTTGGGCGGAAGTTCCGCTGACCGGAACTTCCGGCCATCTTCACCGGAACTTCCGGCCAGAGAAGGAAAACTGAATACAGAATGATGCGACGACGCCTGCGGGAAGCAACGGGCGGAACTTCCGGCTGTTGGCGCCGGAACTTCCGCCAGAACTAGAAAACCTTCATAGCTTCAGAATTACCACTCCACTTTACCAATCGACAATGTTTATCGAAAACCTGTACCTGTCTACATCAACACACATACAAAAATACCTAGTGTTGACATCAAACACACAAAACCCAAAAGGGCGGGAAATGTTCTTTCAATCTCCCCCTTTTTGGTGTTTGATGACAACACACGTATTTGCAAGGAATGAATATAGAGGAGCTCCCCCTAGATATGAGCATAGGGGTATAGGAAGCTCCCCCTATATCTAGCATCCGTCTTCCAAGGGTTAGCAATACATTATAGTGATAAGCATATGAATAATAGAATCATGCACATATAGATAACCATGGAAGACACATAAACGGAGATAACCATCCACATAGATAAAGTTTTACAAGCCAAATTAACTAAGGACATAGTTCAACCACATAGATAGACGACATAGTTCGACATAGACACCACAAAGACAAATAGAATCACAAGCGATAAAAATCAAAGCCAAATGCGAGCTTGTGACTCCCCCATGCAAATACCCACCGGAGAGCAACCTAGAAGGTCTCACTCTCCCCCTTTGGCACCAAGGCACCAAAAAGGGAAATGAGAAACTACACGTCCCAAGGGTCGGCGTTAGCCCAGCCGGGAGGAAGATCCGATGGAGCGCCGGGGTAGGGTGGAGTGTGTGGAGGAGACTCGATCTCAAGCCCATCGGAGGAAGAGGAAGACCATGCTGAGAAATCCACTCAGCCTCCGGAGTGATATTCTCCTCGGATCCGGGAGGAGACACTTCCACCGCAAGAGCCCTCATGATGCTCTTCTGACGAACCCGAGACTTCTTGGCTTCTGCGTGCTGCTGATACTGGCGGTGGTTGACTGCAGCGGTGAGGCAAAAGATCTGTCTCATGCGGCGAGCAAGCTTAGAAGCCCAGCTAGGTGGCTTCTCATCCTTGGGAGGCACATCTTCAATAGGAGAGTTGTGGCGCTTGGTCCTCAGAACCTTCACATCATGCATAGTGACGTTGAGAGGAATGGAGTGGATGAGGGAAGTCTGACAAGTACCCACCCAAGTGTCCTCAATGAGCTTCATAATGTACGGAGCAAAGGCGGGAAGCTTCTTCTCCATAACACATGTCCACATCTCATTGTAGATGTAGTCCATCACATCAAGCTTCTCACCGGTGCCCCTCTTTGCAAAGGAGTTTGCCATAAGGTCGACTTCATATAAGTGCAGCTCATCAAGGTTGCCACCCTTTGGTCCAATGGTTTCCCGGTAGACCCTAAGCATGATGTCCCATGTAGGGAGAAGATCCGCACTCTTGCCCGGAATGCCCCAACCTTTGATATAGAGAGGCTCCAACACTTCCTTTGGTTGAGAAAATGAACTGTCGTGGCACCTCCAACCATTCGCATCAACGCCCGGGAGGCGAGGGTATCCAAGGGCATCCCCGAACTTCGCCAAGTTAGACTCAAGAAGCTTGTCACTAGACATCCACCGGAAAGTTTTAGCTTCATCCGTGTCAAAGTGGACGGTGGCATAGAATTGATGGATCATCTCCACATCATACTCCTTGGAGAGCTCCATTATGGGATAGAGCCCAAACTCTCCACACATAGCATATGCTTCGGCAAAGTACTTCGAAGCGGCCATCTTCCCGGTGTCAATAGCATGTTGAGGGGTTACCCCCTTCTTGAATGGCACATACACCTCATAGAAGATTTCTTCTTGGGTCTTGTTGTGGAAGCGCTTATCCTTGACCCGATTGCTCCGAGGGGTGAGGTAAGGGTTCAAGTCACGGATCTCCTTGTACTCAGGATATTGCATGTTCTTCACGGATACATGGATGTTCTTGCCCCGAGCAGCGGGTGTCTTTTGCCTTTGAGATGCTTGCTGACGAGCGGTGAGCTTGGTGGGCCTAGTTTGCTCAAAAACTTCCTCAATCTCGTCCACGGAATCTTTGTTCCTCTTCTTGGAAGAACCTGGGATGGAGACAGCATGATAGGTGTGAAACAAAAGAGCACAAGGACAAGAAGAACAAAGAACTAGAGCCTGCACAGGATATTGAGCAATTGCAGAAAAACTCGCCAGGCCGGAAGTTCCGGTGAGAACCGGCGGAAGTTCCGGCCCTTGGAGCCGGAACATCCGGCTGTTCGAAAAACAGCACAATTTCTCACCAGATCTGAGGCCATGACTTGATAATCCACATCACAACAACATCCTAAGCATGTTCTAGTCAGGGAAGGGCATCTAGAGATGTTCTACCATAGCATTGCCTAGAGTATGCCCTAAATTTCATCTAGTGAGGTCTACCCACACATAGAGAGGGAGAGGGCACAAACCGGGAGGGGCCATGGGAGAGGAGAGGGAGTGGATGCCGATCCACGGAGCCGATCCGGCGGAGGTCGCCGGAGGAGAGAGATCTGGCCGGAGGAGCAGCAGCCGTCACAGGGGAAGAGCACCACCAAATAGATCTTGGAAAGAGGGGAACTGAGGAAGATGGAACTGCTCACCCGTTCGGCCCAGTTATATACTGGTCACTTAAGGCCGGAAGTTCCGCTCGTTGGAGCCGGAACTTCCGGTCTCGCAGGAACCAGCCTGTTAGAACACGAGCCGGGTGGGCCAGGAGATAGGATACCAGCCGGAAGTACCGGTCGAGACGACCGGAACTTCCGGTGGAGCAGGAAACAGTGTCTAAAAACAGGATTTTGACACGGACACGATGATTTTGATAGGAACTTGAGACAATAGAAAGGTGAAGGATATGTCTTAGATGAGATAGGCTTAGGACAGATACGCCAAACTGTGAGATGGTACATGATCACTCATTTTTGCAAAAGATGCAACTAAAGACCAAAAATGAGTGATTTCCCATAAACAAGGAGATGTCAAAAAGATCCAATGAAAATCCAAACAACTCCAACTCTTCACGAAGAAGAGTGTGGTGGCCTAGGCCACCATATATGAGTGTTATGGCATGGCACCGCGAAGATATATCTTGGGCCCAAAACCACTACTCATCATTGAAGCTCACATATCATTAAATGATATAAAGAGAATGATTTTATTTAATGTTGGCATTATGGGGGGAGGGATAGCTCAATAGTTTAAACCGCACTCCCCCTATTTTCATGCCCACATCTAAACCAAATAAAGTTTTGAGACAAAGGTGTGTTTGCAAGATGGTCAAGCTATACTCCTTGAATCAATGATATTTAGCTCATTCCTCAAATAAGAGAACCTTGCTTCATCAAGAGGCTTCGTGAATATATCGGCAAGTTGATCTTTGGTAGGAACATAGATGAGCTCAATATCACCACGGGCAACATGATCCCTAATGAAATGATTCCGGATCTCAATATGCTTCGTTCTTGAATGTTGCACCGGATTATAGGCAATCTTGATGGCACTTTCATTGTCACATAATAGAGGCACTTTGTCACAAATGACACCGTATTCCTTTAAAGTTTGCCTCATCCATAACAATTGAGTGCATCCACTTGCGGCGGCAACATATTCGGCTTCGGCGGTTGAGAGAGATATACAATTTTGCTTCTTAGAAGACCAACACACCAAGGACCTACCAAGGAATTGGCAAGCCCCGGAAGTTGATTTCCTATCATCCTTGTCACCCGCCCAATCCGCATCGGTATATCCATTGAGAATAAAGCTTGAGCCCTTGGGGTACCAAATACCATATCTTGGGGTATCAACCAAATATCGAAAGATTCTTTTGAGAGCCATCATGTGGCTCTCCTTAGGAGAAGCTTGATACCTTGCACACACACCAACACTCAACACTATGTCCGGTCTAGATGCACAAAGGTAAAGCAAGGATCCAATCATGGAGCGGTATACCTTTTGATCCACCTCTTTACCATTGGGATCTAGTGCAAGATGACATTTGGTGACCATAGGAGTGGCCACACCCTTCAACTCGGTCATCTTGAACCTCTTGAGCATGTCTTGGAGATATTTTGCTTGATTGATGAAGGTTCCCTCTCTCAATTGCTTGATCTCAAAACCAAGGAAGAACTTCATCTCTCCCATCATAGACATCTCAAACCTATCGGTCATAAGCTTTGAAAATTCATCATTGAAAGCTTTGTTAGTAGAGCCAAAGATGATATCATCAACATATAATTGGCAAACGAAAAGCTCCCCATTAACCCTCTTAGTAAAAAGAGTGGGATCGATTAGCCCAACATCAAACCCACGGTCTACCAACAATTCTTTAAGGTGCTCGTACCAAGCTCTAGGAGCTTGTTTGAGACCATAAAGTGCTTTATCAAGCTTGTAGACATGGTTAGGAAAGTTGAGATCCTCAAACCCCGGGGGTTGCTTAACATAAACCTCTTCATGCAAAGGACCATTAAGAAATGCACTTTTAACATCCATTTGTTGTAACTTAAAGTTATGATGCGATGCATAAGCAAGAAGGATACGGATGGACTCAAGACGAGCCACGGGAGCATAGGTCTCTCCAAAGTCAATTCCTTCAACTTGAGAGAAACCTTGAGCCACCAATCTTGCCTTGTTCCTCACAATATTTCCAAACTCATCTTGCTTGTTCTTGAATATCCACTTAGTGCCTATAACATTGCGGCACTCCTTTGGCTTCTCTACTAAGGTCCACACTTTGTTGCGCTTGAAGTTGTTGAGTTCCTCATGCATGGCATCCACCCAATCCGAATCTTCAAGGGCTTCAAATACTTTCTTGGGTTCCACAACGGAGATATAAGCATGATGATTGCTAAAGTTAGCCAATTGCCTTCTTGTGGAGACCTTTGCTCGAACATCACCAAGGACCTTGTCATGAGTGTGTCCACGAATTTCAAGGATCCTATCTCTTCTTGCTAGACGACGGGCCTCGATCTCCTCCTTGGTTTTTCTAGGCCTTGGAGGTGTCACTTGATCAACTTGATCATTTGGGTCCCCGTCTTGACCTTCAATTTGAGCTTCCTCAATTTCTTGAGAATGCTCAACCTCATGTGCTTGATCTTGGACAATGTTTGGTGAAGTGCAAATATCAAATGGTTGATCTTGAATGCTTGGTTGATCTTGTCCTTGATCTTGTACATGAGAGGGAGGGTTTTCTTCTTGTTCTTGGGTTGGTGCATCATTAGCTTCACTTGATGGGGTTTGTTGATGTTGAGAGGATGAGGGCTCCACCGTGGTAGAGCATAGTCCTTCCCGAGACGCCACACCGTGTCCCTCAATGGGGCGGAAAAATCCCACACCCATTCTTACTATGGCATCTTGAGGTATTTCATCACCTGCACATACATCAACTTGCCCCACTTGGGAGCCATCATTTTCTTCGAACTTCACACTACAAGATTCAATGATAATCCCGGAGGATACATCAAAGACTCTATAAGTGTGAGATTCGGCACCGTAACCAACAAATATACCCTCCAAAGCTTTAGGAGCAAATTTAGACAAACGAACTCCTTTGATTTGGTAGAAACACTTACAACCGAACACCTTGAAGTATGAGATATTAGGCTTGTTGCCGGTGAGTATTTCATATGGAGTCTTGTTCAATCCCTTACGGAGATAGAGCCGGTTAGAAGAATGGCAAGCGGTGGAGATGGCTTCGGCCCAAAAGTTATAGCGGGATTTATACTCCGCCATCATAGACCTTGCCATATCCATAAGAGTCCGGTTCTTCCTCTCCGCAACACCATTTTCTTGAGGGGTGTAAGCAGCGGAATATTGATGACGAATCCCCTCATCACTAAGAAAATCATTGAGTGTGTAGTTCTTGAACTCGGAGCCGTTGTCACTTCTTATTGCCATAATGAGGAGGTTGTGTTGGCGTTGCACCTCGGTGGCAAAGTCAATGAATATTTGTTGAGTCTCATCTTTCGTCTTGAGAAAGTAGACCCAAGTGTATCTTGAGTAATCATCAACAATCACCAAGCAATGTTTCTTCGCACCAAGACTTGCATGAGTAACGGGACCAAAGAGATCCACATGAAGGAGCTCCAAGATCCTCTTGGAAGAGATGATAGTCTTGCTTGGATGCGGAGAGTCATGCATTTTGCCTTCAACACAAGCCCTACAAACACGATCTTTGGCAAAAGAAACACTTTCCATTAGTCCCACAATATGGTTCCCCTTGTGAAGACTTTGCAAAGTTCTCATGTTGACATGGGCTAGGCGGCGATGCCACAACCAACCCACATCCGCCTTTCCGAATAGGCACATCGCACTTGAAGTGGTGGTCCCCGAAAAGTCCACCACATACAAGTTATGTTCGCGATACCCAACGAAAGCGACTTTTAGAGTCTTGCTCCACAAGAGGACCACAATATCTTTATCAATAAAGACGGCGAAACCCATCTTGCCAAGGGCGGAAACGGAAAGCAAATTGTAACCAAGGGTTTTGACAAGCATGACATCCACAAGAGTTATGTTGTGTGCAACCACAACCTTGCCAAAACCCAATACCTCGGATGTAGAATTATCGCCAAAGGAGACGGTGATATTGTTTATGTTGGGCCTCAACTCCTTGACGAGGTTCTTGCCGGGTCATATGACTTGTACATCCACTATCAAGTACCCATTTTGAACCTCCGGCGGCATAGTCCTACATGAGATCAATTCTTGGATTTAGGTACCCATTTCACAATGGGTCCTCTTTTGTTAGCAACAAGGGTCTTTGGGACCCAAATAGACCAAGCAACATAACCATCATATGGGCCAACATATTTAGCATAAACATCACCATAATAATCTTTAAATAAAACATAGTGAGGGTTAGCATTTCCCGCATCATCATCATTAATGGTTTTGCCCTTAGGAGCTTCACCATTAGTGATATCTTTCTTCTTTTCTTGTGCGGGCTTGGCCTTTTGCTTGTTTGCCTTCTTTGCCTTGGCTCCATAACCAAGGCCCTCCTTCCCATTGTTTGATCTTTGCTTACTCAAAAGATCATCCAAAGAAAGTTTACTTTGGGGAGAGGAGGCCTTAGCAAGTTCATCCTTCAACCTAGTATTTTCCTCAATAACATTTGCATGATCACAAGAAGGAGTAGAGGAACTAGGCACATCATATGAAGTAAGCCTAATTTGAAGTTGCTCATTTGACTTGGATAGGAGAGAGTATTCACTCTTCAAAGCTTTGTGAGCTTTGTCTAGTTCATCTAGATCCTTCACAAGTTTCTCATGATCAACACCAAGTTGGGCCTTTTCCTTTTTAAGCAATTTGGTCTTAGCCCTAGCATGATCTCTAGCTTTAGTGAGCTTGTTAATTTCATCTTGAGGCTCTTCAAGATTTTCTAGCCTCTCCTCAAGAGAGGCTATAGTTTCTTGACTTTCCTCAAGGGCATTTTTAAGAGCATGGATTTCAAGAGAGTCTTCTCTCTCTATTTGACCCTTTTTCTCAAGCATATCATTTTGTTGAGCTAAACGAGCCATGAGATTTGAAACATGCTTTTTGTTGATACCTTGTAGGTTAAGCAAGAATTCATCAAATTCTAGCATTTCTTGTTTTACTTTTAGACTAGCATCATCAATCCCTAGATCACTTGATATGTTAGGCATAGAGGGGCTAGGAGATGATACCTCGGAGGATTTGGCCATGAGGCAACTTTCTTCCTCCACATGAATGATCTCATTGGGGGATTCACTTGGTGATGAAGAGTTAGTGGAGAGGGAGGCAAGAGCGACCAATCCATTAGAGGTTGCATCTTCTTCATCATCACCTTCATCATCCCCGGAGGAATATTCTTCTTGAGTTGATAGCACAATAGATGTGTCCAAGGAAGATGTTGCCATGAAGCAATGTGCATTCTTGATATGAGGATTCTCATTGGGGGATTCAAAGAGAGATGAAGAGGGAATGTTGGTAGTGACAATGGCGGCCATTTCTTTTGAGCTTCCTTCTTCATCATCACTAGAGCTCGCAACTTCATCGGAAGAATATTCTTCCCTAGTCACTAGCATGACTTTTGGGTGCCTCTTGCCCTTCTTCGTCTTGTTGTTGTAGAACTTCTTGTTGGGGGCTTTTGAGTATTTGCCCTTTGATTCTTTGCTCTTGTCCTTGGGAATGAGCCTTCCATTATGAAGCTCTCTATTTTCATAGGGGCATTCGGCAATGAAGTGGCGCTTGTCATCACAATTGTAGCATGATCTTGTCTTTGGACCAAAGCTAGTGAACCCACTCTTGTGGTTTCTCTTGATGTTGTCTTCCTTGGCCTTGGAGGGATCAACCCAAAAGGACTTTGCATGGAAGGCCATGTGATCATGATAGTGGCATTCCAAATCTTCCGGATAGGACATACTCCAAGATGCCCTATATTGCTCTTGAGGGTGCACTTCATCTAAGGGGTTGACCACCAAGGCAAGATTGTTCCCTTTTGACATACCAATGGCACGATTGAGAGAGTCATGAGAGTTTTGCTCGAGCACCTTGAGGGCTTGCATCTCGTGCACGGCATCTTGAGAAGAGAGAGAGGAATAGCATTCTCTCCCAACAAGGGTCTTGACATCAATGGGTACATATGGCATCATGCATTCAATGTACTTCTCCTTGATCCAAGAGTCATTGATGTGGGTGGCACCAATAAGACGGAAGTCATCGGCAACAATGAGGAGTCTTGAATACATGTCTTGATGATCTTCATCCGGTAGCCTCATGAATCCTTCGGCTTTATTCTTAAGAGCATTATACTTGTTCCTTCTCGTGCTCTCACTTCCAATGCAACTAGCGGCCAACCCATCCCAAGCTTCCTTGGCGGTGGTGTAGTTCCGAACACGAGGCAAATCCTTTGTCCCCACACTAGTTTGAATCATGTGCAAGGCGGTGTTGTTGAGTTGACTATCAACCGCTTCTCTTCTAGTCAACTTGTCGGGGTTGTAAGGTTTGAAGCCTTCTTGGATGATTCTCCAAAGTTCATTGGAGGCACTGCAAACATGAGAGCGAAACTCAAATCGCCAAGTATTGTAATTTTCAATGGAAAACTTAGGTGGGTCGCCCCGAATGTTCAAATGAGGATGGGGAACCGGTATATCGGGAGATTGAAAAGGTGGAGCTACTCGATTGTAGCTCTCACCTCCACTAGTATCCCTAGGAGATGCAATGGGAGATTTGTTAGTGTTTAAGTTATCACCTTCCACGGGTTTGGTAGAGAGGGTGGTGCCGAAGCACCTCCCTCTTCTGACACACCCGCGTCCTTTACCTCTATACTAGGAGCCATGGGACGGGCCGGAGCCAGAAGCTCGGCAATCATCTTTTTCATGCTTTCCATTTGGGCTTCCATTTTGGTTTCCATGAAGGACTTCAACGAATTGAATTCTTCCATGGAGACCGTATTGGCGGCCCCATCCGAGGGCTCCTCGTTTGGCATACTCTTAGGCGGTTAAGCCCGAAATAAGAGCCGAGGCTCTGATACCAATTGAAAGGATCGTATGCCGCACCTAGAGGGGTGGGGTGAATAGGTGCTAACCAATTTTTAGTTCTTTTTCAATTTAGGTTTGACACAAAGGTAAATTCTCTAGATATGCAACTAAGTGAATTCACCTATATGACAAGGTTATCAACTAAGCAAGATATAGCTACGTAATATATAGGAGATAGAGTGGGATAGAGGTAACCGAGAGTGTAGCACGCGTTGACACGGAGATGATTCCCGTAGTTCCCTTCCTTTGCAAGAAGGTACTCTACGTTTGGAGGAGTGTGGTTGCTATGCAAGCCAAACCAACAGCCACGAAGGCTTCACTCAGATCTCCTGTGAGCAACGCCACGAAGGCCTAGCCCACTTCCACTAAGGGATTTCCTCGAGGCGGAAACCGGGCCTTTACAAGGTTCTTGGGGCACACATCCACAACCGAATTGGAGGCTCCTCTCGAATCCCCAAAGATCAAGAGCTTTGGTTGGGGGAGGAAGGAGATCTTGCAAATCTTGTGTTTCTTGAGGTGGCTCTAATGGTGGTGAAGCTTGGCAGATTTCTTGTGCAATAATTGAGCAACTTGTCCCGTTGGAGAAGAGAGCTATTTATATGATTGGAGCTCTCGGATCTGACCGTTTGGACCATTTCTCGTAGCACCGGAAGTTCGGCCAGGAGGGCCGGAAGTTCCCGACCGGAAGTACCGGGGATGGAGCCGGAACTTCCGCCGAGGAGCAGTCTTCGTCGGGCAACTGTCGAGAAAACGGTGAGGGCGGAACTAGGGCGGAACTAGGGCGGAACTTCCGGGGACCGGAAGTTCCGGCCTCGAAGGTTCGAAATAGCGCGAAAACCTTGGAACATACTGAGCCACAATCGCCGACTTTCGGAACTTGTCGGAAGTTGGGCGGAAGTTCCGCTGACCGGAACTTCCGGCCATCTTCACGGAACTTCCGGCGAGAGAAGAACTGAATACGAATGATCTTGACGGCCTTCTGCGGGAAGCAGGCGGAACTGGTGATGGCGCGGAACTTCCGCCAGAACTAGAAAACCTTCATAGCTTCAGAATTACCACTCCACTTTACCAATCGACAATGTTTATCGAAAACCTGTACCTGTCTACATCAACACACATACAAAAATACCTAGTGTTGACATCAAACACACAAAACCCAAAAGGGCGGGAAATGTTCTTTCATATGTGCGACCCAGTTGTTGTAGCAACTGGTGACAGAAAAGTACACATGGACAGGAAGGACATGGCAAGTGTGCCATATGGTGTAATAATGCTTATGTGGGTGTTGTCTGTGTGTAATTTGAGTGAAAGAAAGTGTTGTCCGCGTTGGACAAAGAACAAAAGAAAAGAAAAGAACTGATGAATCGTCGAAATATGGCATTATCGCTTAGGCCACATTTCGAGGGGGAGAATAGAAAGACTCGTTAAAAATGATATTCTTCCTCCATTAGAATTCTCAGACATAGAACAGTGCATCGATTGCATTAAAGGAAAATTTGTAAAGCAAATTAAAAGGGTGCAAATCGATGCACACAACACTAGAAATAATTCACACCGAGATATGTGGATCATTTCCTGTGAAAAGTGTGGATGGCTATGATTCATTCATAACATTCACGAATGATTACTCGATATGGTTATATTTATCCAATAAAAGAAAGAACAGAAGCGTTGGATAAATTCAAAATATTCAAAGCTGAAGTTGAAAATCAGCATGATTAAAAGAATAAAGATAGTCAGGTCTGATCGTGGAGGGGAGTACTACGATCGACATACTCCATATGGCCAAGTCCCTGGATCTTTTTGCAAGGTTCCTACAGGAGACTGGAATAGTCGCCCAGTACTCGATGTCGGGCGAACCTCAGCAGAATGGGGTAGCTGAAAGGCGCAACCGTACCTTTATGGATATGGTGCGCAGTATGATGAGCTATTCCACCCTACCATTGGGATTGTGGATTAAGGCGTTAAAAACCGCTATTCACATTCTAAACAGAGTACCAAGCAAATCGGTGCCCAAAACGCCGTATGAGCTATGGACAGGGAGAGTGCCTTCTCTAAACCACCTGAAAGTGTGGGGGAGCCCTGCTGAGGCCAAAGTATTCAATCCAAATGTCGCAAAGTTAGATACCAAAACAGTCAGTGCCATTTTATTGGCTATCCTGAAAAGTCAAAAGGTTATCGTTTCTACTGTCGAGAAATACACAAAGTTTGTGGAAACGAGACATGTTGTCTTCTTAGAAGACGAAATGATGAGGGGAGCATGGTAGCTCGAAAATTGATCTTGAGGAGAAGAGGGTGCATGCACCTAATCCGATGACTCAGGAGCCATTTTTTGCGCTACCATGTGCACCTGTACCGACGATCCCTGCGATTGTGGTGCAAGTGCCTGTTGTAACTCCACCCATGACACCGATGAGTGAAAATTCGGAACCTGTCCGTCAGGAGCCGAATGAACCATTTGTTGAGCATGAAAGGGAGCAACAACAGCCACCTCTAAAAGGATTTACACAAAGAGAAGGGATATATTACAATGAGACATTTTCTCCGGTCTCATGTAAGGATTCCTTCAGAATCATCATGGCACTAGTTGCACATTTTGATTTAGAGTTGCATCAAATGGATGTAAAGACGGCATTTCTAAACGGGGATTTAGAAGAAAATGTCTACATGAAACAACCCAAGGGTTTTATCATGGAAGGCAAGGAAGAAATGGGATGCCGCCTAAAGAAATCCATTTATGGATTAAAGCAAGCCTCCAGACAGTGGTATCTAAAGTTTAATGAAACAATTAAGAGATTTGGATTTAAAGAAAAAATATTGAGGACAATTGCGTTTATGCAAAGTTTAAAAGTGGGAAATCTATTTTCCTAATCTTGTATGTGGATGATATTGCAGCAGTGATGTTAGTCTACTGCAAGAGACAAAGAAGTTCTTGTCCTCAAATTTTGATATGAAAGATCTTGGTGAAGCGTCATATGTTTTAGGCATAGAAATTCACCGAGATAGAAACAATGGAGTATTAGGACTATCGCAAAAGGCTTATTTAGAAAAGATTCTAAGTAAGTATAATATGCATAAGTGCAGTGCCACACCTGCCCCTATAGTCAAGGGCGACAGTTTTGGGAAACATCAAAGTCCCCAAAATCAATACGAGCTCGATCAAATGGAAGCGGTTCCATATGCTTCGGCTATTGGAAGCCTACAGTATGCACAAGTGTGCACTCGCCTTGACTTAGCATTTATCACCGGAGTACTCGGTAGATATCAAGAAAATCCAGGTTTTGAACATTGGAAAATGGTAAAGAAGGCATTGTGTTATGTGAAAGGCACAAAGAGTTACATGCTAACATACAGAAGATCTGATTCCCTAGAAATAAGAGGGTATTCAGATGCAGATTTTGCGGGGGATAAAGATGATAGAAAATCCACATCTGGATATGTATTCACCCTCGCAGGGGGAGCTATTTCGTGGAGAAGCTCCAAATAGACCATAGTTGCATCATCCACGATGTATGCAGAATTTATAGCATGTTATGAAGCCACGGGGCAGGCATTATGGTTAAAGAAATTTATACCCGACTTGAAAGTGGTAGATTGTATTGACAAACCACTAAAGATGTACTGCGACAATGAGCCTGCGGTATTTTATGCTCACAACAACAAGTCGAGTACAGCTACTAAACCAATTGAGGTTAAGTATTATGTTGTGAAACACAAGGTCCAGGATCAAACAATAAGTCTCGAGCATATAAGGACAAAAGATATGCTTGCGGATCCGCTAACGAAAGGCTTACCACCCAGCGTGTTCAAGGAACACGTAGCCGGCATGGGTTTAAGGGAAAGTCTTACCTATCCTGGATCATAAGAGGCCCAAAAGTAAGAGAATTTGTTTCAAAATAGAGAAGTGTATTGTGGCTGTCTGATTCTATCGGCAATAGAGCTGTGACGATGAAACATGCCCTATGGACTGATCCAAAATGAAATGAATAAAGTGAAAGTATAAAGTTAAAAGAAAAGTTGAGATCAAGGGGAGAATGTTAGGATTGATCTCCAGGCCCAACGGCTCTGGCACGACCCCTTGACCTCGTCCGCGCCCCGATCGGGCGCGCCCAACCGTCGTTGGTGGGCCCTGTCGCACACTATATAGAGGTGGGGGCGGTGGCGATCACGAGGTGACCCCGCCACTCGCCCCCACAACGACCCACCGATTAGGGTTAGTGCAGTCGACGGAAGCTCTGCCGCCACCTCTCTCCCTCAACCTCACGCCGTCATCGTCGCCATCGCCACCATGACGACTTCGACGGGTTCGTCCTCCTCGCAGGGACAAGGTAAACCCACAGTACCAGTATTCGTTTACAGACATAGTGATACCTGGCATTAGATCTACACCTAGTCGATCCAGCCAGGGCCGGTCCTGAGGTTTCGAGGGCCCGGGGCGAAACTGGAATCTGAGGCCCCTAATAGGAGCATCGAAAATGGATCTTTATACTCACATCGTCCCAAAATATAAGACGTCTTTTAATATTGTTGGTCAACAACTTATAACTTTAACTATGGTTTGTACTTATAATATATTCTCAAAATTTGTATAAATATATATATGAAATAAAAGAGATTTGCAAGACAATGCAACAATATTATTTATTTATTATGAGACCACATAATTTGGTATATACTAGTATTCAAAATCGTGCATCAAACACCGTGCAAAAATACCTGGCTTATACTTTGGACGGAGGGAGTATCAAGTAATGCATAATGTTACCTCAAAAATACTTAGTATATCACACTGGTCCAGATGACATGACGACATCGACATGTAAAGAAATAATTAGTAATTAGAAACAAGTGAAAAGATACATAATTACTAGATTAAGTCAACAAATGCTTACTGATCGTCACGGGTTGAACTCACAGATCACACGGGTTGAACTCACAGATCACACACCCAATGATATACTGTTTATTCCAAAATAATGAACACTTCCTTGATTATCAATCATCGCTTTGGAACAACTAAAACACAATGTTTATCACCATCAATCCAAGAACGATCTACAATTATAAGAAATTATGGCATATAATAGGCCACTTATATGTGAAGAATCAGAGAAATACATGTGGATTGTGGCACCATCGTGATGGCCAATGTCCTCTCAGTGCTCGTTTCCGATGTTTCGCCGCAGTCTCTGATCGGGAGACAGCGAGGGCCGCCGTCCCAGAAGCGTACATGGTACACGTACCGATCGATCTCATCTCAATATCTCACGATTCCTTAACCCTTAGTCTGGTTGCGGTAGTGGGCCTCTCTTATTTCCTGCGATGATTTACTGCTGACAGGCCCTTGTACGCCTTGCACCTGAAGGCCACTTAGTGCTACCAGGGTTGGCGTGTAATACATAGCCCAAGAACTGGGCCCCTAAATTTTCTGGGCCCAGGGCGGCCGCCCCGCTCGCCCTGCCCCAGGGCCGGGCCTGGATCCAGCGATCTAAACACCTGGGAGTCGTCTACGGCCAGTGTACTTGTGAAGCATTCGTCCTTGTTTTCTAGAGAATAATGCAGGTTAGATATCAAACAACAAACATGTGAAGTTGTACATTGTGTTCATCCTTTTACTCGTTTCATGACCATCCTGTTCAACAGAAACTGTTTTTGATTTCAAGAATGTTTTTGATTTGAAGCTGTACCTGTTCAACAGAAAGTTGTACATGGCTTTCTTGGTTAGGATGCTACGCTTAAGCTTCACCCACAAGATTTATTTTGATTTCAAGAATATTTTTCAGCTGCCACACATGCCTGTAGTCCAACAAAGCTATTGTCATCAGCTGCAGATAAAAGAATCTCACTGAAAACTAAGCCTTTTTTCTTATCTTACACCTGAATTTATCTCTTGTTTTGTCAGTTGTATCCCTTCTACCATATTCTAAAGTTATTGCTACTGTTCTGCAGTCTCACACAACAAAGTTCTTCTGAATTGAAACTGCCTCACCCTGTTTCTTTTGCCATAATGACAGTCACCTGCTTAGTGAAGGTGATGTTGTACAACCTTGGAAGTCGTGAAGCCATAGATGCTCCATAAACACAGCTGCTCTCCCGGAATAAGGTTCTAGCTCCATTTCCAATTTTTCTCTCGGTATATCTTTGGAATTTGTGATTCACCCCACATTACCATGTCACAGAACTTGCTTCTGTAAATATTTCTTCCCGGAAATTTTTTCCGATAGTTTCTAAAGCCATTTGCACATCAAACTCTTATTCCTGGTTTGTAAATCCAAAATGCCAAGGCCTCCTTAGACAAACATATAGTTGGCCATTGATAAATGATATATTTATTTCTCTAGTTTTCCAGAGCATTCTTAATCTGTGATAATGGATCCTCTTGATAACACCCTTAGGGTCTTCCCGGAAAGACACCATACATCGAGGTATACTGTTCATGCTGGTATTAGTAAAGCACAACCATGCCTCCAATCGACAGTATATTACCTGTCTATCCACAAGATCAAAAGGTTCCGCAACAACGTTTCCACTTTGCCTAATGATAAGATTATCGTTGAGAAGGGTAGACCATATGATGATACTCCACACACCATTAGCACATTGCGGCATTCGCCCCTTGGTTGCACAAGAGCAGAGGCAGAATGGGCCGTTGCCCTTAATCGCGTCCTTGCAGGCGAGCTTACATGGGTGAACAGGTGTTGTTATGGCACCAGATCCGCCATAGCGTGCACGGGAGGTGTATATTGAACCGACAGGGGCCGTAGTGAAGCGAGTGCCCACTGATGTTGCAGTAGTACATATCACAGACTTGATCGTACGGCGACGGCAGCGGAGGGTGAGCAGGTGCACAGGGTGCACCGTGTGCCTCACAGCCTTCCGCATGGAGGCGCATTCTGGATCGAGGATTTAGGGCATCTCCAACCGGGCGACCCATCCCGCGCCCGCGCGTCCGAATGGGTCCAAACGGACAAAAACCCGGCCCAGCGCGCGGACCCATCCCTAAAACGGATGCCCGCGGCGTTCGGATCGACGCAAACCCGGCCCAAATCTTGGACGGGTTTGCGTGGCCGCGGACGCGAGAGGCTGGTCGCTCGCGTCCGCCCCATATCCGTCCCTGGCCCGCGTGTCATAGACATAAATAATATTTTTCATTAAATAGGAGTCATTACAATTTTTTTTAGCTTCTACTCTATCCTAAATACGTACGGGGCCGGCGGCGCTCCTCGCCGGCTCGCCGTCGGGCCGTGGATTTCACTCGACGCGGCGGCCTGTACGCGTGAGGATTCCACTCCACTACGGTGGGTGGCGCGGCGGCGGCGGCGGCGGCCTTCATCCTCCTCCTTTCCGTCCGCGCACCTCGGGCGCTCGCTCCGCCTCTCGCGGCGGAATCATCCGCCTCCCGGCTCCGCTCTGCCGGGCGGCGCGTTCCACGGCGGTGCGCGCCTCGTGCGGACGCGGCCGGCCTCGTGGTTCTCCTGCCGGCGCATGCGTTCTTGCCGCGCTCCGCCGGCGTCCTCTGGCGCGCCGCTCGGCGAGGCATGGATGAGGTGACGGGCTGCTCGCATAGCGACGGCTTGTTCTTCGGCCGAGGAGGTTGCCTAAGCGGCGGCGGCCCGCCGGTGGCCTCGTGCTCCTTGGTCACGCGCGTGAGGTCGGCGAGGCGCTCCTCGATGGCGGCGTTGATGTTCGCCGGCGCGAGGTCCTCCTCTTGGACGGGCTCCTCCGCGGCGGTCGCACGCTCCTCCGCGCTCGTACCGGCCGTCCGCGGTCTCGTGCCGCCCTCCGGCCGCCTCCGCCATCTCCGCGTCGCCGGCCTTCTTTGCCGGCCTCGGCAGCGACGCGAGCGCCTCGTCGTCGGCGACCCACCGCGAGTCCGCACGCTCCTCCTCCTCCGTCCGCGGGAACTGGCCGGCGGCGAGGAAGCCGCACGTGGTCTGCGGGTGCGAGGAGCATGGCGCCGGAGAAGGTGGAGGGAGAGGAAGGTGATGCGGGCTGTTTGAGGCCGCCGCCGTCTTTTATAGCCGGCGGCTGCGGAAACCGCGCCAATGGCGTTTCGCGCGCGGGAACTTTCCGCGCGTTCCACCGCCCGCCATGGCTGTCCCGTCGAGGCCTGCCATGCGCCGCGCAAGGAAGACGAACCACGTGGCGTCTCTTTGGGTCGCCGCGTTGGGCGCCGCGTGCGACCGGACACGCGGACGCGGGCGCTGTCCGGGTGTCCGTTCGGCCACCCAAACGGCCCAAAACGGACGGCCCAGCGCGTCCGTTTGGGTCGCCCGGTTGGAGATGCCCTTAGAATCACTGGACCCATTGGTAGATGGAAGGAGCCCGTGCAGTGAAGGCCGCATTTGTCTCACTTCAGGGCTAGGTGTCTTTGGCATTGAAGCCGTCAACCTCGGTTACTTTCAAGGCCTTTGGCATCAGTTTCGCATACCTGGGTTGTCGGTTTGGTGGCCATGGTCTCGGCCTCAGACCACATCATTTACAATTTTCTAGCAGTAAAAGGTGTGCATGTGAGAAACATGATATTATTTTGTTGATTCATTTTCTATCTGTGCGCTTCTTATTCTGTTCCTTGAGAAGGTTTCAACCAAGGATAATGCTTACACATAGAAATAGCATTTAACCAAATTACATGAAGCTAAGAAATTGTTATGATAGATAAATTTTCCTTTTTTCGAAATATAACAGAAATTTGAATTAGCAATGCCTGTGACTACCTCGCCTGGTACACTTGTAAGTTGTAAGAGCGTTGGTGACAATTTCTGCATCGACGGGGCAGCTTGATCAACAAAGAATTGTTAGAAGAAAGGTATTTCTATCCAAGTTCATAGCTGGCACAATCAAGTTGTCACTGGTCAGTTTCTTCCACCTCTAAATGTTTTTATATGTTAACATCACTGTTCTAACTTGTTCAACAGTCTCCTTTTTCCTCCAAGATGCACATATTTTAATCTATCTCTACCAGAACAAGAGAGATATGATCGTGTTGTCAAAGATATTGCCGGTGGGTATCATATCTCAAAACATTTTGCATGTATCTTTTCTTAATCTAACAGTGGCAGTTTCTCTGCAGCTGCAGTACTATTATCCCAAGCTGTATCTGAAGATTGCTATTGGTTATATGTCTCTATCATATTTTTCAACTCCCCCCTCAGTGTTGAGAATCCAAGCACTCAAACCATATGAACTCACATCTTCTTGGAGAGGTTGCAGGAAGCTAGGATCCATTTAGCCATGACCGTGCTTAATACCAACCACATATTGACCTTTTCCTGTATAGTTTCTGCAGCTGTTGTCATCCTAGGCAGAACCTGCAGTTGCTTGCAGTTCACTTACCCCAACTTCAACACAAGCCAAAAGGATGATTTCAGCTTCAGCCCAGGCTCATCAATCACAAATGGCTCCCTTTATATCACCCCGAATACCGGAAATATTAGCCACCAGTCTGGGAGAGTGGTATATGCAAGAGAAACCCTCAAGCTTTGGAACAGCAAGCGGACGTCACTCACGTCGTTCAGGACAGAGTTCGTGCTCAACATCCTCCCACAGAATGGAAGTGCTGGAGAAGGTATGGCCTTCATTCTCACAAATAATCCATCTTTGCCCAGCAACAGCAGTGGCCAGTGGCTGGGTGTGTTCAATAACCAGACAGATGGCGCCTTTGAAAACCGAGTAGTAGCCGTGGAATTCGACACCAGGAAGAGCTACAAGGATGACCTTGACGGCAACCATGTCGGAATCGACATCGACAGCATCAAATCTGTCGATCAGATCCCACTCAGTAATCAGTCCATCACCCTCTCAAGTGGGTCTGATGTATGGGTTGGGATCAAATACGATGGTACAACACTATTGTTTGAAGTAACTCTAATCCAGTATAGCACAAGTGGGCAGCAGCATGTATCTGGAGTAAGTCGGCTCATTGACCTATCACTAGGTCTACTGGACGACATACATCTAGTATTTGCAGGTTCCACGGGCGACTTCACCCAGCTGAACCAGATAAAGTCATGGAACTTCACCACAATAGACAATGTTGGAAGAGGACATGGGAGAAAGGTGCTTTTGGCTCTTATTGTCTTGACTATATTTGCCCTCTGTTTGTTCGCTGTGCTCTTCATGTGGAGAAGGCTAACGCGGCAGAGAAGGCTTGCCTACCGCAACCTGGAGAAAATGATCGACGCGCATGGTCCAGTCAAATTTAAGCTCAAGGAGCTTAGGCGTGCAACTGCCAACTTCAGTCCTACCCGTAAGCTCGGCAGAGGCGGCTTTGGCACCGTTTACCTTGGCTACATCAGTAGGATGAACTTGGAGGTGGCTGTGAAGAGGGTGTCAACGAACAATGCCAAGTCCGACCGAGGAGAGCAGGAATTCGTTGCAGAGGTGAACACGATCAGCAAGCTCTCACACCGTAACCTCGTCAAGCTGATCGGCTGGTGCCACGAGGGGGCCGAGCTGCTCCTCATCTACGAGTACTTCCCCATGGGCAGCCTGGACAAGCTCTTGTATGCCAGTGCCAGAGTGAGCAACTTGTCATCGGAGACGAGTGTTCTTGAGCTCACATGGGAACGGCGGTACAGGATAATTTGTGGTGTGGCATCTGCGCTGGACTACCTGCACCATGGGAGCAGCAAGAGGATCCTCCACAGGGATGTCAAGACCAGCAATGTCATGCTTGATGAGGACTACAACGCGCGGCTGGGCGACTTCGGCCTCGCCCGTGTCATCCAGCACGACGGTGTCACACACCACTCCACACAGGCGGTGGCGGGCACTCGTGGCTACATGGCCTACGAGAGCTTCTTCACCGGCCGTGCCAGCCTCGACACGGATGTGTACGCTTTTGGAGTCTTCATCATGGAGGTGGTCAGTGGAAGGAGCCCGAGCAGCTCTGTGTCGTACCGCAATCAGGATGAGTCTGCAGGCAGCACACGGGAGGCTATGTATATTGTGGATTGGATCTGGAGGCATTACGGCGAGGGCAATGTCTTGGCGGCTGCTGACACGGTGCTTCGTGGAGTGTATGATAAGGCGCAGGTGGATTGCGCGGTAAGGTTGGCCGTGGCGTGCTGCCACCCGAACCCGAGGGAGAGGCCTTCTATGAGGACGGTGGTGCAGGTCTTGATGGGTGGAGCGCCAGCGCCGGAACCCCCATATGTGAAGCCTGCCTTTGTCTGGCCTCCGTCTGGCAGTCAGTCGGAGATCCAGCTGCCTCATGTTGGTTTGCTCTTCACCGGAGGGCAGACCAGTTTCTGCTCCATGACCTCCACTTCACTCACAGGTAGGTGAGTATTGTGATCGGTGCCTCCGTGCAGAACTCTATATATGTGTACACTTTGTACTGCCGTGCGCTGACACTCCAGTGGTATTCGTGTACTTGTATAAGTGGAGAATGCCATATTTTGCTATGCTTCCGAAAACTGTAATCTGTGTTGGTTTGGCTTTGATACGCTCGCGTGTAGCTGGCAGTAACCCTGATATCTCTTTACATACAAAAGTTATGTAACAAAGTCTTCCGTTCTCACCATTTTTCCTTTCCCCCCATTGAATGATCGTTGCTTCAATTGATTAATTTTTTCCTAAAAAAAACAGTAATTGTTATTGTTTCTTTCTTGCTTTTTTGTGCACACAACTCATACACATCCATGTCACCGATGTTCTGGCGAATGAGGTTGTTTGAGATGGCTATTCATATAGTAAACCATTAATTTATTGTCGAATTCACTCTTGGAAGTTTTTTTTTACGTTCCTTCAAAAAAAAGTTTTTCTCTCTATAGCGTCCTTTTTCATTTATAAAATATGTACAAAGGGGACTGTCCAAAGGTAACAAAATAGAAAGAAGTAGATTACAAGGTATCTATCCATTGTTACATCCTTGCTTTAAGCTAGGTTTGGCTTTATGCATAATGAGGAAGAAATCTGGCTTGAAAAATCTCACAAATTCAAGCATATCAATGACCTGACCATCAAATATAAATGGAAAACGCTGACGTTCCCCCGGGGGAACAGCGTTCTGATCCTCCGCTTCGGTCCCACCCACGTTATCCCTTCCTCCTCCCCACGTTATCCCTTCCGTCGTCCCCGCTGCAGGAAGCCGTCGCGGCGCGCCACCCATAGGAACCGGCCCCGCCGCTCCATCCCGGCCGCGCCTCCTAGATTCCCGCCGGACCCGTCGAGAGCACCGCCGCCGGCCCCCGTCGAGAGCACCGCCGCCGGCCCCCGTCGAGAGCACCGCCGCCAGCCCCCGTCGAGAGCACCGCCGCCGGCCTCTTGGGCCTGCTCCGCCCCTCCCTCTACTCTGCGTCGTCCCCCCCCCCCCCCATCAAGCTTCGCCGGCCTCTTGGACCCGCAGATCCGCCGCGCCACCATAGGCCAAGCTCCGGCTACCGGCGGGGAGTAGCAGCAGGGGGTCGCGGACCATGGCCATCTGCTGCTCCTTCGCTGCCCTGCTACCGGTGCTGCTGCTACCGGCGGTGGCCCCTGCTGCAACCGGCGGTGGCCGCTGCTACCGTCGGCTTTTGGCTTCTGCTATGACCGGCCGACGGCTCTGCTACCATGGCATGGCGGTGGTGCTCCATGCGGCGGCCTGCTCTGCTACCATGGCACGGCGGCTGTGCTACGAGTCCTCCGGCGAGGTAGTCTTCGACGAGATCGGTTTTGCTACAATAGCAAAAAAAAGCTGCTACATTTTTTGTGTTTTTTTGCTACTTTAGCATATTCTTTTTGCTACCATGTCTCCGGTGAGGTTTCCGGCGACGTTTCCCGGGTGACATCTCCGGCGAGTTTTTTTTGCAAGCTCTCCGATGAGGTCGGTGTTGCTACAATACCAGAATTTGTTTGCTACAATAGTACAACATTTTCGCTACATCGTCTCCGGCGAGGTCTCCGGCGAGTCTCCGACGAGATCTGTGTGTATTTTGGAAGAACCGTGTTTTGCTACAATTGTGTTGATTTTGCTACAAACGAACCGTTTTCTGCTACTTTGGTACATTATGGTAGCAAAAGTGGGACTAAGGTATTGTGACACGTGTCATGATCTGGACGGTCCATTTGAGCTAATCCAACGGCTGTCCACCCGGGGGATTAGAAATCTAATCCCCGGGGACGCTCGCGTGCCCCAAAAAAACGCGCGTTCCGAACCCCACCCTCCTTCGCCCCAACCTTCCTCCTCCCCACGTTATCCCTTCCGTCATCCCCGCTGCAGGAAGCCGTCGCGGCGCGCCACCCATAGGAACCGGCCCCGCCGCTCCATCCCGGCCGCGCCTCCTAGATTCCCGCCGGACCCGTCGAGAGCACCGCCGCCGGCCCCCGTCGAGAGCACCGCCGCCGGCCCCCGTCGAGAGCACCGCCGCCAGCCCCCGTCGAGAGCACCGCCGCCGGCCTCTTGGGCCTGCTCCGCCCCTCCCTCTACTCTGCGTCGTCCCCCCCCCCCCCCATCAAGCTTCGCCGGCCTCTTGGACCCGCAGATCCGCCGCGCCACCATAGGCCAAGCTCCGGCTACCGGCGGGGAGTAGCAGCAGGGGGTCGCGGACCATGGCCATCTGCTGCTCCTTCGCTGCCCTGCTACCGGTGCTGCTGCAACCGGCGGTGGCCGCTGCTACCGTCGGCTTTTGGCTTCTGCTATGACCGGCCGACGGCTCTGCTACCATGGCATGGCGGTGGTGCTCCATGCGGCGGCCTGCTCTGCTACCATGGCACGGCGGCTGTGCTACGAGTCCTCCGGCGAGGTAGTCTTCGACGAGATCGGTTTTGCTACAATAGCAAAAAAAAGCTGCTACATTTTTTGTGTTTTTTTGCTACTTTAGCATATTCTTTTTGCTACCATGTCTCCGGTGAGGTTTCCGGCGACGTTCCCGGGTGACATCTCCGGCGAGTTTTTTTTGCAAGCTCTCCGATGAGGTCGGTGTTGCTACAATACCAGAATTTGTTTGCTACAATAGTACAACATTTTCGCTACATCGTCTCCGGCGAGGTCTCCGGCGAGTCTCCGACGAGATCTGTGTGTATTTTGGAAGAACCGTGTTTTGCTACAATTGTGTTGATTTTGCTACAAACGAACCGTTTTCTGCTACTTTGGTACATTATGGTAGCAAAAGTGGGACTGAGGTATACTGTGACACGTGTCATGATCTGGACGGTCCAATTGAGCTAATCCAACGGCTGTCCACCCGGGGGATTAGAAATCTAATCCCCCGGGGGACGCTCAGCGTGCCCCAATATAAATCTGTTACTATGATTCCATATGGCCTATCCAGTAATTATGATAGATCTGACTTGGTCTATCGATATTTACAACATCTAATCCGAGCTCTTTTACAGTACCCATCGTTGATTATGGGCCCTCCAATGGATAGATTGAACCGTGTAGATCAAACCCATACCGCCTGACTTCGACCGCCCAACTTACGAGAAGTGGTGTCCTGCTGCCTCACGAGCCAGCAGTATACTTTCAGGAGGGCATTTTAGTAAGATCATATTTTTTTATAGCGAGCCAGACTCCATCTCCTACGTGACCGTTCGTCCAACCAAAAAGAAAGAGCAAATCCCCTCGCTCCCGATCTAGGATTCCGGCCGCCACCGACCTGCACCCCCCGTAGTCCCTCCGGCTTGGGCAGCGGCGGAGACGGGAAACACCCTTCCGTGCAGGGTCCGGCCGCCGCCAACGCGCACCCCCGTGGCCCCTTGTATTAGGGCGATTTGAATGGCCCCTACGAACTGGGTTCCGGTCGTCGCCGACGCGGACCACCGTGTGGCGCAGCTGGTCGATCTTCGGCCAGGATGAGGCGGCGCCGTAGAAGCCATGCGCGGCCATGAAGGTTTAGGAGGGCCGCGCGGCCCAGCCGGCCAAGTACTGGGCCGAGGCAGAGGCGGTGTCGCCGGCGGTTGCCGCCGAGCGCGGCGACGAAGCTGCAGGCGGCCGAGGCAGAGGCGGTGTCGCCGGCGGTTGCCTCCGAGCGCGGCGACGAAGCTGCAGGTGGCCGAGGCAGAGGCGGTGTCGATGGAGATGAAATTATACCATCATGAACTCTAGTTTAAGGTAATGCTTCCGCCTCAATCTATAAATCGATGGAGATGAAATTATACCATCATGAACTCTAGTTTAATTTGTGTATCGCATTGCTCTGTCAATTGCGAGTGCACGGTTGGCCTAGCTGTAACTTGGTTGCTCGCCTAGGAAAACTAGTCGGCTCTGTATTTGTACGGAGTTAATTATATATGAACCAAGAACCTTTCAGCATTATGCAAATCCGTAAAAAGAACAGGCAAATTACCCATTCATCAAGAAGCTTTTCCGCTAATTTTCTGTTGGCAACATGGCTAGGATTGATATTATGTACCTGAACATTACATAAGTACTTTTCTTTGGTTGTTTTACTTTTTGGGTGTTTGTGTTGACAGCCACGACTTGGTTCTTACCTAGAGCTGCATACACACCGTAACATAAAACCTGTTCACTCACATTAGTCAATGATGTGTTGTTAGCTTCAATTACAATTGCTTTATTAAAACTAGATGAAATTGAAGGGCGCCGCACCATTTTAGGACATAACGTGGTGGATACCGTTCGCTCTCCTCGGGTCGCCCCCTCCAGGCGACCGAGGGGGCGAAACCCTAGCTGCGCCGCCTCCGTCTCCTCCTCCCCCTCCTGCCCTCCTCGTCGCCCCCAGAGACGCCGGCGGGCTAAGCCCGCGACGCCGGTGAAGGGGGCGGCGGGGATCTGAGCCCTTGGCCCCCCGCGCGGTTCTAGATGGAGGATCTCCGCGCCGGGATCGCCATGACCATGGCGGCTGCTCGACGGGCCCCCTTCCTCCGATGGCCCGCCCCTGGCTGGGCCGTAGGCAAGGGTGACCTCCCCGGCGGCTTCCTCGGTGGGGGCTCCGGAATCGTGGCGGCGGCCTCGGTTGGTGAGACGGCGCTGTCCGCGCGGCCGGCGGCGTTCGTGGATGCTGGTGACCGGCGCCCTGGTCCGTGTGGGCGGCGGGGCGACGACGGGTGCTGCTCAAGGGTGGGCGGCGCTGTCTGCTCGCCGGAGCCCGAAGGTCAGATCTGTTTCCCCCTGGCCTCTCTCCCTCCCCGCAGATCTGCGATGTCGGCTTCGTGCTGGTGTCTGATGGCTGGGGAGCGGGTGTGGCGGGTTGGGGCCGGGAGAAATCCTCGGTCTTTGACCATAGTGGCGGCGACGCCTTTGGGGCGCCGTGACCTGGAGAGGCGCCACTGAGGTCCCATCCCCCCACACCTCCTACCCCCGTTCCGGGTGAAAGCCCAAAATCCGTTGGATTGGTCGGTGGCGGCGCCTTGGCGTCGTTCCCTCCTTGGAGGCGCCGTCTGGGGACCGGTGGTGTAGCGGCGAGCGCTGCTATGGTTGGTGTGGCCCTGTTGGCAGCGTGGCTGAATCTTGGCTCCGTTGCGTCTTCGAGTTCGTGGGTGTTTCCCAAGCTTTCCCTTCTCCTGGGTGTCCTCGCGGAAGTTCGTCGTCGCACCGGTGTGCCTGGAGGCGAGGTGGTCTGTGTGGTCTCCGGTTGGTCTCCTGGAAGGTAACTCTCCTTGTTTCTAGGGTGAACATCTCCATCTGTCGACGGTTCGGCGTCCTGCGATCCAGGGCGAGAGGGTAGGGACTCTCTTCGGTGATGGAGGAGGAAGTTACTCCTTCGGTGACAACGTTGATGATCGCTGTGTGCTATCCTCGATGCCATTGCCTACCTGGTGCTGCTACTGCTGCTGTCCTGGCGCTCATGCGAGGAGGTCATCGCCGGCTCAAACTGTGTTTCTGGTTCTTCTCTGTGTGTTTGAGTTGGGTGTTGTGTTGTAAGCTGTCTAAGCATTCTTGTATCTATCGGCCGCACGGCTTTATTAATTTAAAGCAGGGCTTCATGCCTTCAGTTTAAAAAAAAGGGCGCCGCACATGCATCTTCACCATTTCATTGGTATCCAACTCACACTCATGATGACCAATGCTCCTAGTTTATTTACCATTAAGCTATTTGCTTGATTTTTGTTGCTTTTGCGGCTGCTAGCTTTATATACTAGATTGCCATCTTTTGTTAGTCAATGGTGCTTTTTATCTGTATTTAACTAGGTGATACCCGCGCATTGATGTGGAACATATGTCAAAATCATAGTTATTAAATTCAAGAGTGTAAACATTTTAACAAATAGAAGAAAATGAGATAATGTATGTGTTTAAGGCATATAGTGCAATCTTTCACTTCAACAAACATCAATATTGTCCTTGTTTGTAGAAAATGATAAAAAGCAAGTAGAAGAAATGATCATCAGTATCATGATTGAATCAAATGGAGAACAATACATTAGCATGTTGAGAGAATTCACTTAGTGGGTTGCTCCTATTTAGTTATTATATCTATACCACTATATAATACAACAGTTTTTGAATCTAACTTTGTATCTACAGTGTTCCCGCCCAGTCTGAAAAGTTTCAGCCGTTGATTGAATGAATCCGATGGTAAAAACTGGAGCGAATCCCTACCATTTTAGCCGTTCGTTTGTTTCATCCAACGGCTGTCTTTGCAAAAAGAAGTGGGCCCCATCGTGCATGGTGACGTGGAGAAGAAACTGGAAACTGCTAGATCCAATCTACAGAACAGAACCACGTGAGAAGAGTGTCACTTCGTATTTCTTTTGTGTGGCTGGGTCGCATCATGCTTGTTGCCGTACTGGCTAATATGGGATTAGCTCAGAAGCATCGAAACATAACCTGGTGGGTGCACACCGTAGAGTTTGGAACTGCCGTTTGGACTATGGATGCTGCACTTTACCTCAAACATCTCCGGTAATAAATAATTTACGAAATGCAGAATGCTAGGAACCGGATCCTCCAACATGCAAGAGGAAATTCAGGAAAAAACTAGAAAGGAGACGAGTCAGGGCACTGTAGCTTAAATACTCTGTTACATACGAAAATTACTTAATTTAGATAATTATTGTAGAAATTAAAATTATAATTTAAATTCTATTACACCATAACTTTGTCAGTATAGTGTAACTCTAATGCATAACATAAATTTGCACAATGTAAGATTTTTTGGTTTCAATCATATGGTTTAGAAGAAGGGATGTTAGCGTACCGTAGCTTCTCTAACTTTGCTTGTGTAAGTTAAAGGATTTGACTCAAATAAATATCAAAACTTTCACAAATAATCACCCAGATAAAGGTGAGTCTTATGAATTCATGACTCATAAAGAACTTTGTTTCAACGTGCATTAGCACGTACAACTTACTAGTAGATTTGTAGAACTGAAATTACATTTAACCAGGCAATGTAAACATCTGGTACATATTGGTAATGTTATGGTGTAAATCATATATTATATAGTATTGTGTAAAAGACATAGTGCTATTACAAACTGGCGTCAAACATTCCTGCTATTTTCCTATCCGACATTGCATTCCATGATTACCAGTACTACTTTCCTTTTGTCCATCAGTTGAGGTACAAAATGAAGGATCTTCTAACTTGTATTAGTTGCCTTGTATGACAGGTGATGATGATGGAAGCGTTTTCTAGGAGCTGGGCGAAGGAATGACCCCATGAACCTTTTTTAGGAGCATCAAAAAGTTATACTTGGCCAAAATATTTCTTGTAGAAATAAAGAGGCATGTGTTTTAGCTCAATTTTGTCGAGCATATATTTAAGTGTGTGTTCATGTAGCATATGACCAGATGTTTAAGCTACATGCAAATTTATCTTGCCAACTGAAATTTTCATGACATCAAAGCCTATGACGAGATGTTCCTTTGTCTTGTTGGGCAAAGTAACTTCAAATTTGCTTGTGAACTGGTTGTTATGTAGATACTCATATATTTAGTCCAAAGATTGGAATCATGCAAATCCCCTAGGGGTGGAAAATTAGGTGGAACGGAGGGATTCACCAAATTCCCTTCCATTCACAAACCCCTAGGGGTGGAAAATAGACAAGAGGTAAAACAAGGCTTTAGCAAGTGGATGGTTATGTTTGCCCACGGAAATCTTTTACAAACCAATCACCTTCCATGGACATCTCGATCTCCATCCGAGCACCGCATCCACAACTCGACAGCGACTGAGACGTTCATTCTCATTTAGTTTTGTTTCAAAGCAATTACTTTCTAGAGCACACAAAGATGCTGGAAAACTATATCCATTCATGCTTAAATTATTTACTTCACTGAGTACACTGCTCACTGCATCACTAACAATGCTTGAACAGTCCTTCTAAAGTGAACAACCTGGCCCACACTCAATTTAACAATGATTCTAACACGACAGAAGTCGTTACATTCAGTTCCTAGTGCTTCTACCAGCATCTAGGCAAAACGAAAACTTAAATCTATTTACAGGTTTTGCCATGGGTGAAACTTACAGTGGATCTGCATACGGATTCAGTCACCCTGTACATTCAGCTTAGTTCTGCTACCAGCAGCTAGGCAACACGAAAATAAACTATTCACAGGGCTTGCCACGGGTGAAACTCACAAAGGAATCTGCATAGGGATTTGCTGCGGGTGGAATTCGCAACGAGATGTTGATTTAAGGCAAATTCCGTCTTAAGAGTATGTATTTGCTTTCGTCTTTCGATGAGGTCGCAATGGATGATGACTAGGAGACGCTGTGGCGAGGTTGACGAGGGCGGGGCCGGACACCAGAGCCGGATACGTCGGCGGCGACTTGGACGACGGAGCAATCGCCTGAGGCAGCGGGCACCGGGCAGGCGACATACCTCGATAGTAAATGGGCTGAGATCATGGCCCAGCAGGAACTTCCTTGACGGAAAAAATGATTTCGCTTGTTTTAAAAAGTTGGAAATTTCTATCATACCCTCAACAAATCAACGGTGAGATGAAATATACTGCTCCCAGCAGTATAGGGTACCGTAAAAACCCTCTCTAATCCCATCTTTGCATCCCATTGATTGGAGTTGACAATCTAGATCTGAGTATAACCATCATGTGGAGAAACATAACAATTTGAATTACTTTTTGTTGTTCATTTAGACATGTAAGGGTGCAAACCTCATAGCAAAATTTATTTAAAAAAGGAAATGTTGGCACGTATAGTACTGGTTTCCTTATCTTTACAATCTTGCTCGGCGCAAACAGTCTTATGTCCTGGATATTTTCGGTCTAACACAACACTTATAGTTTTGAAGAGCCAAATCACGGCAGAAATTATTATGTTTAGGGGGGAGTAAATTTCATGATATATGTTGTGTGAGAAGCTAGATTTGTATCATGTTTTTCGAAGACAGTAGTACCACTAACGGTATAGAGAGATTATTGGTGTTTGTTTCGATGGTCCATGTACCAAAGATAACCTAGCTCATCCAGAAAATAACAGGTAACATAGTTAAACGGATCTAGAACCACACCAACTTAGCGTTTTTGTGACATGACGGAGACTATTCGCCATATTTTTTCACAGGGGACTAACTTACTAGAGTTCCATGTTTTTTTTTTTCCATTTGAGGGTAGTTCCATGTGAGCTAGTCTCGGCAGTAGACCTACACCCTGGGCAACCGGTGCTTCCCTAGGCCCAAGGGCCCACTGAATCATCTTAGATTATTTTAGTAAGTATCAAAAACATAGAAAACTCAACACAGGATGAGAAGATTGGCCCCTGGACATGCTCTCTTACTGAGTATAATTTTTTATTTTAGTTCACTATGTTGGTGTTTTTTCTATTGCTATTTCCCAATTACATTGAGTTTCACAAGATTTCTCCTTCTTTACATGTCATATTTTTATGTATCACTTTGCTGCTGTGATCCTTGTTTTCGTCGCAGCGGCCAAAGCAGTAGAAGAGTACATGGTGGTTTTATAAAACACAAGCCCAGCAAAAGGGTTTATTTTTCGAAATAAGAGCAAAACCTCAGCCCTGCATCAATAGATCAATAGATGCACACACATAAGTCTAGCAGAAGGGGTTATAACGAGGAACATGTTTTTTTGAAACGGAGGCAAAAGTTTTGCCTCATCCATTAATTAAGCAGAAAGTGCACAGTTTTTAGGAGAAAACCGTGCGAAAACCATACAAGACACCACGGGGTCAAGCCCGCACTCGCCACGTCACAAGGACAAGCCCACCCAAACCCACCACTGATACAAGCGGACGACACACTCGTCAAGATAAGCTTGCCTTCCAACCAAGCCGGAGCCATGCCTACTATGGGAGGAGCAGACACGGGACACTCCAACATAGCTGAAGAAGACGAACCTCTCAGAGAACTGCGCCAAAACGACCTTGTCGCCCTCGCGACACAAGGTCGATGTCCTCAACACTGTCAAGCTCTCGGGGCCGCCGCCCCGACATCCAACTAACCCACCACGCCCGGCGCAAAAACCACCAACACCACCTTTCGGGACCGCCGTCCCGACATACCGCCGCTCGCACTCGGAGCCACGACGCCGCATGACTCGGCAACCCGCAGCCCAAGCTGCACAGAGCACGCCGCTCGCAGACCACGGACATCACACCATCATCCGGGGCCGCCGGCCCGACATACAAACCGATCGTCCCCTCTAGGACGCATCAGTACGAGCCGACTACCCTGCCGCCCTCGCGGCCAAGATTGCCACCCAAGCCGTGACAAGCCACAACCACACACCATATAGTTGCAGCCGCACTGCCCTCCGGGGCCGCCCCGGCGCACCACATCCTGTTCGAGGCCGCCGCCTCGACATCCTCAAACCCTGCTGGCACGATGACATTAGACGGCAAACGAAGCACCGCTGCCCAACAAGGTCATGCTCTCCAAGACGACGCCTCCAAGGAGGAAGCGACGGAGACCGACGCCATCGCCCGCTCCGGCCGAGACAGGAACTTGGGTTTTCACCCGAAGAGCACGAAACCTTCGTGGCAAGGGAGGTAGGAGCCCCACGGCGATGCCTCCAAGGAGGGGCACGACATCCAGGGACGCCGCCAACGCCAGCACCGACCCAAGTCGGAGCTGAGTTTTCACTCGGACTTCATCTCCCGAACCGGGACAGCCGGAGCTACACAGACCACCAGCATCCACCTCGCGTCAGCCACAACTGCACGCCAACAGCAGCACCCACGACGTCCCCCGCGCCCCGGCACGCGTCTCCGAGGACCTCCGCACCAACGCCCCGCCCTAGGCTCGCGTGGCCCAGATCCGGCCCGGCCGCGCACATGCCGCCCCGCCTCGAGCGGACGAAGCGCCTCCGCTGCGCGGCCTCCTGCCATCGCACCACGGCCAGCCGCGCATGCACCGCGCCGCCGCGCAAGCCTCAGCTCCGCCGCCACCCCGCGCTGCCTGCAGAGCCCCGCACGCCCCCATTCGCGGGGGGAGAAGAAAGAACCACCCCGCCGCCACCTTCCCCGGGGAGCGCACGGCTTTGCCGGGCCCCCTCCGGCGGTGGCGCAGCGAGGGACCCCGGTGGTGAGGCTAAGAGGGGGTGGCGGCTAGGGTTCCCCCGGTATCGCCCGAGGAGGGCGACGCGGGGGCTGGGCGAATTGTTTCGTTAGCAGCTTGCAAAATAACCACTCTAACGAGGAACATGTCAATGCCAACAGAGGGGAGGGGATGATGTTGAGCCAGCCCAACCTACCTGCTTGTAGACCCATTGACGAAGCAGATCCCTCATGGGCCATCTGAACAAACGGAACGGATTGTCAGGCCCAAAGGCACCTACGAATCACTGAAAGCGCAGTAATAAAAAAGCTCGAGGAAGAAAGATGATGTGCGTGACCAGTCATTCATCGCTGTTTTTTCCAAAGGTTTACTCGAACGCCAACCGGATGGCGCCAACAAGATCCTAGCTTTTGTGGCGTTTTCTTTATCCAAAAGCCAGTGTTGCGTTGTGCACAACTCGGCTTCTCGTATCGCTTTTGTGTGACGATACAACCCAAACCTTGGACTAGTTGTACCGCCACGCCACCTGCCACTGGTCGTAAACAAAGGGTGAAAACCGCCCGAGCCAGCATATCCAAGCACTGAAGGTCTGAAGCACCCGACGTTCTCCAACCATAACTGCAACGACGCAAAGTGTCTCTGTCTTACACCTAAACACGGCAATTAAAGTGTCTGTGAATTATTGCCAGACTAGTGCTACTACGTTTAAACGAGTGGAGCATGATCGCGCTATCCTATCCGTATCTAGTCAATCGGTCATCATTCACCGGACGATGTTAAACAACGGCGAGGAGAGCAGCGTGTGTCTAGGTAAGCTAGGGGGATGACACATGCATATGCATCCAGTAGCAAGGCGTACGTGCTTATTATTCAACATAATCGTGTGGGCTAGAATGGGGTTGCTTTGATCGGCATCTCCATCAGAGTGATCCAAAACTGCGACTCATTCGGTTTGTTTAAGTTTATTTGGATCGCCCTGCAAATACATAATGGATCACGGTTCGTTTAGGCCAGGATGCATCGAGCGGCCCGACACATGTTGACATTCCTCGCCTACTATCAAGGATTGACGTTCTACCTCTAATAACGATGATATGTTAATGGTGTCGGGACGTTGCCAAACACGTCGCCGGCTTTACGTGCGTTGCGTGGATGATTCACGTGCGTCCGGTTAGTTCCCGCCCTCGGTGACTCTTGTTTCGTGCGCGCTGTGTATGATTCCCACGCGTCTGATTGGTTCCCGCCTTCGGTGGCTCCTGTTTCAAGCGCACGCCGTGGATGTTCCGGCCCCCGCCTCGGCCAAAAAACATCTATACCTCACCGGAAGATCGCCAGCTGAACCGTCGTCAGGTAGATGTGTCTAATGTCCAATGGTATGTTTAATTATGTAGAAACGCGGTTGGAGGCAACGATTTTGGTTTCGTCGGAAGGAAAATCCCATCAGATTTTTTCACCATATCTCTTGTCTGCTGCAGCGAGATAAAGCAACGGCGATGCTGAATGACGCGCCAACGGATAATACCTGGATATTACTGAATGTGCCACATGCCACCACCTTCTGGTGGACACAGACATCCGTGATCCGTCTCTCTGGACTCAACGTCACGCTACACGCTACACTCCGCCTCCACGAGCGACCCAAGCGGCAGGTTTTGGCGTCGTGCGTCTGGCGCGCGGGCCCCGCCGATGCCAAACTTCTCAGTGGAGACGAGAGGGAACCCTCGCCACGAAGCATGTGGCTGGGAAAATTTTCGGACCGAACCCGCCCGCGGCGCCTGCCAGCCCACACTCCGCCAACATGTGGACGAGGATCGCCCAGGCTCGCGATTTTTTTTAAAAATAATACGAACTTTTTATTTAATTCTAGAAATAGCGCGCGATTTCAAAAAAAAGTGCAAAAGTGTGATCTGGTCGGTTAGCTAATTACCGATCGGTCAGTAGCAGGCCGATTCCCAGTCGGCTGCTGCACCACTGTCACGCTAGAACTAGTTGGTCGATAGCTGACCAATTGGCCAGCTACAGATCAATTGGCCAGCTACCGACCGATCGGCCAGCTACTATCCGACCAGTGCATGGATTTAGGTTTATTACGAGTGATATCTCCTAGCACTTCTCCCCCATTATTTTCCTGCCACCGCTTTCCCGCCATATCTTCTCCCTCTCCCGTTCACACCGCCGTGTTTCCCTCCCGCCCTTGCCGCCACCCTTCCAGCCACTTCTTCCAGCCATCCTTCCCGCCACCATCTCCCGCCAAATTTATCCCGCCACCATCTCCCGCTATATTTTTCCGCCACGCTCTTGGATTTTTCCCTATAAAAGCATGCATCGACACTCATCGTTGCACAAGTGCTATCTCTCTCTTTTTTGTTGGCTCACCCTTAGCCATCATGAGTGTGCCGTGCTCGACCAGGAGTTTAGGCCGGTGAAGGCGAAGGCTGCAAGTTTGCCCGGGTGTGATGCGGAGCGGTGTTGGTGCGGCCGTCTTGCTAATGTTAAGCAGGTGGAGGATTCTCCGATTGGTTCGGCATGAAATTTTTCATGTGTGCGAGCTATGAGCATGATCCACCCCGTAGTTCAGCTTCGTCGTCCACCAGGCCGCCGGTATGTTTCGATATAATTTTATGTAGGCATAAATTTATTTATGAATGTGATTTAATGTTATTGTTTGTGTTGCAGTCTCCCCCGCCCCTATGCAAATGGTTTCACTGGATAGACACGGAGCAGCCGGATTGGGCGCGCCAGGAGATTGAGGAGAAACACCGGCGTGCGTGGGCAATGTTCTTTGAGGAGGAGCGCCATTTTTCCTACCCAATTTTCCCGCCATTTATTCCCGCCCAAATCTCCCGCCACTTTTTCCCGCCCAATTTTTCCTGCTCACATCTTCCCACCGAAAGTCATCCCTTCTAGCCTATAAAAACCCCACACCGTTTTCTTGTGTTTCAGTGTATTCTGTGAACAAGATGGATCCCCCATATAAGAATCCCCCCATCTTTTTAACGAATTCATGGCCGAACCTCTTCTAGACAGTGCCCGCTATGTGATGATGGAGAGTAAGGTAGAGACATTCGAGGAGTTCATCAGTAGCGACGCCTTGCTCTGTAAGGTGGGTAGGAAATTTGAGACTTTGTCCTATGGATATCCAGTCAAGAAGATGCATGCTCGCAGCCCACGGAAAATAAGGTGTGAACTTATCAGGTTGATTGAGAAGTGGAAGTCACTAACATGAAAGAATGAAGAAGATAGGGAAAGGGATTTGAAATATCCAGAACGGTGGGCGGCTGAGAGTGAGGACGACGATGATATCTTTGAGCCTAGCAGCAAGGCAAAGAGAGCTGCATCGTTGAAGGGCAAGAGTGCCAACTCCTCGAAGGGCAAGAGTGATGCACCGCCGGTCGTTCCATACTTATTACAAATTCATTGTTCACTACATAAATTACAGTAACATAGTTTCACATTTGAAATTGCAAAGTAGTTCCATACTTATTACAAATTCATTGTTCACTACATAAATTACAATAACATAGTTTCACATTTGAAATTGCAAAGTAGTTCCATACTTATTACAAATTCATTGTTCACTACATAAATTACAAATAAGTTCCGAAGTAGCGCCTCGCCGCCTAGTTTCTTCCCCTCCCGCGACGTCCCCTTGCCTCGCTGCCCCCTTCCTGCTAGGCCAGTGTCGAAGGTTGGACAATTAGTGTCCCAATGACCAAATTGATTGCATAGGAAACATTGTCTCGTTGGCCCTCCAGCTTCAGATTCATCCATATCATTCCGAATGCGCTGCGATGGCGGGAAGAAGTGGCGGGAAGGATGGCGGCAAGGGCGGGAGGGAAACACGGCGGTGTGAACGGGAGAGGGAGAAGATATGGCGGGAAAGCGGTGACGGGAAAATAATGGGGGAGAAGTAGGGGCACATCAGCCAACTGGGAATCGGCTACTGACCGATCGGTCATTAGCTAACCGACCAGATCACACTTTTGCACTTTTTTGAAATCGCACGCTATTCCTAGAATTAAATAAAAAATCGTATTATTTAAAAAAAATCGCCCCAGTCTCAGTCTCAGCGAGCACAAACAACGGGGATCCACGTGGGATGCGGCAGCTGCCGCGCCAGCTTGCCGGCTTTTTTTTAGATAAAAGGCACTCAAGTGCCCAACTTTGAATTAACAAAGCCACCAACGGCGAGAAAGATACATAGTGCTGAACCTAGCTTACAAAACGACACCACACACCCACACGAACTACCGAAGAAGCTACAGCCGGAAGCGTGAACAACGAACTTAGCCAAAGCGCCTACGAGACTCGGAGAAGAGCAGGAGTCTACAATGTCGGGCCGGAGCTCACCCGGAGAGCCATTTTCACGCGCGCCTCAACAACACTTCCCCGCCGAACGCCATAAGCCGACCACCACCGGGTGCCAACCCTCGTTGCTCACAAACCGAACAGCAGAAGGAAGCTCGACAAGGGAAGGGCACGAAGCAAGCTTTGCCGAGGATCGAACGAGAGCCAACACCAAGAGGCACCGCACCTCCGCCGCACAACCAACGGAGAGCCACACGCCATGAACTCCAAGGCGGCATCTTCAAGAAGAGCACGACGCCAAAGCGTTGATACGTCTCCAACGTATCGATAATTTCTTATGTTCCATGCTACTTTATTGATGATACCTACATGTTTTATGCACATTATATGTCATATTTATGCATTTTCTGGAACTAACCTATTAACAAGATGCCAAAAGCCAGTTTGTTGTTTCTGCTGTTTTTGGTTTCGAAATCCTAGTAAAGAAATATTCTCGGAATTGGACGAAACTTTCGCCCGGGTCCACGAAGCTTCCGGAAGACCGAAGAGATAACGAAGTGGGGCCACGAGGCGGCCGGAGGGGTGGCCGGCGCGGCCCAAGCCCTGGCCGCGCCGACCTACCCCCGGGCCCTCGTGTGGCCCCTCGCGTTGACCCTCCGCCTACTTAAAGCCTCCGTCGCGAAACCCCCGTGCAGAGCCACGATACGGAAAACCTTGCGAGCGCCGATCCCATCTCGGGGATTCGGAGATCGCCTCGGCACCTGCGGAGAGGGGATTCATCTCCGGAGGACTCTACACCGCCATGGTCGCCTCCGGAGTGATGAGTGAGTAGTCCACCCCTGGACCATGGGTCCATAGCGGTAGCTAGATGGTCGTCTTCTCCTTGTTGTGCTTCATTGTTGGATCTTGTGAGCTGCCTAACATGATCAAGATCATCTATCTGTAATACTATATGTTGTGTTTGTCGGGATCCGATGGATAGAGAGTACTATGATTATGGTGATTATCAATCTATTGTTTATGTGTTGTTTATGATCTTGCATGCTCTCCGTTATTAGTAGAGGCTCTGGCCAAGTTTTGCTCTTAACTCCAGAGGGGTATTTATGCTCGATAGTGGGTTCATGCCTTCATTGAATGTGGGATCGTGACAGTAGGTTCTAAGGTTGTGATGTCTTTGTTGCCACTAGGGATAAAACATTGATGCTATGTCTAAGGATGTAGTTGTTGATTACATTACGCACCATACTTAATGCAATTGTCGTTGCTTTGCAACTTAATACTTGGAGGTTCGGATGATAACCTGAAGGTGGACTTTTTAGGCATAGATGCGGTTGGATGGCGGTCTATGTACTTTGTCGTAATGCCGGATTAAATCTCACTATATTTATCATATCATGTATATGCATTGTTATGCCTTTCTCTATTTTGTCAATTGCCCGTAATTTGTTCACCCAACATGCTTTTATCTTATGGGAGAGACACCTCTAGTGAACTGTGGACCCCGGTCCTATTCTTTACATAGCATACAATCTACTTGTTTCTTGTTTTCTTTGCAAACATCTTCCACTCGATACGTTTAATCCTTTGTTAGCAAGCCGGTGAGATTGACAACCTCACTGTTTCGTTGGGACAAAGTACTTGGTTGTGTTGTGCAGTTCCGCGTTGGCGCCGGATCCCAGTGTTGCGCCGCATCACATTTCGCGACCATCAACCTTCAACGTGCTTCTTGGCTCCTACTGGTTCGATTAAACCTTGGTTTCTTTCTGAGGGAAAAC
Source organism: Lolium multiflorum (assembly GCA_030979885.1). Taxonomy (NCBI): domain Eukaryota; kingdom Viridiplantae; phylum Streptophyta; class Magnoliopsida; order Poales; family Poaceae; genus Lolium; species Lolium multiflorum. The sequence goes on from JAUUTY010000481.1 coordinate 158,198, forward strand.
TTGCTATGCGCATCATACCTTCCTCTTGGGGTTCCCAACGAACGTGTGAGTTACACGCCATCAAGCTCTTTTTAGGCGCGTTGCAGTGAGATCAAGACACGCAAGGGGAGTCTCCACTTCTCAATCTCTTTACTTTGTTTTTGTCTTGCTTTATTTTATTTACTACTTTGTTTGCTGCACCTAAACAAAACACAAAAAAATTAGTTGCTAGTTTTACTTTATTTATTGTCTTGCTCTCTATATCAAAAACACAAAAAAAAAAAAAAAAAAATTAGTTACTCGTCTTTACTTTATTTGCCTAGTTTACTTTTTGCTTATTTCATCATGCTTAATCCTAAGTTTACTTTGGAAGAGATACCGGTAGGACGAGGGTGTATCATTGGAAGAGATAATATAGAAGAATTCTTCACCCATGTTAGTATGGATGAAGATTTTGAAGATATACCATTATTAAAAACTGCTCCTACTTATGAAAGTGCTTCTGCTGTTTGATACACATGTTAGAAACTAGATTTGTTAATCTCAATCCCATAATACAACATATGTTTCTTACACTTTCGGATATGGAGATGGGGGAAAAGAGAAATTTTGTTTTAAAAGTCCTTGTTAGAGAATTTGAGGATATAGTTAAAGAAGCTAGAAAAGTTTTTATTAAGCATAAGAGGCTTGGTTTCTTTCCTAATTTTAAACAAATACTTGAAAAGATGGATATGGATAGAATTAAGTATACCAATAATGTTAATGATGGTAGGGAAATTAAAACGCCAATACCTAGTAAATTACTAGGGATGCATGAAGCTTTGGAAAATAACTATGCTTGGCTTGTTCCTGAAAATTTGTTTGATGAGAATAGTAAGCCTAGGAGCAATGAGAGAGGAGTTACTTATATAGACCAGATACAATGCATTGTTGAGAAAACTCCCAACACCCCTGGTAATAATGTTGATGCTTCATCTCTAGACAATACTTGATTTGCACTTTCGCGCCTAGCTGAAAGGCGTTAAAGCGCTTATGGGAGACAACCCATGTTTTTACCTACAGCAATTTTTTGTTTTGTTGAGTCTTGGAAGTTGTTTACTACTGTAGCAACCTCTCCTTATCATGTTTTTGTGCCAAGTAAAGTTTCTATATCAAAGTTGATGTTATATTTGGGATTGCTGCGCAGAAACAGCATTGCTGTCTGTCACGAATCTGGGCACAGTTCTCTGTAGAAAATTCGAAAAAATCTGCCAATTTACGAGCGTGATCCTCAGATATGTACGCAACTTTCATTAGTTTTGAGTTTTTCCATTTGAGCAAGTCTGGTGCCATCTCTAAATTCGTCTTTACGGACTGTTCTGTTTTTGACAGATTCTGCCTTTTATTTCGCATTGCCTCTTTTGCTATGTTGGATTTATTTCTTTGATCCATTAATGTCCAGTAGCATTATGCAATGTCCAGAAGTGTAAAGAATGATTGTGTCACCTCTGAATGTGTGAATTATTAATTGTGCACTAACCCTCTAATGAGTTTGCTTGAAGTTTGGTGTGAAGGAAGTTTTCAAGGGTCAAGAGAGGAGAATGATATACTATGATCAAGAGGAGTGAAAGCTCTAAGCTTGGGGATGCCCCGTGGTTCACCCCTGCATATTTTAAGAAGACTCAAGCGTCTAAGCTTGGGGATGCCCAAGGCATCCCCTTCTTCATCGACAACATCATCGGGTTCCTCCCCTGAAACTATATTTTATTCGTCACATCTTGTGTTCTTTACTTGGAGCGTCGGTTTGTTTCGTTTTTGTTTTTGTTTGAATAAAATGGATCCTAGCATTCACTTTGTGGGAAGAGACACGCTCCGCTGTTGCATATGGACACATGTGTCCTTAGGCTTTACTCATAATGTTCATGGCGAAGTTTCTTCTTCGTTAAATTGTTATATGGTTGGAATTGGAAAATGCTACATGTAGTAATTCTAAAATGTCTTGGATAATGTGATACTTGACAATTGTTGTGCTCATGTTTAAGCTCTTGCATCATATGCTTTGCACCCATTAATGAAGAAATACATAGAGCTTGCTAAAATTTGATTTGCATATTTGGTCTAGATAATATCTAGTATTGAGTTTTGAACAACAAGGAAGACGGTGTAGAGTCTTATAATGTTTACAATATGTCTTTTATGTGAGTTTTGCTGCACTTGTTCATCCTTGAGTTTGCTTCAAATAACCTTGCTAGCCTAAACCTTGTATCGAGAGGGAATACTTCTCATGCATCCAAAATCCTTGAGCCAATTACTATGCCATTTGTGTCCACCATACCTACCTACTACATGGTATTTTCCGCCATTCCAAAGTAAATTGCTTGAGTGCTACCCTTGAAATTCCATCATTTACCTTTGCAATATATAGCTCATGGGACAAAATAGCCTTAAAAACTATCGTAGTATTGAATATGTACTTATGCACTTTATATTTTATTAAGTTGCTTGTTGTGCGATAACCATGCTTAGGGGAACGCCATCAACTATTGTTGAATATCATGTGAGTTGCTATGCATGTCCGTCTTGTCTGAAGGATCTATCATTTTAGTGGTTGGAGCATGCAAAATTGTTAGAGAAGAACATTGGGCCGCTAACTAAAGCCATGAACCATGGTTGAAGTTTCAGTTTTGGACATATATCATCAATCTCATATGAGAATAATAATTGTTGCTACATGCTTATGCATTTAAGAGGAGTCCATTATCTGTTGTCCATGTTGTCCCGGTATGGATGTCTAAGTTGAGAATAATCAAAAGCGAGAAATCCAAAATGCGAGCTTTCTCCTTAGACCTTTGTACGGGCGGCATGGAGGCCCCTTTGTGACACTTGGTTGAAACATGGCATGCAAAGATCCGGTAGTCCAAGCTAAGTAGGACGAGGTGCGGGCACTATTAGTATACTATGCATGAGGCTTGCAACTTGTAAGATATAATTTTCATAACTCATATGCTTTATTACTACCATTGACAAAATTGTTTCATGTTTTCAAAATAAAAGCTCTAGCACAAATACGACAATCGATGCTTTCCTCTTTGAAGGACCATTCTTTTATTTTTATTGTTGAGTCAGTTTACCTATCTCCTTCCACCTTAAGAAGCAAACACTTGTGTGAACTGCATTGATTCCTACATACTTGCATATTGCACTTGTTATATTACTTTATGTTGACAATATCCATGAGATATACATGTTATAAGTTGAAAGCAACCGCTGAAACTTCATCTTCCTTTGTGTTGCTTCAACACCTTTACTTTGATTTATTGCTTTATGAGTTAACTCTTATGCAAGACTTATTGATGCTTGTCTTGAAGTACTATTCATGAAAAGTCTTTGCCATATGATTCACTTGTTTACTCATGTCATTACCTTTGTTTTGATCGCTGCATTCATTACATATGTTTACAAATAGTATGATCAAGATTATGATGGCATGTCACTTCAGAAATTATCTTTGTTATCGTTTTACCTGCTCGGGACGAGCACTAAAGGGATGTGATACGTCTCCAACGTATCGATAATTTCTTATGTTCCATGCTACTTTATTGATGATACCTACATGTTTTATGCACATTATATGTCATATTTATGCATTTTCTGGAACTAACCTATTAACAAGATGCCAAAGCCAGTTCTTTGTTTTTTTTTTTTGGTTTCAGAAATCCTAGTAAAGAAATATTCTCGGAATTGGACGAAACTTTCGCCCAGGGTCCTATTTTTGCACGAAGCTTCCGAAGACCGAAGAGATAACGAAGTGGGGCCACGAGGCGGCAGAGGGGTGGCCGGCGCGGCCCAAGGCCGCGCCGACCCCCCCCCCGGGCCCCTCGTGTGGCCCCTCGCGTTGACCCTCCGCCTACTTAAAGCCTCCGTCGCGAAACCCCGTCCGAGAGCCACGATACGGAAAACCTTCTGAGACGCCGCCGCCGCGTCCCATCTCGGGGATTACGGAGATCGCCTCGCACCTAGGGAGAGGTTCATCTCCCGAGGACTCTACACCGCCATGGTCGCCTCCGGAGTGATGAGTGAGTAGTCCACCTGGACCATGGGTCCATAGCGGTAGCTAGATGGTCGTCTTCTCCTTGTTGTGCTTCATTGTTGGATCTTGTGAGCTGCCTAACATGATCAAGATCATCTATCTGTAATACTATATGTTGTGTTTGTCGGGATCCGATGGATAGAGAGTACTATGATTATGGTGATTATCAATCTATTGTTTATGTGTTGTTTATGATCTTGCATGCTCTCCGTTATTAGTAGAGGCTCTGGCCAAGTTTTTGCTCTTAACTCCAAGAGGGGGTATTTATGCTCGATAGTGGGTTCATGCCTTCATTGAATGGGGATCGTGATAGTAGGTTCTAAGGTTGTGATGTCTTGTTGCCACTAGGGATAAAACATTGATGCTATGTCTAAGGATGTAGTTGTTGATTACATTACGCACCATACTTAATGCAATTGTCTTTGCAACTTAATACTGGAGGGTTCGGATGATAACCTGAAGGTGGACTTTTTAGGCATAGATGCGGTTGGATGGCGGTCTATGTACTTTGTCGTAATGCCGGATTAAATCTCACTATATTTATCATATCATGTATATGCATTGTTATGCCTTTCTCTATTTTGTCAATTGCCACGTAATTTGTTCACCCAACATGCTTTTATCTTATGGGAGAGACACCTCTAGTGAACTGTGGACCCCGGTCCTATTCTTTACATAGCATACAATCTACTTGTTTTTGTTTTCTTTGCAAACATCTTCCACTCGATACGTTTAATCCTTTGTTACAGCAAAGCCGGTGAGATTGACAACCTCACTGTTTCGTTGGGACAAAGTACTTGGGTTGTGTTGTGCGGGTTCGCGTTGGCGCCGGAATCCCTGGTGTTGCGCCGCATCACATTTCGCGACCATCAACCTTCAACGTGCTTCTTGGCTCCTCTTGGTTCGATTAAACCTTGGTTTCTTTCTGAGGGAAAACTTGCTACTGTGCGCATCATACCTTCCTCTTGGGGTTCCCAACGAACGTGTGAGTTACACGCCATCAAGCGTCGCTACCGCCCGATCCAAAGATCTTGGGTTTTCACCCGGAGGTCGTGGCGGAACCGAGCGCCGCCACACCGACGCCTTCAACAAGGGAACGACGTCCATGGACGTCGCCGTCGTGGCCCAAACGGGCAAGGGTTTCCCCCGGCAATAGCACTCTGCCCAACCACACAGGGGAGCGGTCGCCGCCGTAGCAACAACCGCCCCGCTGACACAGCATGTGGCTCGCCGGAACCACGCCGTCCACACGGCCGAGGCTCCCGACGAGCACCCGAGTCTCTGGCTCGCCCGTCAACCAGCAGAACTCCCACCGTCCGGGGACGCCGCCCCGGCGTCCCACCTCTGCACACTGACAACCTAGGGGAGAGCAAAGGGCAACATCGAGTGGCCACCGACTGCCAACCAAGGTGCAGGCCGGCCGCCGCAACCAGCGAAGCGACGCGAGGAGATCCGAGCCGAACCTGCGAAAGCGGCCACCTTCAGCCCCCATGGCTGTCGGCGCCAGCAGATCTGGGACGAAGACGGCTCGAAGGGGATCAGGCCCCTGCCTTGGTCCGCACCCGCGGAGGCCCAAGGAGCCGCCACCACCGCACCAGGCGGCCTCCACGTCGAGCCCGAGCAGGCGCTCCGCCGCTGCCTGCCATACGTCCCGCCGCGCCGGACGTCATCCGCGCCGCCGTTGCCTCCACCAGACCACCAGGGCAGAGGCCGCGCCGCCCGCTGATACGTCTCCAACGTATCGATAATTTCTTATGTTCCATGCTACTTTATTGATGATACCTACATGTTTTATGCACATTATATGTCATATTTATGCATTTTCTGGAACTAACCTATTAACAAGATGCCGAAGAGCCATTCTGGTTTCTGCTGTTTTGGTTTCAGAAATCCTAGTAAAGAAATATTCTCGGAATTGGACGAAACTTTCGCCCGGGGTCCTATTTTTGCGAAGCTTCCGGAGAAGACCCTAACGAAGTGGGGCCACGAGGCAGGGGGTGGCCGGCGCGGCCCGGGCCTGGCCGCGCCGACCTAGCCCTGGGCCCTCGTGTGGCCCCCGCGTTGACCCTCCGCCTACTTAAAGCTTCCGTCGCGAGACCCCCGGTGAGAGAGCCACGATACGGAAAACCTTACGGAGACGCCGCCGCCGCGTCCCATCTCGGGATTACGGAGATCGCCTCCGGCACCTGCGGAGGGATTCATCTCCGGGACTCTACACCGCCATGGTCGCCTCCGGAGTGATGAGTGAGTAGTTCACCCTGGACCATGGGTCCATAGCGGTAGCTAGATGGTCGTCTTCTCCTTGTTGTGCTTCATTGTTGGATCTTGTGAGCTGCCTAACATGATCAAGATCATCTATATGTAATTCTATATGTTGTGTTTGTCGGGATCCGATGGATAGAGAGTACTATGATTATGGTGATTATCAATCTATTGTTCATGTGTTGTTTATGATCTTGCATGCTCTCCGTTATTAGTAGAGGCTCTGGCCAAGTTTTTACTCTTAACTCCAAGAGGGAGTATTTATGCTCGATAGTGGGTTCATGCCTCCATTGAATGTGGGACAGTGACAGAAAGTTCTAAGGTTGTGGATGTCTTGTTGCCACTAGGGATAAAACATTGATGCTATGTCTAAGGATGTAGTTGTTGATTACATTACGCACCATACTTAATGCAATTGTCTGTTGCTTTGCAACTTAATACTGGAGAGGGGGTTCGGACGATAACCTGAAGGTGGACTTTTTAGGCATAGATGCGGTTGGATGGCGGTCTATGTTCTTTGTCGTAATGCCCAATTAAATCTCACTATATTTACCATGTCATGTATATGCATTGTTATGCCTTTCTCTATTTGTCAATTGCCTGTAATTTGTTCACCCAACATGCTTTTATCTTATGGGAGAGACACCTCTAGTGAGCTGTGGACCCCGGTCCTATTCTTTACATAGCATACAATCTACTTGTTTTATTGTTTTCTTTGCAAACATCTTCCACTCGATACGTTTAATCCTTTGTTACACAAGCCGGTGAGATTGACAACCTCACTTTTTTCGTTGGGACAAAGTACTTGGGTTGTGTTGTGCAGGTTCCTAGTTGGCGCCGGAATCCCAGTGTTGCGCCGCATCACATTTCGCGACCATCAACCTTCAACGTGCTTCTTGGCTCCTCTGGTTCGATTAAACCTTGGTTTCTTTGAGGGAAAACTTGCTACTGTGCGCATCATACCTTCCTCTTGGGGTTCCCAACGAACGTGTGAGTTACACGCCATCAAGCTCTTTTGGCGCCGTTGCCGGGAGATCAAGACACGCTGCAAAGTCTCCACTTCTCAATCTCTTTACTTTGTTTTTGTCTTGCTTTATTTTATTTACTACTTTGTTTGCTGCACCTAATCAAAACACAAAAAAATTAGTTGCTAGTTTTACTTTATTTCTTGTCTTGCTCTCTATATCAAAAACACAAAAAAATTAGTTACTTGTCTTTACTTTGTTTGCCTAGTTTACTTTTTGCTTATTGCATCATGTTTCCTTTTAATTTTACCACAAAAGACATACCGGTAGGACGTGGGTCCATAGTTGGGAGAAATAATATAGAAGAATTTTTCAATCATGTTAGTATCACTGAAGATTTTGAAGATAGACACTTGGTAGAACTTGCACCTACCTATGAAATTGCTGCTGCTGCTTTAGTTCGCATGTTGGAAACTAAATTTGTTAATCTCAATCCTATAATCCAACACATGTTTCTTACACTTGGTGATATGGAAGAGGGGAAAAGAAAGATTTTGTTTTAGAAACCCTTCTTAGAGAATTTGGTGGTCTAGCAAGAGAGGCTAGAAAGGTTTTTGCTAAATTTAATATGCTAGGTTCTCATACCAATTTTATTGGTCTACTTGAAAAAATGGACATGGATAGAATAATGTACACTAATAACATTAATGATGGTGGGGAAATCAAAGCACCAATACCATGTAAACTCCTAGCTATGAATGATGCACTAGAAAATAACTATGCTTGGCTTGTTCTGAAAATTTGTTCGATGAGAGTAGCAAGCCTAAGACTAATGAAAAGGGAGACGCTAAAACTTATATATCAAACATACTATGCTTGGTTGAGAAAACTCCCAACACCCCTGGTAATGATGTTGATGCTTCATCTCTCGATGTTACTTGATTTGCACTTTCTGCGCCTGAAAGGCGTTAAAGAAAAGCGCTTATGGGAGACAACCCATGTTTTTGCCTACAGCAATTTTTTGTTTTGTTGAGTCTTGGAAGTTGTTTACTACTGTAGCAACCTCTCCTTATCATGTTTTTGTGCCAAGTAAAGTTTCTATGTCAAAGTTGATGTTATATTTGGGATCGCTGCGCAGAAACAGCATTGCTGTCTGTCACGAATCTGGGCACAATTCTCTGTAGAAAATTCGAAAAAATCTGCCAATTTACGAGCGTGATCCTCAGATATGTACGCAACTTTCATTAGTTGTGAGTTTTTCCATTTGAGCAAGTCTGGTGCCATTCCTAAATTCGTCTTTACGGACTGTTCTGTTTTTGACAGATTCTGCCTTTTATTTCGCATTGCCTCTTTTGCTATGTTGGATTTATTTCTTTGATCCACTAATGTCCAGTAGCATTATGCAATGTCCAGAAGTGAAAATAATGATTGTGTCACCTCTGAATGTGTGAATTATTAATTGTGCACTAACCCTCTAATGAGTTTGCTTGAAGTTTGGTGTGAAGGAAGTTTTCAAGGGTCAAGAGAGGAGAATGATATATACTATGATCAAGAGGAGTGAAAGCTCTAAGCTTGGGGATGCCCCCGTGGTTCACCCCTGCATATTTTAAAGAAGACTCAAGCGTCTAAGCTTGGGGATGCCCAAGGCATCCCCTTCTTCATCGACAACATCATCAGGTTCCTCCCCTGAAACTATATTTTTATTCAATCACATCTTGTGTTCTTTACTTGGAGCGTCGGTTTGTTTTTGTTTTTGTTTTTGTTTGAATAAGATGGATCCTAGCATTCACTTTGTGGGAGAGAGACACGCTCCGCTGTTGCATATGGACACATGTGTCCTTAGGCTTTACTCATAATGTTCAAGGCGAAGTTTCTTCTTCGTTAAATTGTTATATGGTTGGAATTGGAAAATGCTACATGTAGTAATTCTAAAAATGTCTTGGATAATGTGATACTTGGCAATTGTTGTGCTCATGTTTAAGCTCTTGCATCATATGCTTTGCACCCATTAATGAAGAAATACATAGAGCTTGCTAAAATTTGATTTGCATATTTGGTTTCTCTAAGGTCTAGATAATATCTAGTATTGAGTTTTGAACAACAAGGAAGACAGTGTAGAGTCTTATAATGTTTACAATATGTCTTTTATGTGAGTTTTGCTGCACTTGTTCATCCTTGAGTTTGCTTCAAATAACCTTGCTAGTCTAAACCTTGTATCGAGAGGGAATACTTCTCATGCATCCAAAATCCTTGAGCCAACTACTATGCCATTTGTGTCCACCATACCTACCTACTACATGGTATTTCTCCGCCATTCCAAAGTAAATTGCTTGAGTGCTACCTTTAAAATTCCATCATTCACCTTTGCAATATATAGCTCATGGGACAAAATAGCCTTAAAAACTATCGTAGTATTGAATATGTACTTATGCACCTTTATATTAAGTTTTTTGTTGTGCGATAACCATGCTTCTGGGAACGCCATCAACTATTGTTGAATATCATGTGAGTTGCTATGCATGTCCGTCTTGTCTGAAGGTCTATCATTTTAGTGGTTGGAGCATGCAAAATTGTTAGAGAAGAACATTGGGCCGCTAACTAAAGCCATGAACCATGGTGGAAGTTTCAGTTTTGGACATATATCCTCAATCTCATATGAGAATAATAACTTTGCTACATGCTTATGCATTTAAGAGGAGTCCATTATCTGTTGTCCATGTTGTCCCGGTATGGATGTCTAAGTTGAGAATAATCAAAAGCGAGAAATCCGAAATGCGAGCATTCTCCTTGGACCTTTGTACAGGCGGCATGGAGGTACCCCTTTGTGACACTTGGTTGAAACATGGCATGCGAAGACCCGGTAGTCCAAGTTAAGTAGGACGAGGTGCGGGCACTATTAGTATACTATGCGTGAGGCTTGCAACTTGTAAGATATAATTTTCATAACTCATATGCTTTATTACTACCGTTGACAAAATTGTTTCATGTTTTCAAAATAAAAGCTCTAGCACAAATACAGCAATCGATGCTTTCCTCATTGAAGGACCATTCTTTTACTTTTATTGTTGAGTCAGTTTACCTATCTCCTTCCACCTTAAGAAGCAAACACTTGTGTGAACTGTGCATTGATTCCTACATACTTGCATATTGCACTTGTTATATTACTTTATGTTGACAATATCCATGAGATATACATGTTACAAGTTGAAAGCAACCGCTGAAACTTAATCTTCTTATGTGTTGCTTCAACACCTTTACTTTGATTTATTGCTTTATGAGTTAACTCTTATGCAAGACTTATTGATGCTTGTCTTGAAGTACTATTCATGAAAAGTCTTTGCTATATGATTCAGTTGTTTACTCATGTCATTACCTTTGCTTTGATCGCTGCATTCATTACATATGTTTACAAATAGTATGATCAAGATTATGATGGCATGTCACTTCGAAATTATCTTTGTTATCGTTTTACCTGCTCGGGACGAGAACTAAGCTGGGATGCTGATACGTCTCCAACGTATCGATAATTTCTTATGTTCCATGCTACTTTATTGATGATACCTACATGTTTTATGCACATTATATGTCATATTTATGCATTTTGGAACTAACCTATTAACAAGATGCCGAAGAGCCAGTTCTTGTTTTCTGCTTTTTGGTTTCAGAAATCCTAGTAAAAATATTCTCGAATTGGACGAAACTTTCGCCCGGGGTCCTATTTTTGCACGAAGCTTCCGAAGACCGAAGACCTAACGAAGTGGGGCCACGAGGCAGCCGGGGGTGGCGCGCGGCCCAGCCTGGCCGCGCCGACCTAGCCCTGGGCCCTCGTGTGGCCCCCGCGTTGACCCTCGCCTACTTAAATCTTCCGTCGCGAAACCCCCGGTGCGAGAGCCACGATACGGAAAACCTTACAGACGCCGCGCCGCCGTCCCATCTCGGGGGATTCGGAGATCGCCTCCGGCACCTGCCGGAGAGGGGATTCATCTCCCGGAGGACTCTACACCGCCATGGTCGCCTCCGGAGTGATGAGTGAGTAGTTCACCCCTGGACCATGGGTCCATAGCAGTAGCTAGATGGTCGTCTTCTCCTTGTTGTGCTTCATTGTTGGATCTCGTGAGCTGCCTAACATGATCAAGATCATCTATATGTAATTCTATATGTTGTGTTTGTCGGGATCCGATGGATAGAGAGTACTATGATTATGGTGATTATCAATCTATTGTTCATGTGTTGTTTATGATCTTGCATGCTCTCCGTTATTAGTAGAGGCTCTGGCCAAGTTTTACTCTTAACTCCAAGAGGAGTATTTATGCTCGATAGTGGGTTCATGCCTCCATTGAATGGGGACAGTAAGTTCTAAGGTTGTGGATGTCTGTTGCCACTAGGGATAAAACATTGATGCTATGTCTAAGGATGTAGTTGTTGATTACATTACGCACCATACTTAATGCAATTGTCGTTGCTTTGCAACTTAATACTGGAGGGGGTTCGGACGATAACCTGAAGGTGGACTTTTTAGGCATAGATGCAGTTGGATGGCGGTCTATGTTCTTTGTCGTAATGCCCAATTAAATCTCACTATATTTACCATGGCATGTATATGCATTGTTATGCCTTTCTCTATTTGTCAATTGCCCGACTGTAATTTGTTCACCCAACATGCTTTTATCTTATGGGAGAGACACCTCTAGTGAACTGTGGACCCGGTCCTATTCTTTACATAGCATACAATCTACTTGTTTTATTGTTTTCTTTGCAAACATCTTCCACTCGATACGTTTAATCCTTTGTTACAACAAGCCGGTGAGATTGACAACCTCACTGTTTCGTTGGGACAAAGTACTTGGGTGTGTTGTGCGGTTCCTAGTTGGCGGAATCCCGGTGTTGCGCCGCATCACATTTCGCGACCATCAACCTTCAACGTGCTTCTTGGCTCCCTTGGTTCGATTAAACCTTGGTTTCTTTCGAGGGAAAACTTGCTACTGTGCGCATCATACCTTCCTCTTGGGGTTCCCAACGAACGTGTGAGTTACACGCCATCACCCGCCGTCGAGGTCGCTCCGGGGAGGAACCACCGCCGCGAGCACGCCAAGGGGTGCGCCGTCTCCACGCCGACGCCGGAGCTCCGCGCCGCCACGCCCGACGCCCAGCGCGCCGCCCGCACCGCGGACGGCCCGCGCCGCCACCACCGCGCGAGGAGAGGGGCCGCGCCGGCGCCGCGCGGGCCGCCGCGACGCCCTGCGCGGGCGGCGAGACGGGGGAAGGGAAGAGGGGTCGGGGAGGAGCGCTGCCACGGGCTCCCGGCCGCTCGCGGGAGCGGCGCGAGAGCGCTAGGGTTTCCTCCAAAAATGTCCCCAGCTTGCCGGCTTTGACGTGTCCGAAAAGAGAAATGAGGTGAGGGCCCGCCGCCCCTGCGCTTTTTCTATCCATCCAAGCACGGCGCTCTGATATTTGGAGAGCGCCGAATACGTGATTTTTTTGTTTTTTTTTCTTGAACAGGAAAACTACAGTTTTTTTTATCGGAAGGAATCAATTCGACAAGTTGACAGGGTCAGAGGTCCTCCTGCGATCCGAACAAGAGGTATTTGTTCCCAGATCGCTCTCCGTGATATTTCTGGATGGGAGCTCTATATATTTATTTGCCCTTTTTATTGTTTGCTTGTTTTGAGGTGTGCGAATTAGATGGCTCGGTCGCTCGCACTTTATCTTCTGGCCAAACGAGAGGCAAATATCTATGGACCGTGCACATTTAACCAGACTTGACATGTAGCTGGTCTTAAAAAAGTTTTTATGTCGACATTTAGAGTTCTTTGACCTAAATGTTTTCAAACTTTAGACCAGTTTTGATCCCAAATAAAAGTTTGAAATTTCAATGGCTAATTTTAGTCACGCTTTGCTAGATGGCTTAACTGAAGTACACGACATGCCAGTTGAGGTGGCTAGATTGAAATCACTTAGCCATTTTAGCTCCAAAATAGTTACTGTTCGATATATATTTGGTAGTTTAAAATTTGTAATCCATGTCCTACCTTATGTCTAGGCGATAATTCTTGCCTTCCAAGTCTTGTACTCCTATCCATACTCGTCCATGAGGTTTAATGCAACATCCAACGTATTCCATCAATCTCTCTCCATCTCGATCGTTCTACATGGTATCAGAGCGGTCTTAACCGAGCCGCCGCACAAGTTTCCATGCCGCCCTGGCCCCAGGGAGGTCAATCTCCATGATCTAGCTCGGGGGTTGCGCAACCCGTATGAGGGTTCGTCCGGCGATCGGTTGATCGGCTGCTCTCACATATTTTTTTCTATCGCAAGGATCATCCACCGTCTGATGATATTTTCAGACACATACGACTTAGTCATTTTTAATTTAGATTTTAATCAAATTTTGCCAACTAAAGTGACGTGACCTCCATTTCAGTTAAGCCATCATGCATAGGGTGACCAAGAAAAGCCATATAAGTATTAAAATTTTAAGAGGGAGTCAAAACTGATTTAACTTTTTGAAAAGGGACATTTAGGACAAAGAACTCCGACATTAACCATGATTACACAATAAATGCATTTAAAATCAGGTGGCGTCAGCATTTCATTACCAAAGACGCGTACGTTTTGTTTCTTAGTTGAAGCTGAGAGAAAACAAAAAAACTACTTAAATTTAATAAAATTTCATTTATTACTATGAATACGCTCGCCACTTATATTTTATGTCTTTACATGCCGTGGAGTGCTAAGAGAAGGTGTTCCCCTCTATACCATTGTGCACGCCCTATTCTACAAGTTATGTTGTTAAAAAATAATCTACAAGTTATGTACAGTATCCCATGGTTGTATTATCTTGTTGGGATAAAAAAGAGGGCATGATTTGCCTTATTATTTTATATGTGAGAATAGAGCGTCGATCTATTGTTTAGGTGTGTGGGAGTGCACGTCAACCACCCGGGTTTAAGTCTCGGAAACTTCCGGGGCTCACAGAGTTTCTTCTGTAAAAAAAACGCCACCAAAGGCTAGTCCGCTGGTCTTGTTTTTTTTACTTTATCTCCGTTTCCTAGATGTAAAAGTCTCCAAAATGTAAGGTCTATTGCGTTAGATAACGTGTGTGGATTTTTTTTTAGGGATTTGGTTTCTATAGTATGCTCCTATGAATCCACTGCATGCATATTTCAAAAAGAATTTTTGACCAAATAATTGAGCAAGCCACCGCTTCACTACCAAACAAGCAAGCAAAGAAGCAGGTGAAGCAGCGGGAGCCACAGGAATCGAGCGGTTATCCGAATCCTCTCCCCCACTAGGATATTTTCGCGGGCCAAAAAAGCGCACCGGGGAAAAGCGTAAAGCGAGGAAAACTCTTCTCCGACGTGGCAGTTGGTTCTCCGCCGTCTAGTCGACCGTCGAACGCACACGCCTCGTTTCTTCTTTCATCTGATCATCTCGGTGGAGAAGAGAACGAAGGGTAGGGGCAGCAAGCATGTGGCAGGGACTGGGAGAATTTGCTGCTCAACCCGCATGGGTTTCGCGGTGCCAAGTGCCAACCCACTCAGCCACTCTCGATGACGAGCATGTGGACGAGGATCGGCCGGTTCCTCACACATAGAAAAAGTGCAAAGAAACAACTGGGCTCCACGTCATGCTCGCCCAGCTCGGTGACTTGGACGTGTCCAAAAAAGCGAGACGAACGCCCGCCACGGCGCCACCCGTGCGCTTGCTTCTCTTCATGCAGCTCTAATATTTATCTAGAGGTGGAAATTCCGGTTTGGAGGAACCAATTCTAGAAGTAGACAGCTCACAATGCGATACTGTGTGAAGAAGAGATATTTCTTCACCCAGATGACCAGATCAAGCTCCAGGATATTTTTTTTTTAACACAGCTCCAGGATATTTCAGGGAGGCAGTTCCTAGATGTTCATGCATGGTCTCCATTTTCGTTTTTTTTCTCGTTTCTGCAGCTGATTTTTCGGTCCCTCGCACTTTTTCATCTGACATAAGTAGGGACAAATATCTAGCATCAGCATCATCTGACTTGGGTGTTCGATCCTAAGAATAATAAGATTTTACCCGTTCTGAGTATTGCAACACAATAAATATCTACCGTCGTCTTTCTGGTTTTTGCTTGTTTTGGGGTGTCTGAATTTGACGGCTCGGTCCCTCGCACTTTATCTTCACGCCAAGCAAGACACAAATATCTAATCGATGTGTACTCCATATAGAATAAAACTTAACAAGTGACTGGTCCTAAAAGTAGTACTCTATACCTATGTCGACATTTACCGAGAGTCCATATATAACCTGCTCCCTCCCGCCCTGGATGCATGTCGTGTATTCAGACAAAATGTAGTCCAAAATAAGTCTAAGTTCATTGAAACCGCGGCAAGTACTTAGAGCAGAAGCAAGTACAAGTTTTGTAGAGTATCCGAAAGGTTATATTATCTTCTTAGGGAAAATAAAAAGTTATGGGACTTGCCCTACTTTATGATGCACTCGCAACAAAAAACAATTGACCGCCAATTTATCAATTATGTAGTAGATAATTAAAAATGTTTAGAGTAATATTTAAAAGAACTTTTAATCATACCAATTCTACATCACATATTTTTTATATTCATAAATTAAATGGCGATAAAAGATGAATCGTTAAAAGTGCACGCGCCTAATTTAGTAGACCTTTGTTGTTCTAGAAAGCTTAATATTTATAAACGTACAATCCAATTATTGAAAAATAATATTTGAATTAAAATTAGTGGACTAGACTTGATATATTGATAAGTTTGACTAACAGAAAAATTCTCAAATAAATGGAAATTTGCAGTGTAAACCTAATTAGTTTCATTTCCGCTCTTCCTAAAAAACTAATTTCAATTAATGTCATAATCATTATTGTTAAAATTCTAGAAGCTTCATAGTTTAACTCATCACCAAGGCGGTCTGTAACGTGTTGGGAGTGCCGTTATCTGACAGTAATTCCCCCCCCCCCTAGCTCTCATCCTCCTACAGTAACCTTGCTCGTCCTTCCCCTTTGACCGGGCCGCCGACGGCCGCTCCGCCGGATTAGCTGGTCGGAGTTGGTCTAGGTAGGGCGCCGGAGTAGATTAGGTGTAGATCTATAGTTTTCTCTGGTAGTTTGTGGCTGTTGCCACCGTTTTGGGCGGATGCCCCGTAGAGAAGGCGGTGGTCGAGATCCTCGTCGCCGGATCTCGATCTATCTAGGGCTGCTGCTAGCTCTCGCTCTACTCCGATGGTCGGAGGGAGAGGTGGCGAGGAGTGGCGCCGTCTTCCTCAATAATTCTGCGGCGTCTGGTTCTTCTCTCTCCATCGGCAGTGAAGATGGAGTGCCCCTGGCCGGCCGTGGAGGCGAGGTGGGGCTTCTCCGCGGAGCTGCTAGGTGCGTTTCTGATCTGCTCATGGCCGGCCTTGGTGGCGAGGAGGAGCTAGAGCACGACGCGCTATTTTTGGATCGAGAAAGAGGATCCGGTCCTCTCTGTCGATGCGGCGAGTGGCTGGCGGTTGCTAAGCTGCAGCTTCTTCTTGCCTGCCATGGTGGCCAGGAGAGAAGATGTGGTGATGCACAACCTGCCCTTCTTCATCGACTCCTGCCTGCTGGGTGCTATGGAGGCTCTGCGCAAGAGCTCCTTCGAGCGGAACACGCGGTGTCAACCAGTGACACCGCGATCTTTGGCCGACGAAGCGGCCCATCTTCAACCTCCATCACGGAGGCCCTTCTGTGCTCTGTTCGTCAGGGCTTGACGCTCCTCCACCAACAAGTGGTTCGTCCCCGGAGGAGGAGGAGTGGCTGGCGGATCAGGAGCTTCGTCGGAAGTATGCTATAGAGCAACCTGGCATCGAATCTCGACGGCATCGTCTCGAGGTCGCCAGCAATGGGTGGCGGAGGCGTCCAGGGACCAGATCGCGTTTCTAGTTTTGTCTCAGGGTGGTAGTTGTAAAATCTAGAAGGCCTTTCTTCAAATTCTGGTTTCTCTGTGCAATAGATGCCATAGGACCTCCTTGTAAATTGTACCACCATGTGTGATCTAATGGAAACTCTGGGGCCTTTTAGGCCCTGATCTTGTTCAAAAAAAATATGTTGGGAGTGAAGACAATTGGAGAGAGATTGAAGTGAATAGTGTGTTTCATTGGTTGTCACTCAGGGTATTTATAGTCCATGAACGGTTGGTTGTACAGTGCGGTTACATTGTTTGTGTCTCTTGGAAAAGACATGACGATTCGCTTAGCATAACGATTGGATGCAATGAAGGAGTGGACGGCATTACGGCACCAGAAATGGCAGAGGCTGTTGCAGTTAGGCAAGCTCTGTCGATTACGAGGGATAAGGGTTTTCAGAAGATCATTCTGATGATGTCAGACTGTGGTGGGCGACATCAAAAGCCTGGCTACTGAGTTCTCTACTGTTTCTTTCAAGCATACTAGTCGGAAAAGTAATGTCGCAGCACATCTGTTAGCTCGTAGTAGTGAGACTACTCTTTGTTTTTTCTCTTTTCATGTTTTACCGGTTGCTATCCGGAAAGAACTTTGTATTGATGTGTGTTAATCAATAAAGCTGCGATGTTCTCTAAAAAAAACGATTGGATAAAATCTAAATATTCTAACTACCATTAGAATGTAACGTGGAATATACTAACTGCTTAGTTAGCCTAAAACCAACGCTAAATGATTCGTAACACTCCCTCTTGGACAACGTTGTCTTCTTAAGCTTCTATGTCCTAAAAATCTCCAAAAAGTCTCTAGAAAATTCCCATAGTCCTTAATCTCGTAAAAGCTTGGTCTTATTTGATCCATGTCCTCCAAAAATCATGTGGGAAAAATATAAGGAGAATATAGGAATCTGATATACCGTTTGTATAATAATTTTATCATTAAAATCCTATATGAGAAATACGTTGGAGTACTCATAAGTAAAAAAGTGTATTATATTATTATCAAATAATAAATACTAAGTGCAGTCCTTGAAGATTTCTCCCCCTCGACATTACAAATGTCTAAATCATCTCATACCAATGCCATGAATATATTTTTGAAATGCATTGTTAAAGACTTAGTGAACAAATCTGCAAAATTATCACAAGATTTTGTTTGAAAAATACGAATTTCTCCATTTTTCTGTAGTTCATGAGGAAGCAACAGTTTTAGAGCAATATGTTTAGTAATATTACTTGTAATGTATCCCATGTGCATTTGAGAAACACATGCATGATTATCCTCATAGATAATGGTTGATGATTCTGATGAACCGATACCACATACTGTTTGGATATGATTAATCATTCTGTGAAGCTGTACACATTGTCACGAGGCTTCATATAATGCAATTATTCAGAGTGTTTAGTGGAAGTTGCTACTAGAGTCTATTTTGTTGACTTTCATGAAAAAATAGTTTCACCATATAAAAAATACAAAGCCCATTTGTGATCTAGCATTATTTGGATCCGAAAGATAATCGACATCACTATACCACTTCAAAGTCATATCTTGATTCTTTTCATAGATCAATAAACCAAGGTCATCTTTTCCTCACGAGACCAGACTGCCTCCCGCTAGCCAAATTCTGACAATGGATGCACTCTCTGCCGCAACCACCCAAAGATCCTCTCCATCCCTGGCGTCGGCGCTCCTGCATGCACCGATTTTTGTTTCGTCGGAAGGAAAATCCTAGCCAGATATTTTTACCATATCTCGTCTGGTGCGGCGAGATAAAGCAACAACGATCCGGGATGTTAAATGACGCCAAAGGGTAATACCTAGATAGTATTAGGTGCCACCACCTTGTGGTCGACGGCGATTTACACAAAAATAATCTTTTGTGGGAAAGAACACACGAAATGACCCTTCGGCCAAACTATTTCACGCCTCTAACCCTTTTGTGTGGCGCTCTTCGCAAGGGTACCCTTGCAAAGGCCGCCACACAAAAAAATTAGATACGTGAAATAGTTTGGCCGGAGGGTCATCTCGTGCAATCCTTATCCGAAAGGATTATTTTTGTGTAAATCGCCGTGGGACACGAAATTCTCTATGTAACCAATTAAACAATCTGTTAGATTTACACAGGTCACCACACAAGTCAAATATTTGCGTCAAACAACTTTGCACAAGAAAACTCACAAAAAGTAAAACTATAAATTCACCCTTAAGAAATCTATGCCTCGTCGAAACATCGTCCATCTTCCTCCACCGTGACCATGGTAGGGCCGACTCTTTACCTCCGCCTCCACGAGCGACCCAAAGCAACAGGTTTGGCGTGGTGCTTCTGGCTCGCGTGTCCGCCGCTCACATCTCCCCACAAACTTCTCAGCGGACAAGCAAGCGAGAGAAGCATGTAGCTGGGAAAATTTCTGGACCCAAACTCCGCCAACATGTGGACGAGGATCACCCGGTCTCGGTCTGAGCCAGGAAAAAGTGCAATAAACATCGGGGTTCCACGTGGGATGCGCCAGCTGCGGTGATCGCCCACCTTGCCAGCTTTGACGTGTCCAAAAAGCCCGCCGTCCCTGCGCTTTTTCTGTCCATCCAAGCAATGAACAAAGCACGCCCTCCTCTGATATTTGGGGAGCCGCCGAATATGTGATTTTTTTCTGGAAAGAGGGAAAATGCAGTTTTGCAAGGAGTCAATTCGACAAGTCGACAGGGTCACAAGCCCTCGTGGCTCGTGCGAGCTGATCAAGCGATATTTGTTCCCAGATCGAGCTCGACGATATTTCTGGAGGGGGGAGCTCCAGATATTTCGTTTCCCTTTCTGGTGTTTCCTTGTTTTCGGATCTGAATTTGATGCCTCAGTCTCTCGCGCTTTATCTTCTCGCCAAACATACCGTTGTGTATACTAAACATGTGGCTGCTCCTAAAAATAGCATATACGCTGACATGTAACGTGAGTCGTACTACAAGTAGTCTAGAGTAGAGCGGAGGTTATATTGTCTTCTAATAATCCAGAGAAAAAATTACTAAAAGCTATGTACTCGCCATTTTTGTGAATACCGGCATATGCACATTTTAAGACGAATATTAACCAAAACAATTGACCAACAATGTGCAGTACATAATAAAAAATGTTCAGAGTCATGTTGAGAACAATTTATAATCATACCAGTTATATATAAAATATTTCTCATATTCATAAACTAATTTTTTATATAAAATAAAAATATCCAAAAAGTGTACGCGCCTCATCTGCTTGAAAAAAAGACTATATTTAGAGAAAGGAATAGAACTAGGAAGTGACTCGTGTTGCTCTAGAAAACTTTATGTTTATGCATCCCAAAGCCATCCATACGTGTCACTGAAACTCTCCATCGGTAGCATAAAAGTGCAGTAAGAAGCTCTAGGAAGAAGGGCGACGTCTGACCGCCGGTCGGCAGAAATGCCACGGCCACGAGTCCAAAACCCTGTGCACACAAACGAAAGTCCGCTCTCCGCCACGAACCATTCGATGCTGGTAGTAGTGTCTGGAGTGCGTACGTGCGTCGTGCCAACTGCTTGCTCGCCACTGGCCAGACTTTTTCTTTTTCTTTATTCAGAAGCGGGAGCCGATTTGCTGCAAGTCGGATTTTCATATCGCTTTTGTGTGACGAAAACCTTGTACAGTTTGAGCCGTAGTGCAGCCAAGGTTGTAAAGAAAGACAGGGATAAGCCGCCCGAGCTAGCATATCCAAGCATCCAACGTTCTGCAAGAGGGGGGAGAATGTGTCTCGATCTCAAACCTATAGACGGCAGTTAAAGTGCTCCTGAATTATTGCCCGGCTACGCTATGTTTGAGTGGAGTGTGATCCAGCCATATCCTATCCAGAGATGATTCACCACAGGATATTAACTAACGGAGAGCACGTCTCATGCACTAGGTCGCATATTAAAATGGGCTTGAGACGGCAGTACATAATTGTGTCCAGCTGATTGAGTGAGGTATCAGCTGAGCAACTGCATGTTTTAGCAATGATCTAGGAACAAAGATTTCTAACGGGTACTAAATTGCTATATTGAATTGCTATAATTTTAGCAAGGCGTCTAAGGATTAGTTGAAAATCAATGTTTTTTTAAAGTTTGAGCAAATTTATACATAAAAATATAGATATTTACAATACTGAATTAGTATCAATAGATTCACCATAAGGGTATATTTTCTTATTGTGTCCATTAGATATTGTATAGATGTAACTATTTTTCTCTAAATATTTAGTTAAAGTTAGTAAGGTTTGACTTTTGACCAATCCTTAGACGCCATACATTTTGGGACGGAGGGAGTATATCGAATTGCTATAATTTTAGTACTGTATCAAAAAATGAGAGAGAAGTTACATTTTAACGGATGTTGGTCTCTTTACGGTAAAATCTATGTATCTTAATTTGATGAATGGGCATACTAGATTTTTTCGTAAATATCTTTGAAAACTTAAAATCCCTTTAAAAATTTATGTGGTTTCTTCATAACAAAGTCTAGTTAGCTAAGGATAATTTAACAAAACAGAATTAAAATGGTTGTCAGAAAAGTTGTTTTTGTGATTCTAATGAAACAGTGGAGCATTTGTTTCTTACTTATCCGTTTGCAAAGATGATACGTCTCCAACGTATCGATAATTTCTTATGTTCCATGCTACTTTATTGATGATACCTACATGTTTTATGCACATTATATGTCATATTTATGCATTTTGGAACTAACCTATTAACAAGATGCCGAAGAGCCATTCTTGTTCTGCTGTTTTGGTTTCAGAAATCCTAGTAAAGAAATATTCTCGGAATTGGACGAAACTTTCGCCCAGGTCCTATTTTTGCACGAAGCTTCCAAGACCGAGACCTAACGAAGTGGGGCCACGAGGGCCGAGGAGGCTGGGCGCGGCCAGGCCCGGCCGCGCCGACCTACCCTGGGCCCCTCGTCTAGCCCCTCGCGTTGACCCTCGCCTACAAAGTCGCGAAACCCCGGTACCGAGAGCCACGATACGGAAAACCTTACGAGACGCTGCCGAATCCCATCTCGGGGGATTGGAGATCGCCTCCGGCACCTGCCGGGAGGGGATTCATCTCCCGGAGGACTCTACACCGCCATGGTCGCCTCCGGATGATGAGTAGTTCACCCCTGGACCATGGGTCCATAGCAGTAGCTAGATGGTCGTCTTCTCCTTGTTGTGCTTCATTGTTAGATCTTGTGAGCTGCCTAACATGATCAAGATCATCTATATGTAATTCTATATGTTGTGTTTGTCGGGATCCGATGGATAGAGAGTACTATGATTATGGTGATTATCAATCTATTGTTCATGTGTTGTTTATGATCTTGCATGCTCTCCGTTATTAGTAGAGGCTCTGGCCAAGTTTTTACTCTTAACTCCAAGAGGAGTATTTATGCTCGATAGTGGGTTCATGCCTCCATTGAATGGGACAGTGAAAAGTTCTAAGGTTGTGGATGTCTTGTTGCCAGGGATAAAACATTGATGCTATGTCTAAGGATGTAGTTGTTGATTACATTACGCACCATACTTAATGCAATTGTCTGTTGCTTTGCAACTTAATACGGAGGGGTTCGGACGATAACGAAGGTGGACTTTTTAGGCATAGATGCGGTTGGATGGCGGTCTATGTTCTTTGTCGTAATGCCGGATTAAATCTCACTATATTTACCATGTCATGTATATGCATTGTTATGCCTTTCTCTATTTGTCAATTGCCCGACTGTAATTTGTTCACCCAACATGCTTTTATCTTATGGGAGAGACACCTCTAGTGAACTGTGGACCCCGGTCCTATTCTTTACATAGCATACAATCTACTTGTTTCTTGTTTTCTTTGCAAACATCTTCCACTCGATACGTTTAATCCTTTGTTACAGCAAGCCGGTGAGATTGACAACCTCACATTTCGTTGGGACAAAGTACTTGGGTTGTGTTGTGCAGGTTCCTAGTTGGCGCCGGAATCCCTGGTGTTGCGCCGCATCACATTTCGCGACCATCAACCTTCAACGTGCTTCTTGGCTCCTCGGTTCGATTAAACCTTGGTTTCTTTACGAGGGAAAACTTGCTACGTGCGCATCATACCTTCCTCTTGGGGTTCCCAACGAACGTGTGAGTTACACGCCATCAAGCTCTTTTGGCGCCGTTGCCGAACCGAAGAAAAGCTACACCACATAGAATTGCCTCCCACGGCAACTCTTTTTGGCGCCTTGCGGGGAGATCAAGACACGGTGCAAGGGGAGTCTCCACTTCTCAATCTCTTTACTTTGTTTTTGTCTTGCTTTATTTTATTTACTACTTTGTTTGCTGCACTAAATCAAAATACAAAAAAATTAGTTGCTAGTTTTACTTTATTTACTGTCTTGCTCTCCATATCGAAAACACAAAAAAATTAGTTACTTGCATTTATTTTATCTAGTTTGTTTTATTTACTGTTGCTAAAATGGCCAACCATGAAAATACTAAGTTGTTCACAAATGCAAATAATAATGATTTCCTATGCACACCTATTGCTCCACCTGCTACTACAGCAGAATTCTTTGAAATTAAACCTGCTTTACTAAATCTGGTTATGAGAGAACAATTTTCTGGTGCTAGTTCTGATGATGCTGCTGCCCATCTCAATAATTTTGTTGAACTTTGTGAAATGCAAAAGTATAAAGATGTAGATGGTGATATTATTAAATTGAAAGTGTTTCCTTTCTCATTAAGAGGAAGAGCTAAAGATTGGTTGCTATCTTTGCCTAAGAATAGTATTGATTCATGGACTAAATGCAAGGATGCTTTTATTGGTAGATATTATCCTCCCGCTAAAATTATATCTTTGAGAAGTAGCATAATGAATTTTAAACAATTAGATACTGAACATGTTGCTCAAGCTTGGGAGAGAATGAAAACTTTGGTAAAGAATTGCCCAACCCATGGACTGACTACTTGGATGATCATCCAAACCTTCTATGCGGGACTAAATTTTTCTTGCGGAATTTATTGGATTCAGCTGCTGGAGGTACCTTTATGTCCATCACATTGGGGCGGCTACAAAACTTCTTGATGATATGATGATAAATTACTCAATGGCACACGGAAAGAGCTCCACAAGGTAAGAAGGTAAATTGTTGAAACCTCTTCCTTGAGTGATAAGATTGATGTGATTATGTCTATGCTTGTGAATGGTAGATCTAATGTTGATCCAAATAATGTTCTTTTAGCTTCATTGGTTGCTCAAGAAGAAAATGTTGATGTGAATTTCATTAAAAATAATAATTTCAACAACAATGCTTATAGGAACAACTCGGTAATAACTATAGGCCATATCCTTCGCTAATGGTAATGGTTATGGTAATTCTTATGGGAATTCTTACAACAATAGTAGGAATGTACCCTCTGGTCTTGAAGCCATGCTTAAAGAATTTATTAGTACACAAACTGCTTTTAACAAATCTGTTGAGGAAAAACTTGATAAAATTGATACTATTGCTTCTAGAGTTGATAGACTTGCCTGTGTAATCTTTTAAAGTTGAAAGTTATGCCTAATAATGATATTGATAATAAGATTACTACTACAGCAAATGCCATCCAAGTTAGAATTAATGAGAATATAAGATTAATGGCTGAATTGCGTGCTAGGTGGGATAGAGAAGAAAATGAAAAACTAGCTAAAGAGAATAATGTAGCTAAAGTTTGGACTATTACCACCACTAGTAATGCTAATTCTCCACATGTTGCTGCACCTCCTACTATCAATGGTAATATAATTGGTGTTGGCAATGTTTCTACTCCTAGTGCAAAGCGTACAAAACGCTGAAATTGCTAAAGCTGCTGCTTGTGATAAAGCTGCTGAAATTTTTCCAACCTTGGGAACAATGATCCCATTGCTGTAGCTCATAATGATTTAGATTTTGATGATTGCCACATCTCTGAAGTTATAAAGTTCTTACAAAAACTTGCTAAAAGTCCTAATGCTAGTGCTATAAATTTAGCCTTTACAAAACATATTACAAATGCTCTCATAAAAGCTAGAGAAGAGAAACTAAAACTTGAAACTTCTATTCCTAGAAAGTTAGAAGATGGTTGGGAGCCCATCATTAAAATGAAATTCAATGACTTTGAATGTAATGCTTTATGTGATCTTGGTGCAAGTATTTCTGTTATGCCTAAAAAGATTTATGATATGCTTGACTTGCCACCATTGAAGAATTGTTATTTGGATGTTAATCTTGATAATGTTAAAAAGAAACCTTTGGGGAGGATTGATAATGTTCATATTACGGTTAACAATAACCTTGTCCCCGTTGATTTTGTTGTCTTGGATATTGAATGCAATGCATCTTGTCCTATTGTGTTGGGAAGACCTTTTCTTCGAATGTTGGTGTTGTTATTGATATGAGGGAAGGTAATATTAAATATCAATTTCCTCTCAAGAAAGGTATGGAACACTTCCCTAGAAAGAGAATGAAGTTGCCTTTTGATTCTATTATTAGAACAAGCTATGATGTTGATGCTTCTACTCTCGATGTTACTTGATTTGCACTTTAGCGCCTAGCTGAAAGGCGTTAAGAAAAGCGCTTATGGGAGACAACCCATGTTTTTACCTACAGCAATTTTTTGTTTTGTTGAGTCTTGGAAGTTGTTTACTACTGTAGCAACCTCTCCTTATCATGTTTTTGTGCCAAGTAAAGTTTCTATGTCAAAGTTGATGTTATATTTGGGATCGCTGCGAAACAGCATTGCTGTCTGTCACGAATCTGGGCATAATTCTCTGTAGAAAATTCGAAAAAATCTGCCAATTTACGATCCTCAGATATGTACGCAACTTTCATTAGTTTTGAGTTTTCCATTTGAGCAAGTCTGGTGCCATTTCTAAATTCGTCTTTACGGACTGTTCTGTTTTGACAGTTCTGCCTTTTATTTCGCATTGCCTCTTTTGCTATGTTGGATTTATTTCTTTGATCCACTAATGTCCAGTAGCATTATGCAATGTCCAGTGAAAATAATGATTGTGTCACCTCTGAATGTGTGAATTATTAATTGTGCACTAACCCTCTAATGAGTTTGCTTGAAGTTTGGTGTGAAGGAAGTTTTCAAGGGTCAAGAGAGGAGAATGATATACTATGATCAAGAGGAGTGAAAGCTCTAAGCTTGGGGATGCCCCGTGGTTCACCCATATTTTAAGAAGACTCAAGCGTCTAAGCTTGGGGATGCCCAAGGCATCCCCTTCTTCATCGACAACATCATCGGGTTCCTCCCGAAACTATATTTTTATTCAGTCACATCTGTGTTCTTTACTTGGAGCGTCGGTTTGTTTCGTTTTTGTTTTTGTTTGAATAAGATGGATCTAGCGTTCACTTTGTGGGAGAGAGACACGCTCCGCTGTTGCATATGGACACATGTGTCCTTAGGCTTTACTCATAATGTTCAAGGCGAAGTTTCTTCTTCGTTAATTTGTTATATGGTTGGAATTGGAAAATGCTACATGTAGTAATTCTAAAAATGTCTTGGATAATGTGATACTTTGCAATTGTTGTGCTCATGATTAAGCTCTTGCATCATATGCTTTGCACCCATTAATGAAGAAATACATAGAGCTTGCTAAAATTTGATTTGCATATTTGGTCTCTCTAAGGTCTAGATAATATCTAGTATTGAGTTTTGAACAACAAGGAAGACAGTGTAGAGTCTTATAATGTTTACAATATGTCTTTTATGTGAGTTTTGCTGCACTTGTTCATCCTTGATTTTGCTTCAAATAACCTTGCTAGCCTAAACCTTGTATCGAGAGGGAATACTTCTCATGCATCCAAAATCCTTGAGCCAACTACTATGCCATTTGTGTCCACCATACCTACCTACTACATGGTATTTCTCCGCCATTCCAAAGTAAATTGCTTGAGTGCTACCTTTAAAATTCCATCATTCACCTTTGCAATATATAGCTCATGGGACAAAATAGCCTTAAAAACTATCGTAGTATTGAATATGTACTTATGCACTTTATATTTTATTAAGTTGCGTTGTGCGATAACCATGCTGGGGAACGCCATCAACTATTGTTGAATATCATGTGAGTTGCTATGCATGTCCGTCTTGTCTGAAGGTCTATCATTTTAGTGGTTGGAGCATGCAAAATTGTTAGAGAAGAACATTGGGCCGCTAACTAAAGCCATGAACCATGGTGGAAGTTTCAGTTTTGGACATATATCCTCAATCTCATATGAGAATAATAACTTTGCTACATGCTTATGCATTTAAGAGGAGTCCATTATCTGTTGTCCATGTTGTCCCGGTATGGATGTCTAAGTTGAGAATAATCAAAAGCGAGAAATCCAAAATGCGAGCATTCTCCTTGGACCTTTGTACGGGCGGCATGGAGGTACCCCTTTGTGACACTTGGTTGAAACATGGCATGCGAAGACCGGTAGTCCAAGTTAAGTAGGACGAGGTGCGGGCACTATTAGTATACTATGCGTGAGGCTTGCAACTTGTAAGATATAATTTTCATAACTCATATGCTTTATTACTACCGTTGACAAAATTGTTTCATGTTTTCAAAATAAAAGCTCTAGCACAAATACAGCAATCGATGCTTTCCTCATTGAAGGACCATTCTTTTACTTTTATTGTTGAGTCAGTTTACCTATCTCCTTCCACCTTAAGAAGCAAACACTTGTGTGAACTGTGCATTGATTCCTACATATTTGCATATTGCACTTATTATACTACTTTATGTTGACAATATCCATGAGATATACATGTTATAAGTTGAAAGCAACCGCTGAAACTTAATCTTCTTATGTGTTGCTTCAACACCTTTACTTTGATTTATTGCTTCATGAGTTAACTCTTATGCAAGACTTATTGATGCTTGTCTTGAAGTACTATTCATGAAAAGTCTTTGCTATATGATTCAGTTGTTTACTCATGTCATTACCTTTGCTTTGATCGCTGCATTCATTACATATGTTTACAAATAATATGATCAAGATTATGATGGCATGTCACTTGAAATTATCTTTGTTATCGTTTTACCTGACGAGAGAACTAAGCTTGGGATGCGATACGTCTCCAACGTATCGATAATTTCTTATGTTCCATGCTACTTTATTGATGATACCTACATGTTTTATGCACATTATATGTCATATTTATGCATTTTCTAACTAACCTATTAACAAGATGCCGAAGAGCCAGTTCTTGTTTCTGCTGTTTTGGTTTCGAAATCCTAGTAAAGAAATATTCTCGGAATTGGACGAAACTTTCGCCCGGGGTCCTATTTTTGCACGAAGCTTCCAGAAGACCGACCCTAACAGTGGGGCCACGAGGTGGCCGAGGCTAGGCCGCGCGGCCCAGGCCGCCGCGACCTACCCCTGGGCCTCGTGTGGCCCTCGCGTTGACCCCGCCAAAGCTTCCGTCGCGAGCCCCGGTGCAAGGCCACGATACGGAAAACCTTACGGAGACGCCGCCGCCGTCCCATCTCATGGAGATCGCCTCCGGCACCCGCCGGAGAGGATTCATCTCCCGGAGGACTCTACACCGCCATGGTCGCCTCCGGAGTGATGAGTGAGTAGTTCACCCCTGGACCATGGGTCCATAGCGGTAGCTAGATGGTCGTCTTCTCCTTGTTGTGCTTCATTGTTAGATCTTGTGAGCTGCCTAACATGATCAAGATCATCTATATGTAATTCTATATGTTGTGTTTGTCGGGATCCGATGGATAGAGAGTACTATGATTATGGTGATTATCAATCTATTGTTCATGTGTTGTTTATGATCTTGCATGCTCTCCGTTATTAGTAGAGGCTCTGGCCAAGTTTTTACTCTTAACTCCAAGAGGGAGTATTTATGCTCGATAGTGGGTTCATGCCTCCATTGAATGCTGGGACAGTGACAAAAGTTCTAAGGTTGTGGATGTCTTGTTGCCACTAGGGATAAAACATTGATGCTATGTCTAAGGATGTAGTTGTTGATTACATTACGCACCATACTTAATGCAATTGTCTGTTGCTTTGCAACTTAATGGAGGTTCGGACGATAACACGAAGGTGGACTTTTTAGGCATAGATGCGGTTGGATGGCGGTCTATGTTCTTTGTCGTAATGCTTAAATCTCACTATATTTACCATGTCATGTATATGCATTGTTATGCCTTTCTCTATTTGTCAATTGCCATTGTAATTTGTTCACCCAACATGCTTTTATCTTATGGGAGAGACACCTCTAGTGAACTGTGGACCCGGTCCTATTCTTTACATAGCATACAATCTACTTGTTTCTGTTTTCTTTGCAAACATCTTCCACTCGATACGTTTAATCCTTTGTTACAGCAAGCCGGTGAGATTGACAACCTCACTGTTTCGTTGGGACAAAGTACTTGGGTTGTGTTGTGCAGTTCCTAGTTGGCGGAATCCTGGTGTTGCGCATCACATTTCGCGACCATCAACCTTCAACGTGCTTCTTGGCTCCTACTGGTTCGATTAAACCTTGGTTTCTTTCTGAGGGAAAACTTGCTACTGTGCGCATCATACCTTCCTCTTGGGGTTCCCAACGAACGTGTGAGTTACACGCCATCAAAAGATAGTTTGGCGCATGATATATTTTTCTTATAATATTCCGTCCCCTAGCAATATTAATAGTATGTTTGACAACTGGTTAAATGGAGTTAGCAAAATTGATAAGGCTAGGATACGAATTGGTATCTCAGCCTTATGTTGGTCTATTTGGACATGTCAAAATGACATGGTTTTTAACAAACAGAAGTCTATCAATTTCTTGTAGGTTATTCGTCGAGCTGCGCAATGGTTTCAATTATGGGCGTTCCTACTCTCGTAGGATCAACGAGAGGACATGGTTCCTGGATGCAACCGGCTCCTGATGGTTGCTCTGGACTTTTTTTTCCATGCTACTGGGTGGCGACACATTGGTATATTTATCAAATGGATAGCCTCTTTATATGTCTCAACTTTCTTTGGTTGATTCATGTATCGATCTCGTCTGATCCATGATTGTAAACTTCTGATTACCTCATACTTTAAACCTTTTTAATAAAGAAAAGGCCGTGTGCATCAATTGATGCACAGTCTCGGGTGAGGCTCCCGTTTCGGAAAAAAATTGCATTGCAATCTTGAAAACTGTACTACTGCTCTACGCAATAGAGAGCCGAATATGATACGAGATATTTCTTAGCACATCGAGCTCCGGGACATTTAGGAAGGGGGCATCCTGAATATTCCTAGTTTGCCTTTGGGCCTTTGCAAATTTTTTTTTGGTTGAGGGTGATGTATGTGTGTGTTGCAAATTCTATTGCAAAACAAGAGGCAAATATATAAGCATTGTGTACATATAAGTAAACTTAACAAGTGTTAGGTGTCAACTGTCCTAGAAAATAATATGGTTATCTCTAAACCGAAAATTTATTGTGAGTTCATATGGTAGGAACTAAAACCAAGTTGTTGTATATCTGCAATTTACTTCTTCTTTTTTGGAAAAAAAAAGAGTAAGGCTGGGTGATGCATCCAAGCAATTTTACGGACTATTGGTGTTAAACAAAGTTCCATTTGTTACCAAAGTCCTTAGTTGGAATTCGAGAAGTTATATACGATCTAGTTTCACTCATCGCCAAGCTAGGCAGCATGTGATCCTTTTGCCTAAACACCCATCGAACGTGTCGGTAGAAAAAGAGGTGGATGGATAGTGGTAGAAGGGACGCGTTCATTTTCGTGCAACCCCACGAAAGCGCATGGGTGCACCGCGACCCACGTCTAGCACTATCCACCTGCGAACGGTCCGCTAGCAGCGAGAGCCACGAGAATCGAGCGGCCGCGTGAATTTTCCCGTAGGATATTTGCGCGAGCCAGAAAAGCGCACCGGCGAAAAGCGAGGGAAAAAAGTACTCTCCGACGTGGCACCTCCGCCTCGCTCTGAGTCAGTGGAGCAAGCAGCATGTGGCTGGGGCTGGGTGGGCAAGTTTTCGGTGCCAACCCAACATGTGGACACGGATCGCCCAGCCGGAGGAGGAGGAAAAAAGTGCAGTAAACAGCTGGGGTCCACCAGGAGATGGGACCTACGGTGCTCGGCCAGCATGGTGGCTTTGAAGTGTCGACAAAGCGATGGGATAGGGCCCACCTCCCCTGCGCTTTTTCTAGCAGATCCATCTATCCAAGCAGTGAAGCGCAGGGTCCCCATCCTGGCGCTCCGATAGTTTTTGTGGACCCGAATATCTGCATTTGCTGGAGGAGGGAAATTACAGTTTTGCAGCCTCGAAGGAGTCAATTCGAGAGGTAGACGGAGTCAGAATGGCTTGTGCGATCTGGAGAAGAGATATTTGTTCCCAGATCAAGCTCCAAGATATTTCACAGGGGAGCTCCTTGATATTTCTGGTTATCCTTTTTCTTTTTTGCTTCTTTTAGGTTGTGAAGTTGATATTTCGGACCCTCCCACTTTATCTTATGATGGCAAAACAGGAGGCAAATATCTAAGCACTGTACGCATAGAACCAGACTTAAGCCCATGTACAATGAGAGATGTTTAGTGGACTATTTAGGAAAAGAAAGCAAATATTTTTTAAGCAGTGGTGCTTATTTGTACATGAGAGGTTCCTAGTTGGACAGACGCCTGGTACAAATAATCATCAATGTTTAAACAAACTGGTCTATTTTTTCTAAGCACCCCTTTCAACACCTGCCATTAATTATGCGTGTGATGTACTGTAAAGGGGAACCACGGCCATGGATTATAGACTTGATTTTTAGGGAAGAACCCAAATGAAAAACCTTACATGTTACTTGTATGTTCTTTGATTGATGCATATGATTATAGGGGTGCCTTGATGGCTTTGACGATGTTGCGTAGCTAGGGTTTCTGGTTCGTTGTTCTAGTGGTGGTTGAGGTCGTCCTCTCTGGCGATCCCTCCTAGCCCTTATAAAGGGATTGATTTTTGAGAAATCAAATTCAGCCTATGTCTCATGTATCGTTTGCACGTCGGTTTACAAGTTAGATACAAACTCTATTGTTCTTTGACTTGGGCATTGTCTTGCCTCATACGCTAGGTTCCTAGGCTTCGGCTCCGCCAATACTTCTTAGGCTTCGTGGCTTTTGGTTGGACCGCACCAAGGTGGATACTCGATAGGGTGTGCCCACATCAAACGTTCCGTGATTACTGCCGTATGTGAAGCGGTTATTTACTATGCTTCAATTTTAATAGTCTATTGTTCGGCATCCTGCTAGAACATGTAATGTTGAGACTGTGTGGGAGGTCATGAATGTTTGTGTGATCATGCACAACAAAAACGTTAAGGATGGTAGCATCTTTAACGATGGGTGCCAATTTCATGGTGAATTAGCTAAGCCATAGTATGTGGCATCATCGCTTGAGTAGCTCCACCATGTGGATTATGAGATCCATGATAACCACGCTCACCATCAACCTTTAAGTCTTAAACAGATTTAATTGAGTATATGTGGGCACATGTTGGAAACCGGTAATCATCGTCTCTCATTTTATTTATTTTTATTTTTTCGATAAAGGGAATATATTAATATCAAAAAGATACCAATTACACCCAGCCTCTGCAACAACGCACCACCCTAATGGCACTACGGATGCACACAGCCAAAAAAGGAAAAGAAAACTAAGAAACAAAAGTCCCGCTACATCTCGGGCCTAACAACAATACATCCACCGCCAAGACAATACCAAAATACGAGACTCTCCAAAACGCCTCCAAGAAGGGAACAGTGCTCTAACACCGTCGTCGCCCGATCAACGATCTTAGGTTTTCACCCGAAGATAGTCCCGCTCTCAAAACAATACCTCCAACAAGGTCATTGCCAGGCACAACCGATTAAGGCGGACCTTGGGTTTCATCTGAAAGGTAGGACTCGAACTTCACTGTGTTGTCACCCTTTCATCTTTTTGGTGGCGGAACACCAAGCAAGCCCCTCAACAGCGGAGACTTGAACCTCCCTTAGCTAGTC
Source organism: Lolium multiflorum (assembly GCA_030979885.1). Lineage (NCBI taxonomy): Eukaryota > Viridiplantae > Streptophyta > Magnoliopsida > Poales > Poaceae > Lolium > Lolium multiflorum. Next base: position 191,386 of record JAUUTY010000481.1, read on the forward strand.
CTCCTCCGGCCTTCATGAACTTCTCTTCTTCCGACTTTCATCATGGATCCATAGTCACTTGATGTCAACACAAAAAGAGCTTCGCGCCGCTCCCTCCAGAACCAATCGGTCGGAATAAAAGCATGGGTGCGCACGGCCGACCACCGATCCGACAAACTCCGGGCAAAAACTTACATTCGCGGCGGAGCCCGGAACTCAACACTCCGGCTAGATCACGAGTCCAGCCTCCGGTAGGTCTTCCTCTTCACGCAAGAGAGACCCTAGGACCACCGCCTTCAGGTCGGACCCCACGTCGGCGACCATCCGGGTTGGCCATTCCAACCCTTCACCGGCGACTCCGTCGCCGGCTTCCATCATCTCCATCTCGCCGCCGGAACGGTGATAGATCGATAGATCCACCACCACCAACAGGCCCTCTCGGCGAAGAGGGCCACCTCCGCGTCGTACCGAGGCTGCTGCCGGGGCGACTCGTGTCGCGGGTGAAGCCGAGATCGCCTCCACTCACCGGCGAGAGGCGGGGAAAATGGCGCAGCCATGGGCCGCCGTCGCCACGCGGCCCTGGGTCTGCGGAGGCCGACGGGAGGAGGAGACCGCGAGCAAGCCGTCGCCGCACATCCCAACCGCGGGTCGATCCACCGGGGAGAGCCGGGAGAAGGGGCGCGGCGCAGACCCCCCCCATCCGCGCGTCCGCCGTGCTCGAGAGAGGAGATCGGCCGCCGTCCACCATGCGTCGACGAGGAGGGCCCCGCCGCCATGCCCCGTGGGTCTTTGCCCCGGCGGCGCTACCGGCGGCGGCGGTTAGGGCTGGGAGGCTGGGGTGCGGGAGGCTGGGGTACGTACGTACGGGAGGCAGGATGGTGTAGTAAATAATATGCCTAAAACCTCTCTAACTGAGTCCAAGAATATCATTTATTTTTATTTGCTTGTGAATTATATTTGATTGTGACCTATGTTGATTATTTGGTTGTAAACTATCTAAATTTATTTAGTTTTAAACTTTATAATCGTTTTTATACATTCTAATTTAATGAAATGAAAAAAAAAGAGTAAAAATGGCTAGTGCCGATCAGATGGGTATGGCCGTCAGGTTTATCTCCAAAGAAATCAGTGGAGCACCAGAGTTTTAATCTATCCATAAAGATCTATCTACAGACCAACCAAATAAAGTAATTTTCATCTGATAATGTACGAAATCGATCAGTCTGCTGCAGATCATTGCTCCACTCACTCCTCCTCGATCGAGAACGAAGAGAGTAGCGTCAGGATGTGGCTGGGAATATTTCTAGAGCAACCCGCAAGCGGTGCCCAACCCACTCTCCACGAGCATGTGGAGGAGGATAGCCCGGTTCTGTGCAATAAACAATGGAGTTCCACGTGGGAGGTGACAGCTGCCGCGGTGCTCACACAACTTCGACCTGTCGAAAAAGCGAGAGGAGGGCCCACCACCACTGCGCTTTTCTACCTATCCATCCGAGCAGTGCCGTCCCGGAGCCTCTGATATTTGGGGAGCCGAATATGTGTTTTTCTGCTTGGGGTAGGCAACTCAGTTTTGGGGGGAATTAATTCCAGAAGTAGACAGGGCCTTGTCGACCTGATAAAGAGATACGTACATCTCCCCAGAGCCAGCTCCATGATATTTCTGGAGGACGGGAGCTAGTACAAGATATTTCGTGGTTTCCCTTTTCGCTTTTTGCTTGTTTTGAGGCTTGTGAAGCGCTGGAAGCTCATGTTCTCGCACCACTTTATCATCTGACAGAAGAGGACACAAATATCTAGCACCTGTTACCTGTATTATGCATGTAACCATAATTAACGAGCGTCCATCCGATCCTTGGAATAATTATGCATAGTGTAAAAGTTATTTACTACTCCTTCCGGAAATGCTTTTGTAAAAAAAAATACCTTGTTTTATATTTAACCAGACTCAATGTTGCAAAGTTTTATCATCATCTACAGTACGAAATGCATACACTATTAAATTATGTTTCAAGATCGTCTGTATTTAATGTATACTTGATCAAAAAATCTGATTCCATCTAAAGATAATAATAAAATGCCAGGTAATTCATACAAGTGGGAGTATAGCTTCGGAGATGTAAATAGAAGAGTGCACGAGTAACCAGCGGTAAGGACTAAGCTAAAAGATGCACGACTCAATTGCTGATTTTTCATAGACAGGAAACTAGGTACCCCCTATTTATTTATTGTCCTGGTATATGTAACTTGGTCGACCCAATGGAATGATTCCTCGGAAGGCTAAAGATCAGCAAATATCCTTTGAAAAGATCGTGTACCGCTTTATTGTTGCTTTTCGCATAGTAGATTTTTATTCGCTACCAGCATCGTCAGCTGACATTTGAGAGGTTCTCAGATCTAGTTCCGCTCGTCGACAAGCTAGGATGCCACTGATATTTTGCCAAGTAATACTAGGATGACTAAGGCTGCCCTTAGTGGGAGTATTCATGCGTATCATGTTGATACAAAAAGCTGACGCAACACAAAGATAGATTGATGAATACATAGGTGGCATCATGAGACTATATCGTGTCCTAGCACATAGAACTATTTGCTAACAACTACATTATGTGCACAAATTTGCATTTCTATTTTGCAAACAAATAAATATGATATCACCATGATAATGTACTCCTCGCTATGACCAGTTTAACACTCATCAGACGTGTTAGTAAATCACGCACACACGGCACTCAAAAAGCGAAAAGAGACGGATAGATAGAGCAGACGACGAGAGAGAGGACCATCCATTCATTTTCGTGCAACCCCACGAAAACATCCAGCTGTGACCCGCAAGCTGCCGCTCCACTACCAAACAAGCAAACGGGCAGGTGAAGCAGCGATAGCCACAAGAATCGAGCGGCCCGCAGATTTTTCGTGTAGGATATTTGCGCGAGTCAGAAAAGCGCACCGCCAAAAGCGTAAAGCGTGGAAAAATCCACTCCGACGTGGCGCCCCCGCCCTCGCCCTTTTTCTCCTCCCCGCCCGCCCTTCTGGTCGACCGCACGCCTCATTTCTTGCAGACTCTCCTCTCTTCTTCTTGCTTTGCTCCTCCTCCTCCTCAGCAGATAGCATCAGCTACTGGGAAAGATAAAATCAGGAGTTGGTGATTTTGTTTCTCTTCTTTGTCGTGTTAAGTCGTCGAAGCGAGATTTGGCAAAGCTGCTATACTTCGGTTCAGGAATCTGAAGATATGGCTCGATTTCAGGTAATTCCTCGTCTTTTGTTCGTCTGTGTTCTTTCTGGATCGTTTGGTGGATCGTGGAGTAAAACGCATCCATGGGACTTTGCTTCACGGCAAACTAGTGGTTCCCCGAAAGTAACTAAAACAACCCAAGCCGAAAATTGATGCTCAGATCTTATTTCGCCTACTCGAAATTTAGTCTAACAAAACCATCCCCTTCTCCTCGTGAAGGAAACCGTCGCGAGTCATGATCAAGACATCATGGGAGATCTGAGGAATCCCAGCGAGATGGACACGCTCGCCGGAGCGCGATTCCCCAAGGCGCGGAAGCCGTACATGATAACGAAGCAGCGGGAGAAGTGGACGGAGGAGGAGCACAAGCTCTTCCTGGAGGCCATGCAGCTCCACGGCCGCGCCTGGCGACGCATACAAGGTTTGTTTCCTGTTTCCTCGTCACCAAAAAGCTCCTCTGATATCTGAGTAAACTTGGGCCTTTATCTGACAAACGGATATTTTTCCCGACTGCAGAGCACATAGGCACCAAGACGGCGGTGCAGATCAGGAGCCACGCGCAGAAATTCTTCTCCAAGGTCATCCGAGAGTCGTCCGGCGAGAGCTCCGGCGCCGGCGCCGAGGCGCCGATCCAGATCCCGCCGCCGCGGCCCAAGAGGAAGTCGGTCCACCCGTACCCGTGCAACCGGAGGAGCGCCCCGGGGAAGCACGCCCACGCGCTCCCACGGCTCGAGAAGCCCGACCGGCAGGTGCAGTCCGTGTGCGAGCAGGGGAATGGCTCGCCGACCTCTGTGGTCACCGCGTCGCAGATAGGCTCTGAGTGCTCCGACAGCGATACGTCCACGATTGACATCGAAGAGAGGTGCCCCACGCCAGGCGTAGACACCGCTGAGGTTGCTGCGCAAGTCCCACCAACCGATGTTCGTCAGGTACTAATCCTTGCTGACATGATACTCTCCCTGCAAAGCATATTTTCTTTTTTCTTTATATCTTCCTAGGATAGGCACCCGTATGAAAATATCAACAAGATAGTAACTCTTCGATTGTTGACAGCGATCTTGGTACTATCTTATAGGTAAAAAAATAGGATATCTTCAACTATAGTAATTATTGAAAGTGTTTCTTTAGTAACACCAGTATTGACAGTGATTTTGTTGCTTGACGATATGATCTATAGTTGACAACTTGACACAACTGTTAACTTCTCTGTTCTGATGAACTCTTAAATTATGTGTTTCAGGGCAGTACTTCTTCAGAAGAAGTGGTGTGTGGCACATCTGAAGCTCCGCAGATCAAGCTATTCGGGAAGACAGTTGCGGTGAACAATACGCACCAGCAGGCAGAGCCCAGCACGGGCAACCTGCAAGCTGTCGCAGATATGGAATTGGATACTTCAGCTGAGACGCCCACCAGTGGAGCTGGGAACCTCTCTTCCCCTGGCGCACCACAAGCAAACGCATGGAGCCCATGGATGGCCAACGCGCAGCAGTTCATGTATTATGTTCCTCAAGGGGCAGTTTTCTTCAGCTACAACGGTGGGAGCGTGCCCCAGCCTTCCGAAGCTGAGAACAAGCAGAGGGAAGCATCAAGGGCGGAGTCGAACACGGCCTCCACCAGCGTGCCTGAAACAACAACCAGGAATTCTGCAGAATCATGCACTGAAGCTGACGGCGGTGATGACAAAATGGCACCTGCTGCAGGTTTCAGAAAATTTGTTGCCCCGAGTGCAGTCCACCAACGAGGGTTCATGCCATACAAGAGGTGCGCAGCTGAAAGAAAGGTGCTGCAGCCTCAGGCCGTGAGCGAGGAGGCGGATGGAGAGATGACGAGATTGTGCCTGTAAAGAAAGGTCACAGCGCTACCATAGATGGCGATGATGCTGAGCGCAGATGACTAGAACTGATGGAATACTGCACAGAGGGCCTTCCTTCTGTTGCTCATGAGGGCATACTGAAACCAGCCAAGCCACACTGATCTTTCATAAATGGAAGAACAGTTGTGGATCCTGTGTTTTCATACTTCTTCATGGAGCGACTGTAATTTTGTCCCAACAGTAGAGGTTGAAGCTAAACGGTGGCCTATATAGTTGTAGTAGGACCGAGCTGATGTAAATTATGCAGCTCATATTTGTAAATTAATGACATGGCAGCAGAACATAGATGCTGCAAAGCCTTCTTCAGTTATATGCTTTTGACAGATGAACAAGTCACAAGGCTGAACCCAATTCTGCGAGACAAAAATAAGTCGACTTATATTTCTACCTGTCGTGCTAAGATGCTGCGATGTGCTAGATGAATTGTATGAGAGGCAACTAACTGGCTGTTAAGTGTTAAGCCATTTGCCTATCAGTTGGATGAACGTTCAGACCTGATGTGTTCTTCAGAGCTCAGCCCTTGGATGTGCAGCCTCGACTAGAGATAGGTACCACTGGATCAAGGAAGCGTGTCGAGATGCCGACCACTGACGTGCAGCCGAGGCCCTAGAGGCGACACGGCAAGGGAGGCGCTCGGTGGGCGGAAGCAGGCGGCGGCGGAGAGATGTCGCCGCATTGCAGGACCCGGCGACCAGACTATGCGGGTGCCGGGCACGGATTAGGTCGCTAGAGAGACGTCGACCCTTCTGGAAGGAACGGCGGTGAGGGTAACGCTGGAGTCGACGACGACGCGGTCGCTCGCCATTGCTGTAGCCTCTGTGGTTTATGTTCTGCGTCTGATTTCTGTGGCGTGTCCTCCGCGGCTCCGCCATAACAGAAACCGTATCCTCACCAACAGAGCTTTCTCTGCGAAGCTATTCAATTCAGAACGGATCTGATACCAGCTTTGCTTCTTTCATCAGGATCATCAATTGCAAATCGACATCCCAACCAGGAACACAAAGGGAGCCTTAGATTTAACCATCGTGTCCTCATGGCATTACCATCAAACCTATCTGAATCTGCAACTACACCCCAGTTTAAAGGTGATACCAGAATGCCACCCAGTCACTTCTTCCCGACGGAAGGATATCTAGAGTAAGTTTTAACTGCCCATTGTGCAAAGCAAAAGGTAGATTAGATCACTTGGTAGCTTACAAAATTTCACCTGCTACTTGATGAAGACTGTTTGCTACTAGTTCAGTTTGCTCAGTTAACATTGGTAGCATCGGGTTAGCCCTGTACAATTCTTGTGCCGGTCACCGTTAAGTGTGGTTCAGGGGTGGTGTTTCCAATTGCTCAATGCTGTACTTTGCATATACCCTACTCTTGTTCTCTTCCCACCAGCGTTGAGCTTCCTTCTCTCCAAAATGCTTCCGACTGCACAACCAAGAACCGAGGTTATCGTACAAGAAAATGGACATGTGATCAGCAACAGCAACAGCAACAAGTAAGGCCTAATGGAGCTCACCTGAATCTCATTCGCCTTATGTCTTTCTTTCCGCCTGCGGATACAGCAAGTGTGACATACACTCCTCGTTCAATCTGCTCAACCACACCGTCAACTGGAGTGGCTGTGGAATCTGCTTCCGTGGTATAACCATCACTGTCAATTATTCTGGCAATATTCCGATGATCTGGTGATGGTGATTGTCCTGGGATGCTATTAGGTGCGACCTTTGAGTCAGATTGCTGGCAAACTGAAAGTTTCTCTGACAAGGCATTGCACTGCATAGTTTACAACAGTCAAACCAGTCATATATCAAGGGGGAGTGATCCATGATGCAGCGTATTAGCTGTTTGTTACTGGAAAACATACTAACAATACGGTGTTATGAGATTACATGGAGCTCGTACCTGATTAGTTAGAACCTTTATGATATCTTTAGCAGCCTTAGACTTTGCAACCTCATCTCTAACAATTAACCATGTTTCATCAAGTTTTTGTTTGTACACTTGAGCTATAAGATTTTTCTGCTGGCATTGCTCTGCAAGAGCAGTTACCTGCTTGAACAGCAATATGAACATTAGCTATCTTCAGTTCTCAAAGAGAGAAAAGATTATTCTGATCAACGATAAATGAATTACCTGTGAGCGAAGCTGCTTTATTTCCTCTGTGAGTATCATATTCATCATATCCAGGTCCTCTCTCTGGCTATCAGTAGACCGTCGCAAATAGTTACCTGCCTTCAGCCCTACAGAGTTTTGCATTCTTTGCGAGAAAGAGACACCACAAATCTCACTATTTGATATCCGCTGATGTTGAAAAATTTCTTGTGCAGATATAAATTGAGCAGGACACTCAACTTGCCCCCATCTCTGAGTTGTTACTTGAGTTGGAATGGCAGAGTCCACATTTCTCTGATTGGAACCTTGTACCAAAGTCATCTTTTCTACAATGAGGTTTGCTTCCTTGAATAAACGTGATAGCTTAGGTGTATATGCCTTTATTTCTGCTTTAAACATTTCTCCTTTACTAATCTTTGGTTGCTGCCTGACTTCGCTAGAATTTATGGCTTTCTCCAGTTGACGGAAACACAAATCACAGACACGATACCTTCTGTTCTTGTCCGGTGCAACTGCTGCATTTGCTATCTTGTTAGTACTGCAGGAATTGCAGAACATGGAACCACAGTTATAGCAGTTGTGTTTTTTCCTAGTAAAACCAAAAGCCATCTTGCATCCACTGCATATGGGTTGGTCCTTCACTGAGATACCCTTATGCAAACAGATTGCAGCACTAAAATTGGGGCCACAAGCTATACTCTGAACATGCCTACCTTCTAATGCCTCTACTAAAGTAGGAGAACTCCTATTATCATAGTCGCCTAAACCAAGTTGTCCATCCGAGCCTTTACCCCAGGTAAAAACCTTTCCATTCATAGTCAACGCAGCTACGTGGGAAGAACCAGATGATATCTCTCTAACAAACTCGTTCTTGAGTACTCCTTCAACAATACAAACAGATTCACCATCTGTGTGTGGGTTCCCTAATTGTCCATGCTTGGAACTTCCCACAGTAAATACCACACCGGTAGAAGTAAGCACAACAGTCAGAGCCATCCCACAGGATACCTGAACAAAATCATAACTGGTGAGTGAACTGACGTATGTTGGTACAAGCTTCATTTTTTTGTCAGCATGACCCAGCTTCCCTTTATCTGCATCTCCCCATGTGAACAGATTACCGCTTGGAGTGTTGCACTTGAAACTGCTCATTACTTCAACAATGGCAGCTGTATGCCATGGCCCGCATGCTGCAGATTTCACTCGTAACCCTTTCAATGACTCTACTTCTTTTGGTCTAGCAATTCCTTGTGTATCCCCATGCCCAAGAACACCAAATGTTCCATCTCCATATGTGAACAGCTGACCAGAAGATGCTATAATAGCAGTGTGCCACTCGCCACAAGCAATTTTCGACACTGAAATGTTGTCAATAGGACCAAACAATTTATGGGGAAACCAGTTAGCCAAGCTATGAGCTCCTTCACCACATTCAAAAAGTTCACCAGAAACCGTGACTGCACAGGTGTGCTTTGATCCAAATGCAACAGCCTTTACATGTACAGAGGCAAGAGACTCGACTATTCTAGGACACGAGACATTGTCATTTACTTTGTGTCCCAGTCTCCCACTAGTCTCCTTACCCCAGGAGAAGACCTCACCTTGCTTAGTGATTATGGCCGCACGATTCTCCCCACAAGAAATGCTCTGTACATCAAGCATTTTGGCTGATTCCACTAACCTTGGGACAGCCTTTGAAATATCTTCACTGCCTGACATACTGTCAAGAACACTGCCCCAGAGAAAAACATCCTTCAGAGAATCCAATCTGCATGCTACCCGAGGCCCTTCGAATGTTTTCAGTTTAGGTGTTTGAGCAACTATCTGTGTCTTATGTCTGTTAGCAACCAAAATATCCTTCAGCCCAGGTCTGACAGGATTTGCCACTTTGGGAGTAAGCCTCTCCAGGTAGGAGTCTATGTCAGAAAAAGTTCGCTGTCTTTGGTAAAATAAGGCTTCCGAACAATCAAGATAACCACCAAAGAAATCTTTCTGTGTCACCTTAGGACTCATAGTAGATGGATATACCTTCAAGAAGAAATTCATTGAACGAACGATTAATCCCAAGAATATTACAATTTGACTGAAAACATCCAACATTTCATAACAAAATCCATGGATCAGCAATGCTCATGTACGTAAGAGCTAACCTGTCTGAGCCTCGGTGTGTCGTACACGGCTGATAGCTTGCTCTTTCGCTGAATATAGCTACGGGGAGTACTTGCACAACTGGCCATCTGTCTACTGCTCTTTGATCCAACTGATGAAGCTGGACTATAAGGACATGATATCAAGGCTGTCAAGCCAAGATGCCAGCATTCAGCTTGATCTCTATCTCTGCAGATCTGGGTCAACATGATACTAGTGAGGAACAATGGACATTGAAATCTTTTTACAAGCGAACAGACATAATATCCAGCAAGAGATATACCAAGTCGAGCGAGCACTCGCCGTTTCTGTGTATAAGTGACAAGGATTGATGTTCCTTCTCAGGCCAGCGCTGACGCTGGAAGTTTACCTGTAGAACACTGAAGTCGTTACAGCTAGCAGTTTTATGCGATGAGTAACAAACATACTAGTAATAAACTTTGTCAGGGTGGAAGGAACTGCATACGGTTTTCTGTCCAAGAATTACTGCTGACACGGAATTTAAGCTCAGCTGCTTTTCCCTGTCTTTGGAGTACCATACCAATGTAGTCTCATCCTGCAAGGGGAAGAAAACAGCTTTGTTATGGCTGGAGCTTGAAGATGGATCGGTATTCAATGGTACTCTAGCTATTAGGTGCAGACTGGTATATCAACCATGAATTAATTGCCTATTGTCCAAGAAAAATCATGAAATTGATTGCCGGTGAAACTCATGAAAAGCCCAATAAGAGCTTCAAATTTATGTAGTTCCAGTGTCAAAAAACAGTGTCCAGGGAAGGTAACTAGTAGTCGAGTAACTGTATAAATGATAAATCTGTAGTTGCCTGAAGTACTCACAGGAGATAGCCTGAATGGACAGAACTGGGGCTTTCCTCTCTTGCCACACTTGAGGAGATGCGCGCCCTTCTTGAGAGCAATAATGGCCTGGATAATAGAAAAAAAACTGAAGGGTCAGATCACATTCTTGGCTCATGCTACCCTGGAATATGGAAGTTGCAGCAGATGATTAGATTCAGGAAGCCGGGCAGTACAGATGAATGCATTTCCCTAACACCACCACCAGAAAAGTAAAGTTGCAAAAAGAATGGTGAAAGTACAGATGAAGCAAAAAAAGAATAGCAAATCCGTATGAATCGGTTCAGATCAAGAATAACCCAAAATAATTTGAGAAATGGATTGCCGAGAGGATTGAAGCTGCAAGAAAGCTTGAGAAGATGGAAGAAGTTTTGACAGACCTGCTCGACGCCTCTAGTTGGCATCCGCCCGTCAAAGCTCCCGGCCATTGTAGGGGCGCAGAGGAGGATGAAGAAGGTCCAGATCAAGCGAGCAGACGGCAACAACTAGGATTTGGGTGGAGCAGCTAGCATTCGTCTGCGCAGCGCGACAATACGAAAGATGGCAGTGAAGCGAATGGTAGAAAATGTAGAATACTGGCAAAGGAGGATGGAAGAAAAGGAGGAAAAATATGGGACAAAGGGTAGAAAAAGGAGAGCCGTGTCTCTTGCAGAAGGCGAGCTGCAGCAGTTGAGCGACCTGAACAGTAACACAGAGGGAGAGGAAGAGGGAGAGAGAGGTGTTGATGCGTTGGCAGTTGTGCTTGGGTAGCAGAAGGTGACAAAGGGGAGCAGAAATGTGCTCGTTGGCCTGGCATCTACTGTAGAGGCCATCTACTCGTTCAGCAATAAGAGCATCTCCACTCGTCCCCACGAGTTTTTCTCGACGGCGTCATCGGTTCGATTCGCCGGTTCCTCGTTTCGTCCGGGTGGGCCTAGTTTCATCCGGCGATCCACGCCATCCCGGCCCCGGGGGCTCGGGGACTCGGACGAAAGCAGCGCGAAATACAGGAAACTTCCGCGCGTCGGTGGCCCCAACTTGTCGGCGAGAGAAACCGATCGTCGTCCTCATCGCATCGTCTTCCGCGCGGTAAAAGCCTACCGCCGGTCTGCATTCGCCGTCCACGCGGCGAGTTAATGTCGTCGTCCGCGCACGCATCGTCTTCGCGCACTCCACGCGGTCAAAGGCTGCCGCCGGTCAGCTCGCCGCGGACCGCGTCGCACTCCGCGCGCATTAATCCCGTGCCGGCCGCGGGGCGCGAGGAGGCGGAGCGACGGCGGCTTGGACTGGCCGCCGCGGCGCCGCCGCGGCTACGTCGCATCGGCGCGCTACCGCCGTCTGCGACACCTCCTTCCGGCGTCGTTGTCCCCGTCGTCGACCTCGAGTCCTCCTCCGACGATATGTACAAGCCATCCGGGTGGTGGGGAGACGCCGCGCAGCAGCCAAGCCGCGCGGCGAAGGACGGCAGCTCCGGCAGCGGCAGGCGACTACGGTGTTCTACGCCATTTAGGCATGTAGATCGCCGTGTTTTAGAATTAGCATTTGCATTCCCCTAGCCGATTCGAAATATAGTCGTCGGCCTCTATGTATGAACTCCGCCGTTATATGATAAATATCATTAAATTTAGTCTATATTCACTGTTTTTAGCGTAGTTTGTCAAGTTTCCGTTTTCAAATTCGCCTCGTCGACTTCTGGGCACGCGGTGGGAAACTACTCCCCACGTCAAATCTTCCTCCAATCCGGACGAAAAATTCGCCGGATTTGGGCGTGGGGAGCGCCAACGAGTGGGGATGCTCTAATGGAGTCGTCCAAGAAGAATCCAACAAGCTAAAGAACACGACTAAACACTACCACGTTGAACAATGCGTCGGTTTTGGCGATGAGCACGATTGAATAAACACATCGGCTTAGTTTACGGTTAACAATGCATTATATAGGTTCTACATGTGCTAACCGTGAGGGTGTAGCTGCTACGGATCGACGCTGGTGGATGGTAAATTTGTGTGGGACGATGGCACGGGACGACGGGGGTTGGTTTGCAAACCTAAAAGTTATTAAAACGAACACGGCTGATTCAGTTGAAAAGGCGGTGGAGGCGGCCGGCAGCATGATGCCCAAGGGGAAAAAGGCACTAGCCTGGACTGTACGGCCTCGCGCACAACACATGACTCCATGTCTCCTTTCCGTGCGAGCCAGACCACCGCCTCGCGTGCGACGCCGCCACCACCGCAGCGCCACGAGCTGGTCGCTCCGACCAGTACGTTATTGCGCACATAGGACGCGTTTGGTTTGGTAGTCTGCATGGAAATGAAATTGGCTGTTTGGTTTCGGTTCGTTACATTGCATAGCACGATTCTTAAAGCAGTGTTGGGCTTGCTACGGGACGAACGGTTAAATCTTTTTTTTTGAATATTTAAAGTAAGCGCGCTATTTTAAATCGAAGTAAAGCCAAATTTCTAATCTATTTATTATATTAAATTATGGCTTTATTACATTAATAGAAAGAAAATAAAATGAGAAATCTTTGCCATCCAATCTGATTAGAATATCATGAAAGTCTAATTGGCATAATTCGTTTTTGTGGAGCCTAGCTCCTTGTCGAGGAAATGTGCGCGGGATCGTGCAACCGTTGCACGCGTGGAGAAGCGCGGGAGACGCGACAATTACTCGTGACCGCCCTCTCTCTCCCTCACTCTCTTTCACTAACACCAAACTGCACGTCCCATCAACTGCCCTTCCATGGTCTCCTGACCTCCTCCACCCCCTCCGCTCGGTCCGCTGACGACTTCCGCGGCAAAGCTGACCCCCATGTGGATCTCCGACCGCGTGTGGACCATCCACGAGTACAAGGTCAGGGGCCTCGCCCAGCAGTAATGTCGGTGTTAAATCGGCCATCTTCCATCTCTATGAGTCCTACGAGGGCGCGGAGCGTGGTGGTGGCGGCCTTGGCCGCCCCCCGAGATTCTGCCATCGGACTCCCCGATGGGGCAGAAAACCCGCACCTGGGGTTTGCAACGGCTAGAGCGACGACCATGGCGGTAGGTGTAGCAGGCTCCAACAGGGAGATGGGCATGCCGCCGGGGTTCTTCTAGTTCCTATGGCACGCTACACCACGAGCAGGGCAACCCCCAGTAGTTGAACCTTCTCCAACGGCGGTCATGGCGCCACCCGTAGAACTTCAAGTGACGCATACTCCCATATGGGGAGTCGAACATCTTCGAATACCAGCAAGAGCATCGACACATCATCCACCTCCCACGGGGCCATTTTCCTTTCGGTCGATTGTAAGTTTCTGATTCCCCTGATTTCGATTTCGGTAAGGGTCGTGATCATCCTTCCTATGCCTGGCCATGATTGTCATTGCATTTGCAGAACTAGGAGCATCAACTGGAGTACCCTGACGGGACGATGGAGGGTCTTGAATACATTACGCCCAGGGTGCAGCTTCGAGACAAAAATGATGCACTGATGGATGTGTACCACGACATCTACGTGCTAAGGCTCATCCATGTCGTTCTGCAAACCTAGGCCACAGTCCCGGCAGAAGCTCCAAGCCTTTCTAGTGCAGCTCTCTAGAAGTGACCTCCTCATGCTGAGCGTGCCGCCCGCCATGTAGCAGATGTTCATCAAGAAGTACAAGCTCAAGAATGGCTGGCACTCGGTGAAGACACCGATGAAACTGGGGGAAGTACTGCAAGAACAATGTGCAGCTGCAGAGGAGGGGTGAGAGGGTCGCCTTCATCAAAGGCTGGAGTGAGTTCGCCCGGAAATCTGAGATGGTCGTAGACGGATCGTCCTTGCCCCATGGACAATGGCTTCGACGTCCTGGTTGTATAGGTATGGCACCTCCGTCGCGAGCATCTTGGGCTGCAAAAGGCACCGTCAAGGCCATTGGGAAGATCCTCATTATGATGATCGACATTAGAGGGAGCCATCCATGTTATCTTCCTGCTTGTGTAGTTGTTTTTGTGATGTTTTGGTTGTATGGTTGGCCTTACCAGGTTGTTAAACAATCCTTTTGTGCGAGTGATATCTTACCCTGGTGTAAGTATGATACTGCTTAGGATGATCTAAGTGTGTTACTAGTCTATAGCAGGCAAGTTAGTAGTATGTCAAATGTTCATATAATATGTAGTATGTTTTTATGCTTGCTTTGGTCTTGTGTATGTTTCCGTGATGGTAAGCTCACCATATTTAAATATGGTGATGAGATACTTTTTTTGTTGAAACGGAGGTGATGATATACTATTGTGTGTGTTTGCTTTGTGACTGAACACACATACACATGAAAGTCTTTTCACAACCAATCATGTAGCCTAGCCTACCAAACAAGTGGTCAAAGTTGCCCCGCGATCCATTTGCAACGCGTATCAGTTCTGAGGCCTGACCTATTAAACTCTAAATGAGGCTCAGGCTACCAAACACGATGTTTGACAGATCGGTCCCTGAGGCACATATTCTCGTGTCGTGGACGCGTGAATAAGTGGAGTTATGGCGAAATTGGAGGATGAAGATTAAGGCGCAAGTGGGTACAAAACGGTGGTACATGTGAAGCGGCACCATGTGAGGCCCTCCTTCGCTGTCCAGAGTGGGTGGACAACATATTCCCCAATTGAACCGATTTTGGAACGACACGGCTTAAACTAGCGGTGGTCATTGCAATGTAGTGTCGCGGAGGATTCACGCTACAAGATTGTCCCTCCACCTATAGCCATGTGCCATGATTCTGTACGCAGTATACGCACGTACTCAATCAAGGATTGTCTGAACTCGTCGTCATTGACTTTTCTGGATGTACCGACGCCGCATCTGAACCACTTTTTGTTTTGGGTGTAGTTAGCTTGATAACATTTTGTTCTTGGAGTACTACCGGGCAACTATAATGGCACATGCGATGTACGCAGCGGCTAATATGTATCCATCTGCGGCAGTAGAGTAACAAGCAAAACTAGTCGCATACATATGGACACGGAATTTATGCACCAGGATGCATATGCATCCTCTATTTAAAATACATTTTGAACACATGTAAAAATGTTAAAAAAAACAAATATCTCGTGTATATCATCACATGTTACGTGCTCATAAAGTTGTTTCGGTAAAAAAAAATCGACATATTTTGTGGCCTGTGTGAAAAAGATAAATTTTGGTGTTAAAATAATCTATCTATCGATACCTTTTTTTTTGTCTTTTTACACAAGGCACAAAAAAATCGGTTTTATGTGAAGCCTTATGAGGTGCACATAGAACATGTCCCTCTACATGTGATTCTTTTTCTTAAATCGACTTTTAGCTTTTTGAATTATGTTTTGTACATATCGGGTGCATATGCACCCAGGATCAGATTCCGCATATATATTGCAATACCAGACGATAGACCGATCAGCCGACCCGGCGAGCCAAACCCTCCATGCGCCACGGTGCATCAATCAGGAGGCAAATCCCGAGTCCCGATTGCCCCGGCTGATGTGAGACCTACGCCCGACAAAATGAACATAACAAAATGAACATAGCTGACCCTGAACGTAACAAATTCACAAAGCTTACCCATCCAACCATTTTGTGTAGAACCGATGCCAAAGGCGCTATGCTAGGCACTGTAGCACCATTCTGACCCTGCCAGCGAGGCGAGGCGGGGCCAGCCTGGGCCCAACCACTGGTTATGTGGAGCTTCTCTACCGCTCACATAGACGCTATACTCCTTTTAGGGTTTTGCCCAGCCCAACCAACCACCCCAACTTGCTCACAATTCCCACTCGAAGAAACAGATGAGCTCGAGGCTGGCAGCTCCCCTCTCTCCTTCTCACAAATCCCTCTCCAAAGTTCTCCAAATCTGAAGTTTTTCTCTGTTGATTTCGATCCACAATTGCCTAAAGGTATTCTCCCCCTTTCCCCTTGATTTTAGTTGATTGGAATCTTCAGTTTTGTTTAGATTTCTCCAAATCTTTGAAACCCTAGCATTTCAAATTGACTCAACATGCATGGTTGATTCTTGTTGCATTGACCAATGGTGGCTTGTTATGGTTCTTATGAATCACTATGTTCAAGATTTGTAGGTTACGTTCGAGTTAAATTTGTAGGTTAGGCCTAGGGTTTGGTTATATGGCTAGGATTTTGTGTGTTTTTGCCATGAGTACTTATTGTTTACATTTACCTAGGTGTTGTTATAATTATTTCAAAGATGGTGGGAATTATTCATGTTCATCATGTGGACAAGATGAGCTTGACTTGGTGTTTGAGAGCACTCCTAGCTATGTAAAGGTTTTAGAACAAGTGAGGATTGAAGTGAATTGAAATGATCCAGGTGATGTTGTTGAGCTGGAGGGAATGCATAATGCGGGGTTTGGAATGCACATCTATTGGAAGACAATGTGTATCAACCCCGAGCAATATTTGGTTGCATACAAGGAGACGGTGCCGGAATCACAAGACAAGCCTCTCGAGTTGTTTGCCACCAAAAAGGTTGATGCTAGTTTGCACTTTGACTTGAACCGGTGTGCGATGCTAGGAGTCCACGACCCATGACCCAAATTGAAATTGGCGAACCTTACATGACCCAACATGAAGCGAGACAAAAGTTGAGCCTGAAGAACCATTATGACGCATTGGAAATGGAGAATGGTGAGTGTGAGAATGGTGAGAGTGATTTTGACCTCAATGAAAACAATGTAGGTGATTTGGGCACATATGATGCGCAAGAGAACATGGATCATTCCATCCCTTATTTCTCATACTATGCATCGAACTCGGATGACGATGGTTCCGATGAAGAAATTGATGTGGAGGAGTTCGCTGCTATGGAAACCAAAATTTTGAAGAATGTATTGGGTCGGGTACCATTGTTCTGTAATCTTAGCCTTGCGGACGAAGCCGTGGTTGACGGTGGCAAGAATTCAGTTTTGAAGCTAGGCCAAGTTTCTACCGAAATATGGATCACAACAATAATGGGATTTCAATTGTCTTAGAATTGAGATTGACTTTTCTAGATGTACCAACTCTGCATGTGGACCACTTTTTATCTTTTTTTAGATAAGAACTGATGGAATTCATTGGAGAAACCGATTACAAAAATCCAAAAATAAAGTAAAATACAATATGATCCCAGACTTTTGCAAAAATGACCCCACACCATTCTTCCAAACCACAATCAAGCCCATCGTCCTCGTCGTCACCAAAAAAATACAGAGGCCGGAGCCAGAGGTAGCGCATCTTCCAGCATCATCAAATCACCGCCGCCACCGTCGCCACACTGTACTTTGCACACCGAAGGAGTGCCCACCCCGGAGGGTGAGAGCTAATAATCTTTTCCAGATCATCGGGCAGGCAGGAGATGGTGAAGAGCCGGCAGTACCTCCAGACGAAGATCCCCGAGTAGTAGACCCAAGCCACCAGTAGAACGCTCCACCATCTGGCAGGTTCAGGCGTCGACACGTCCAGCCGCCTGCACCCCTCGCCACCAAGGCCGGCCGGAGGGAGCTGCAAGACGCTGCAGTTGTAGACCACCAGAAGAGCACATACGCCTCTAAAAAGGAGGATGACATCCTCTTCCTCTCCCTCGCTGACATAGGCATCCCAAATGGGCCTGCCGAAGATAGTACCCGGAGTTTATTGAAGGCCCACTATCCGAAGAATAAGAAGATTCGGGAGCCCAAGATATATTAAGGAAAGCTAGAGTTGTAATAGGAAGTGTTATTTGTAATGGGCGGGATGAGTTAGAAACCGTCCCGGATTCTGTAACTTGTAACGAAACCCTCGGCTCCACCTCCTATATAAGGGGGAGTCGAGGGACAAAGAAAGGATCTGTCAACATAACCTAGTTTTCATAATCGTCGAGTACTTTCCGCCTAAACCTTCGAGATCTACTTGCCCTCTACTTCTAGCAAAACCCTAGTCTACAATCTGTAGGCATTGACAAGTTAATCCTTTGTCAATTGGCGCGTCTGTAGGAATTAGAGGTTGCAAGGAGCGATCTCGATGGCACGTTCAAGATCTTCGACTTCGTCGAGAAGTAACGCGATGGATCGAGGTAACAAGGAAAAAACGATCTATTCAATTTTATTCCTCACCCGCCCTCCCGTATGGATGCATGTGCCTATACGGAGGAGCCCATCATCATGACGTTCGGAGAATTCGATTTGGCGTCAACAAGGAAGGATCCTATCGTCTCGAAGTTCCGATCTCGTCGGAATTGTCGCGATCGATTCTAACTTTTCGTCGAGTGACGAGGAGTTTTCGTCGCCACGCTTCGTCGACAGCAAGGCAAGCGGAAAGCTCGCCAAGATCTTCAAGAACACATCCTTCGAGTCGTCTGCGGACTCCTTTATAGCGCGACTCCGGCGCCAGACTTCAACTTCATCGACAAATCTGCCATCGGAAAGGTCTTCACCACTCTGTGATGGTGTCACCAACCTTGACAAAAATCAAAACACAAAGTACCACCAGATCTGTGCAATAGAAGAAGCGGGTACATCGAACCGCAAACGTCGGAGGCTTTCGACGATTTGGGAAATCCATACGTCGATCCCGCTGATCTCAGACAGGCCTAGGCACTAAATATGCTTTGGATCTTCAACTCGCAAAAGTCCAACTCCCAAGCTGCGTGGGATAGGGCTGCGAGAGCCATGGATGGATCAGAACCAATGAATACTACGCTACAGTACAAGAGTTACAAGCATATCAATATAGACTTGCTCGGGTAAGCAGAGAGTTGGAAAACAGACAACATCCCGAATAGGAGGAAAGAAGCGGCTTACTCAGCGAGCCGACGAGTTAAGTCGCCTTTCGGGAACTTGGGAGACACAGAGAGGCTCGAAGGAGAGCAAGATCTCATTGCAAAATATACCCGAAGGAGAGAGGGAAACCTAATTCAAAATCTCGACATGTCCTTCATGACGATCGATGAAAGGGAAATATCATCCCAAAAACACCGAGAGGTTACATGGCAACACGGACATCCTCGCGTCCGGACCACCTCCTGGAGACCCGAGAGAACCATTGTTCAATATGGCGATGGCTGGAGTAGGAGTTATGGGAACAGCGTTTGCAACAACGCCTCCCGAAGAAAATCCTAGGCAAAATAGTCCACGACCCACCGCAGTTCAAGACCCACCAAGAACAAGTGGAGCAAGAGATACGACGGTCCAAGTAAGGGTAGACAGAGCGCGACAAGAAAGAAGGGAGCGTCGGCACTCACCAGAGCTTGCCGACGAGGATATGTGTGGGCTCCCGTGCTTTACGAGAAGAGTTCGAAAAACTCGAGTACCGAGAGGGTTCAAGTTACCCGAATTTCAAGAAATTCGACGGCTGCAAGATCCCGAGGATTGGCTCGTGGATTATCTCGAGATGGTGAAGCTGGTAGGAGGAACCAGAGCAACACTGCAAAGTATCCAAGTTCATCGAGCGGTGCCGCGAGATCTTGGATAAAGAAACTCCCCCCAAGTTCCATCGACACTGGGATAACTTCGAGGACATCTTCGTGAAAAACTTCCGATCTACCAAAAAACTGCGTCATTGGAAGAGTTGAGAGCGACGAAACACGACGAGTCGATGAGGAAATACATACAGCGGTGGAACATCATAAAGAACTCCAGAAGATATATCGACGAGAGGGCAATAGACGCGTTCGTGGCAGGAATCCGGCGAGGAGATTTCGTCGAGGACTTAGGGAGAACCAACCCTAAGACCATATCAGCACTGATGGAGATAGCCAATAAATGGGCAGATGGAGAAGACGCAATATACAACAAGCGACACAGGTCGCCAGAAGAGGATCGTGGTCGAAATTATCAAAATAGAAGGCGATTTTCTCGCTTCTACAACAACGATGCTCCCGGCCATATATCGGCTGGTTTTCGAGGAAATCCTGGAGGAAATAGTCGAGATGATTATCAAAGGAGTAATGAGCAACAAGGTGACAATAGAGGGGATTTTCGTGGCAACAGGCAAAATAGTGGACCAAGGACTCAAAGACCTTACGTGTCTCCCGAGGAGATGATGAACGGTCCGTGTCAAATGCACTTTTACCTCGACAACAATGGAAAAAGACAGTCAGGACATCTCCAAAGACGCCGTAATTTTCAGCAATGTTGCGAGCCGCGAGGTTGCAAATGCCCAAGCAAATAACAAACCCTCGGGAGCCAAGGAGCGAGATCCACCTTCCACCTCCTCCAATTACGGACGAAAATCGGCATCAGCTTAGAATTGCGGCAGCACCACATCCACCTCCATATGTTGACCCCAACTCTAATGGTGCGGTCTCGATGATTGAGAAAGCCAGGCAAACAAACGAAAGGTAATCTCGCGGCAAGTGTTCATGGCAGAGAAGATGCCTCCACCAACGATGAGTACCTAAATTGGTCGGGGCAAGACATCGGCTTCACAATCGCACCATCCGCAGCAAGTTCCTCGACCAGGACAATCAGCACTCATCTTACCCGCGATGTCGCTGGTTTCGACGTGTCGAGAGTTTTCATAGATGGTGGCAGCAGCTTAAACCTCATGTATGCAGATACATTGAGGAAGATGAACATATCCCTAGCAAATCTGAAACCAAGCGACACACGTTTCCATGGGATCACACCAGAGAAGCCACATTAGGCAAGATCAACCTCGACGTTCGGTTTGGAACCCGAAAACTACAGGATAGAGAATTTGGAGTTCGAAGTCGTCGATTTCCGTCGCAATATCACGCTTTCTTGGGACGACCAGCGTATGCCAGTTCATGGCAGTGCCGCATTATACATATCATTGTGGAGGTTGCCGGGCCCAAGGGACCCATCACAATCAAAGGAAGTTTTGCGTTATCCGATAAATGCGACAAAAATTTTCATCGACTCGAAACTTTCGGGATGCAAGCGAATATGCGGCGCCAAGGTTCACCGATTATGATGTGCTGCAGAGGTAGGGAGATCTTCTAAGGAGCCAACTTTCAATACAACCAAGGATTCAAAAGAGGTACGATCCACCGACAGATCCAAAGAAAACGCGTCCATTGCCGCAAACATGGATGTCGCATAGGAAGCGCGTCGAGTTCCTCCGTAAGCACTGGAAAATCTTCGCATGGTGTCCGGTGACATGCCAGGAGTACCAGGGAACTTGCCGAGCACCACCTCAATTTGGATCCTCTCGCAAGACCAGAAAAGCAACCTTTGCGGCGTTTTGAGCCTAGTCGCAAAGCAATGTTATCTGAAATAGATCGACTCAAAGATGTGGTTTCATCAGAGAAATCTACGAAGCCACATGGGTAGCTAACCCGTGATGGTGCGAAAAACACACAATAGTCCTTCGCATGTGCGTCGACTTCACGTGTCTCAATAAACATTGTCCTAAGGATCACTTTCCCCTCCCAAGGATCGATCAAATCATCGACTCCACGGCAGGATGCGAACGTCTTTCCTTTTTGGACGCATACCGGTTATAACCAGATCAGGTTAAAAGAAGAAGATGAAGCCAAGACAGCGTTCATTACACCTTATGGCGTGTTTTGCTACAAAACAATGCCCTTTGGTCTGAAAAACGGGAGCAACATACGGCGGATGATGCAGAAGTGCCTAGCAACACAGTTGGAAAAAATGTACAAGTCTACATCGACGATGTCGTAATAACATCAAAGAAAGGGTCGACTTTGATCGAAGACTTGAAGGAAACCTTCGACAACCTCGACAAGTTCTGCTCAAGCTGAACCCGACAAAGTGCTCTTTTGGAGTTCCCGGGAGAACTTCTCGGGTTCTTAGTATCGGCAAGGGGATTGAAGCTAATCCCGAAAAAATACAGGCCATTGTTACTATGAGAAAGCCAACAAAGCTGAAAGAGATACAACAGTTAACGGGCGAGTCGCGCTTTAAGCGGATTCGTCGCCAGGCTAGGCATTGATCAAACAAGGGGAAAAATTCCAATGGAACGAGGAAGCAGATAGAGCCTTCGAGAACCTCAAGCGGGCAATTTCGACACCACCAATATTGGTGGCACCAAAAGAGAAGGAACCTCTCCTCTTGTACATAGCAGCCACACCTCAGGTGGTCGAACCCTAGTAGTGAGAGAGAAGAAGAAGGTAAGCTTCATGGAGTTCGAGGCCGGTATATTTCATTAGCAAGCTTGTCGCCCTCAAAACAGTACCCAATATCGAAACGGCATATGGAGTATTCACGACGAAAAAATTGCGACACTATTTTTCGGCACACCGATAATAGTGGTCAACGAGGCTCCCTTATCAAATATATTGAACAATCCAGAAGCTACGGTCGTGTCTCCCTTTGGGGAATAGAACTTTCTCCTCGGGACATCACGTATGAAAAGAAAAGCAATAAAATCACGGGTCTTACCAGATTTCATTGCGAGTGGATGGAGCTACAAAACACGGGACCCCAGTTTATCGAGAACTTGGACCATGAACCGACGGATCCAAAAGATTGGAAGGTGCTGGAGGAGGCGTGATATTGGTATCACACAAGGCGACAAGTTGAATGTTCTGCGGATGACGTTCCCAAACGCGTCTAACAATGAAGCGAGAATATGAAGCTCTCATACAGGATGAAGATGGCGAAAGATTGTGGTGCAACCCGACTGAAAATTTTCGGCGACTCACAATTGGTGGCACAGCAAGTCATGAACCAATGCGCAGTCAACGAAAGTATGATAGCATACAAAGAGGTGTACAAAGAGCTCGAGAAGTTATTCGATGGTTGTGAGGTAAACCACATTAGCAGGATGAGCAATGATGAAGCCGACGTTCTCGCAAACATCGGGTCACAGTGTCTCGCGATTCCCCCAGGTGTGTTTTGGGAAGAGATAAGCGAGAGATCAACAAAGCCAGCCAAAACAAAGAAGGAGAAGAAATAGAAAACCTCGAGTGTCACCAAAGACACGGTAGAAGAAGAAGAGGAGCATGAGCTAGTCATGATGGTACAAATTCCATGGATGCAGGCTTACGTATCATACATCCTAAGGAAAACGATACCCGACGACCCAGTCGAAGCAAGGCGAATAATCGAGAAGATCAAAAGCTTTCACGTGGTAAAAGGCGAGTTGTACAAACGAAGTATCTCGGGCGTGCTACAAAGATGCGTTACGCCCGAAGAAGGAAGAATTATCCTGAAAGATGTGCATGAAGGAATATGCGGGCACCACGCGAGCAGCCGAGCTATCGCGGCTAAGGTTTCAGAGCAGGATTCTATTGGCTAACGGCAATTGAGGACGCAAAGGAAATAGTGAGAACTTGCGACGCGTGCCAAAGATTTGCCGCCAGACCTCACTCTCCTGCAGAACTTATGCCAATCCCATTGTCTTGGCCCTTTGCTCAATGGGGTCTCGACATGGTGGAAAGCTACACAAAGCCTCGCAGGAGGTTATGAGTATATGCTTGTCGTGTCGACAAATTTACAAAGTGGATAGAAGGAAAGCCGATAAATTCACCGGACGGTGCGTCGGCGATTAAGTTCGTGAAAAGCATCGTCTTCGATTTGGAGTCCCTCACAGCATCGTTACGGACAACGGCAGCAATTTTACGCCCAGGAGTTCAAAGCATATTGTGCAAGTGGGCATTAAGTTAAGTTTCGCGTCTGTCGCATCCACAAACCAATGGACAAGTCGAGAAAGCCAATGGCATTATCTGCAATGGCATCAAGAAACGTCTGCTAGGACCATTGGAAAAAGCACGGCATACTTGGCGGAGGAGCGCCAAGTGTATTGTGGAGTATCCGAACAACACCAAATACGCGACACACGAAACACCGTTTTTTCGGTCCATGGCGCCGGTCTGCCGATAGAAATAGAGCACGATTCTCCAAGAGTCACAGAATATAATGAAGAAACCTCGAGAGAAGCCTTGGAGGACGATGTCGATGCACTTGACGAAGCTCGAGACGAAGTCCTGTCACGAGTCGCCAAATATCAACGGGACCTGAAGAACTACCACGTCGACATGCGCAGGTCTTTTCAAGTTGGTGACTTAGTTCTGCGACTCAACCAAAAAGTCACGAAAAACTCGAGTCACCATGGCTTGGACCCTACATCGTCACGAGGTAATCGAAGGAGGAGCATACGAATCAAAGACAAGAAGACGGGATTGCCGAGCCAAATCCTGGAACGTGGCACAGCTCAGGCGTTTTTACGCTTAGATGCGAAATATAGTCTACTTTGTAAACATACAATGTAAACGCCCGCGAGTTTCCAGTCTCTTTTCCTTTTCGGGGCAGTGGGGGGGGAGAAGGTTTTTAATGAGGCGGGCTCGCGGTGCTGCAATATAATAAAGATAGTAAAGATATACTTCTTATTCGTCGACATACTCGGGGGCTCTGCACCCTCAAATATCAAAACAGACAAACTCGATTTCGCCTTGGTACAATAATACCTCGCCAAATACATAAATTGGAAGTTGGTCATGATTAAATATAGTGCACACATCAGAATATCTCATTACTCTGGTCCAAAAACCCGACAAACAAAATATAGAACTTCGACGCCAAGATCATGCAGCCCATCAAGGTGTTTTATTACAGCTCAGGAAGGAACCTTGGGAAGAGAAAAATAGTACAAACTCCGAGACAAAAAGGCTCGGGGGCTCGACAATATAGAGATTCTGCGGTATACAACAAATGTTTTCAACAAAGTTTTACAAATCAATCAGAACCCAAATAGTATCTATTGACAAGCCTCTGGTCGTTTTATGCTCGGCATAAGATCCTTTGACGAAGAATTCTGCATCCATCCGAAGAAGCTCGTCTATCATCGACTCGGCCACAGTCACCATCTCGTTGATTGCATCAATATTATTCTTGCGACGCGTTTTCTTTGCCATGCAATCAACGACAATCGTCGACAGGTCCAACTTTGGATGGCAAATATTTATCATAATCATGGCAAATCTTGCTCCAGCAGTCAGTTGGGCTCGTACGAAATTATGAATACGAGGAGCATCTCTGAAGGTCTCTAGCAATTCGGGAAGAGTCGCAGGAACATCATTCCGAGGAAACAAAGTCTTGAAAACAAGGGTCAACGTTGTCGTGCAAAAATTTAGAAATTCGCGTACTTGGCAAGCACGATCTTGGAACCTGACAATCTGCTGGTTCGTTCAGAGTGGCCCAAAACAAAGAGCCATGGTTCAGAGAAAGGTTGACAAGAAGATTCGTTCTCTCATTTACTCTCAGATCTTCGGCAGCATCAAGAACTGAGCCTATTGGACAACAAGGGAAGAAACTTGGAAGAAAGCACAGCAAAATAAAGAGAAGGCATCCGAAAGTTTGAGATACATACCTAACATATCCGTGCTAGCTTCCAACATCAGCTCGAGCATGCCGTTTTCTCGGGCACTAGCTCCTTTTGCTTCCAATATAGCATCCTTAGCAGCCATAGCTTCTTCGGCTTGTCGACGAGCAAGTTGTTCTTGTTCGAGATGCTCTCCGAGACTGTTCCATCATTGCCGAGTTTGTTTCTTCGTGGACTGAAGTTGTTGTCGAAGTTCTCGTAAATCTTCCGACAAAGGTGTGCTGGAAGAACCTTCAAGGAAATTGTCATCGGTTCTTACTTTCTTCGACAAGGAAGACGCGGGAGCAGCATCGGGAGAAGAAGGATTCGTTGAATAATTATCAAATATCAACTGGAAAAGAAAATCCCGAATCAATGATAGCACCAAAAGGAATTTCATTGATTGTAGAAAATTTACATGGCCATTACAAAGAAGTTCTCCTAAGGGACTGGCAGGGAACTTGTCGCCAAGACTAGAATGGCGACAATAGCAAAGGAAATAAAGAAAGCAAAAACTAGACCTCCGGCCTTGAAGAGCTAGGAGTCAAAGATGGCTTGATCCCGAGATAGGCCAGGATTTTCTTCATGTTAAGCTTTGCCGCCTTGATCAAGGATCGCCATTTTGCTTGCTCTATTTGCTCCGTGTCGCCAACTTTGGCCCAGTCAATAGTTTGTTGACTGTCAGCAACTAGGGCAACAGTGCTTTCCACGGCAACCTTCATGTTCTCATGGCGCGTCTTCACCCAAGATCTTCGGGAGGATTAAAGCACTTAGCAAGACCAAGGAAAGTTGCGGGCTCCTCTTTCTTCGGAAGAAGTAGGGGAAAAGCTTTGACAACCCCGCCCTGGCTTCATCCATGCCTTCACGCGCTTCCGTCCCATGAAACTCAAGGAATGAAACGGCGTCAAGAAGAACATCGTTGTCGGGATCCTCAAGTTCAAATTCTTGAGAGGTCCTATCTGACAAAATAAAAATAGAATTTTTTGTCAACAAACAAGTGCAAAAAAGGAAAATCCAAAGGGTATGCAATGGTGCAAATGCTTACCGACAAAGCGACGACTTTGTGTTTTTATGCGTTTGGTGATCGCCGCTTCGCGAGCAGATTGCGCAGTTATGTGATCGCTTAGTGAAGTCTCGGCGTCATGCATTTCCGAAGATCTTCGACACCAGCATCAGCCTTGTCCTTCTTGCCTAGCTTCAATTGCGATTCGGCCTTCTTACGAGCCTCTTCACATTGCTCTAACTTTAGAGCAAGCGTTTTCGTTGGCTTAGGAAGACAAGATTAGCTATAAACGTCGACAAGTCATGCATAGTCGGGCATTACCTTCTGGCGTAATCACGGTACCCAAC
Source organism: Lolium multiflorum (assembly GCA_030979885.1). Classification (NCBI taxonomy): domain Eukaryota; kingdom Viridiplantae; phylum Streptophyta; class Magnoliopsida; order Poales; family Poaceae; genus Lolium; species Lolium multiflorum. Next base: position 218,149 of record JAUUTY010000481.1, read on the forward strand.
TTGGGCATGCGAAAGCTCTTTGATCATAGCAAGAGAAAGAAAATGTTGGCATGAGAAAAATTTCAAAGAGAAAATATAAACAACGACAAGAGTGTTAGCAACTACATAAGAGGGTTAGAAGAGCAAGATTGAAGCTATTTAAACTCTTGGGTGAAGCAAATAGTAGCAGAATTTCTTCTCCTCATAATGTTGTGACGTACTAGCAGCCATTTGGTACGCTCGACGCAAGATCAAGAATCTTCGAGTACAAGTAAACTGGGCGATGCGAAGAAGCTGATCATAGAAAGAGAGACAAAGAAAGAAAATGTTGGCATGAGAAAAATGACGACACATAGGAGCAAACAGAGAAAATATAAACAACGACAAGAGTGTTAGCAACTTACATCATCCAAGAGAGGGTTAGAAGAGCGGAGCTCGGATTTATTTCAACTCTTGCCCTTTTTGGTGAAGGGACAAGGGGCTTCAACATTTTGTCGAGGAGGCGTGGACGAATCTTCGAGCATCTTCTTCTTCATCATCACTACAAGCAAGCGTCGACAATAAAAAGCAAGATAGACAAGAATCTTCGAGTACAAGTAAACAAGAAAAAGGGTACTTACGAACCGATGAGAGACTCGAGGTATGGATCATAGCCTGCCTTCTTGTGCGAAGGAACAGCTTCGTCGACTTTGGCTCTTCGGCATCATCTCTTTTCCTTTTGTTCCTTGGAGAAACAGCATGGAGGAGGAGATTGTGCGACGCGGCTTCAGACAGATCCCGCAGATTTTCGAGATCTCCGGGTTCATTTGCAAACGAGGGGGCATCTGGATTGTCATCGGAGATAACGGCCCTTTCTTCGACATCCCCACCTTCGGGAAGAGGAGGAAGTGAAACAAGATTTGGGTGGTCCTGTATATAAAGAGGGAAGGATGTCGAAATGAATAACAACACAAAGAGCAAGGCAATCGACAAATTACGCGACAATGTTTACCTTGGGAAGCGCATGGGCGCCGTATGGTTTACGCGACAAGTGGAAGGGATGGAGTCTTTCTTCTTGAGAGATGAAATCCTACGGATAAGTCTATCCAAATCCTTGACTTCCAAATTGTCGACAATATCCGCGCCTCATCGCCGGTAATTCCGAAAGGGTTTTTGCGAGCCCGAAGAGGCTGCACCCTAGTCCTAAGGAAGTACGCCGTAATTTGGATGCTTGATAATTCTTTTCCACGAGTATTTTGCAACTCATGGATACGAGTCATCGGGCTTCGTCGAAGTCCTTTCTTCCTGTAGCTTCGGTCCCAAGAAAGGATTTTCTCGGCACCGTCAAAAGGAGGAATGTTGTCTTCGGCGCATCCATGGTTTTCTTTCACGAATGTACAACCACTTCTTGCGCCACCCTTGAACGGAGTCGGGAGTTTGACGTCGAAGTAGTTGAGAGGAGCGAACAGAAATAACAACACCGCCTATATTATAGGCGACATTGGGAGAGCCATTGCGGCGACAAAAGAAAATGCGCTTCCATAATGCCCAGTTAGGCTGGACACCAAGGAAGGCTTCTCAGAGGGTGATAAAAATAGAAATGTGAAGGATAGAGTTGGGGTGAGATGGTGAAGTTGGAGACCATAAACATAGAGTAATCCGCGAAGAAAAGGGTGAATGGGGCGGAAAGACCGCGGATGAGATGATCAACAAAACTTACCCGATACCCCATTGGAGGGGTTGGGTAGCTTTCTTCACTGGGGAAGCAAACCGCTTTGGGTTTCTTGGTAATCCCCAGCTTTCTTCAGAGATTGAGGTCCTGGTTCGTGATCTTGGACCTCTCCACTCCGCGACTCCCAGATCCGCGGCGGCCATCGAGGAATCAGGTGTGCTATGCCTGGTCAATCGACGCGGTGGCATCAACAATGGCGGAGAGCTGTAGCTTGATACATCTCCAACGTATCGATAATTTCTTATGTTCCATGCTACTTTATTGATGATACCTACATGTTTTATGCACATTATATGTCATATTTATGCATTTTCTGGAACTAACCTATTAACAAGATGCCGAAGAGCCGTTGCTTTCACTGTTTTTGGTTTCAGAAATCCTAGTAAGGAAATATTCTCGGAATTGGACGAAACTTTCGCCCAGGGTCCTATTTTTGCACGAAGCTTCCGAAGACCGAAGAGATAACGAAGTGGGGCCACGAGGCAGCCAGGGGCTAGGGCGGCGCGGCCCAGGCCCCGGCCGCGCCGGCCCGCCCCCGGGCACCTCGTGTGCCCCTCCGCGTTGCCCTTCCGCCTACTTAAAGTCTCCGTCGCGAAACCCCAGCATCGAGAGCCACGATACGGAAACCTTCCAGACGCCGCCGCCGCGAATCCCATCTCGGGGATTCAGAGATCGCCTCCGGCACCCGCCGGAGAGGGGATTCATCTCCGGGAGGACTCTACACCGCCATGGTCGCCTCCGGAGTGATGAGTGAGTAGTTCACCCCTGGACCATGGGTCCATAGCAGCTAGATGGTCGTCTTCTCCTTGTTGTGCTTCATTGTTGGATCTTGTGAGCTGCCTAACATGATCAAGATCATCTATCTGTAATTCTATATGTTGTGTTTGTCGGGATCCGATGGATAGAGAGTACTATGATTATGGTGATTATCAATCTATTGTTTATGTGTTGTTTATGATCTTGCATGCTCTCCGTTATTAGTAGAGGCTCTGGCCAAGTTTGTACTCTTAACTCCAAGAGGGAGTATTTATGCTCGATAGTGGGTTCATGCCTTCATTGAATCTGGGACAGTGAAAAGTTCTAAGGTTGTGGATGTCTGTTGCCACTAGGGATAAAACATTGATTCTATGTCTAAGGATGTAGTTGTCGATTACATTACGCACCATACTTAATGCAATTGTCTGTTGCTTGCAACTTAATACTAATGGGTTCGGATGATAACCTGGAGGTGGACTTTTTAGGCATAGATGCAGTTGGATGGCGGTCTATGTACTTTGTCGTAATGCCCAATTAAATCTCACTATATTTATCATATCATGTATATGCATTGTTATGCCTTTCTCTATTTGTCAATTGCCCGACTGTAATTTGTTCACCCAACATGCTTTTATCTTATGGGAGAGACACCTCTAGTGAACTGTGGACCCGGTCCTATTCTTTACATAGCATACAATCTCTGCAATACTTGTTTTACTTGTTTTCTTTGCAAACATCTTCCACTCGATACGTTTAATCTTTTGTTACAGCAAGCGGTGAGATTGACAACCTCACTGTTTCGTTGGGACAAAGTACTTGGGTTGTGTTGTGCAGGTTCGCGTTGAATCCCCGGTGTTGCGCCGCATCACATTTCGCGACCATCAACCTTCAACGTGCTTCTTGGCTCCTACGGTTCGATTAAACCTTGGTTTCATACTGAGGAAACTTGCTTCTATACGCATCATACCTTCCACTTGGGGTTCCCAACGGACGTGTGCATCTATGCGTATCAAGCTAAATTTCTGGCGCCGTTGCCGGGAGATCAAGACACGCTGCAAGGGGAGTCTCCACTTCTCAATCTCTTTACTTTGTTTTTGTCTTGCTTTATTTTATTTACTACTTTGTTTGCTGCACTAAATCAAAATACAAAAAATTAGTTGCTAGTTTTACTTTATTTACTGTCTTGCTCTCTATATCAAAAACACAAAAAAATTAGTTACTTGCATTTACTTTATCTAGTTTGTTTTATTTACCGTTGCTAAAATGAATACCCCTGAAAATACTAAGTTGTGTGACTTCACAAATGCAAATAATAATGATTTCCTATGCACACCTATTGCTCCACCTGCTACTACAGCAGAATTCTTTGAAATTAAACCTGCTTTACTAAATCTTGTCATGAGAGATCAATTTTCTGGTGTTAGTTCTGATGATGCTGCTGCCCATCTCAATAATTTTGTTGAACTTTGTGAAATGCAAAAGTATAAGGATGTAGATGGTGATATTATTAAATTGAAAGTGTTTCCTTTCTCATTAAGAGGAAGAGCTAAAGATTGGTTGCTATCTTTGCCTAAGAATAGTATTGATTCATGGACTAAATGCAAGGATGCTTTTATTGGTAGATATTATCCTCCCGCTAAAATTATATCTTTGAGAAGTAGCATAATGAATTTTAAGCAATTAGATACTGAACATGTTGCTCAAGCATGGGAGAGAATGAAAACTTTGGTAAAGAATTGCCCAACCCATGGACTGACTACTTGGATGATCATCCAAACCTTCTATGCAGGACTAAATTTTTCTTCGCGGAATTTATTGGATTCAGCTGCTGGAGGTACCTTTATGTCCATCATATTGGGGGCGGCTACAAAATTTCTTGATGATATGATGATAAATTACTCTGAATGGCACACGGAAAGAGCTCCACAAGGTAAGAAGGTAAATTCTGTTGAAGAAACCTCTTCCTTGAATGAAAAGATTGATGTGATTATGTCTATGCTTGTGAATGGTAGATCTAATGTTGATCCAAATAATGTTCCTTTAGCTTCATTGGTTGCTCAAGAAGAAAATGTTGATGTGAATTTCATTAAAAATAATAATTTCAACAACAATGCTTATAGGAACAACTCGGTAATAACTATAGGCCATATCCTTCTGCTAATGGTAATGGTTATGGTAATTCTTATGGGAATTCTTACAACAATAATAGGAGTGTACCCTCTGGTCTTGAAGCCATGCTTAAAGAATTTATTAGTACACAAACTGCTTTTAACAAATCTGTTGAGGAAAAGCTTGATAAAATTGATACTATTGCTTCTAGAGTTGATAGGCTTGCCTCTGATGTTAATCTTTTAAAATTGAAAGTTATGCCTAATAATGATATTGATAATAAGATTACTACTACAGCAAATGCCATCCAAGTTAGAATTAATGAGAATATAAGATTAATGGCTGAATTGCGTGCTAGGTGGGATAGAGAAGAAAATGAAAAACTAGCTAAAGAGAATAATGTAGCTAAAGTTTGGACTATTACCACCACTAGTAATGCTAATTCTTCACATGTTGCTGCACCTCCTACTATCAATGGTAAAATAATTGGTGTTGGCAATGTTTCTACTCCTAGTGCAAAGCGTACAAAACTGCCTGAAACTGCTAAAACTGAAACGCTTGTGATAAACTGAAATTTTTTCCAACCTTGGGAACAATGATCCCATTGCTGTAGCTCATAATGATTTAGATTTTGATGATTGCCACATCTCTGAAGTTATAAAGTTCTTACAAAAACTTGCTAAAAGTCCTAATGCTAGTGCTATAAATTTAGCCATTACAAAACATATTACAAATGCTCTCATAAAAGCTAGAGAAGAGAAACTAAAACTTGAAACTTCTATTCCTAGAAAGTTAGAAGATGGTTGGGAGCCCATCATTAAAATGAAATTCAATGACTTTGAATGTAATGCTCTATGTGATCTTGGTGCAAGTATTTCTGTTATGCCTAAAAAGATTTATGATATGCTTGACTTGCCACCATTGAAGAATTGTTATTTGGATGTTAATCTTGCCGATAATGTTAAAAAGAAACCTTTGGGGAGGATTGATAATGTGCATATTACGGTTAAAAATAACCTCGTCCCCGTTGATTTTGTTGTTCTGGATATTGAATGCAATGCATCTTGTCCCATTGTGTTGGGAAGACCTTTTCTTCGAACCGGTTATTGATATGAGGGAAGGTAATATTGAATATCAATTTCTCTCAAGAAAGGTATGGAACACTTCCCTAGAAAGAGAATGAAGTTGCCTTTTGATTCTATTATTAGAACAAGTTATGATGTTGATGCTTCTACTCTCGATGTTACTTGATTTGCACTTTCTGCGCCTAGCTGAAAGGCGTTAAAGAAAAGCGCTTATGGGAGACAACTCATGTTTTTACTACAGAAATTTTTGTTTTGTTGAGTCTTGGAAGTTGTTTACTACTGTAGCAACCTCTCCTTATCATGTTTTTGTGCCAAGTAAAGTTTCTATGTCAAAGTTGATGTTATATTTGGGATCGCTGCGCAGAAACAGCATTGCTGTCTGTCACGAATCTGGGACAGTTCTCTGTAGAAAATTCGAAAAAATCTGCCAATTTACGAGCGTGATCCTCGATATGTACGCAACTTTCATTAGTTTTGAGTTTTTCCATTTGAGCAAGTCTGCCGCTTTAAATTCGTCTTTACGGACTGTTCTATTTTTGACAGATTCTGCCTTTTATTTCGCATTGCCTCTTTTGCTATGTTGGATTTATTTCTTTGATCCATTAATGTCCAGTAGCATTATGCAATGTCCAGAAGTGAAAATAATGATTGTGTCACCTCTGAATGTGTGAATTATTAATTGTGCACTAACCCTCTAATGAGTTTGCTTGAAGTTTGGTGTGAAGGAAGTTTTCAAGGGTCAAGAGAGGAGAATGATATACTATGATCAAGAGGAGTGAAAGCTCTAAGCTTGGGGATGCCCCCGTGGTTCACCCCTGCATATTTTAAGAAGACTCAAGCGTCTAAGCTTGGGGATGCCCAAGGCATCCCCTTCTTCATCGACAACATCATCAGTTCCTCCCCTGAAACTATATTTTTATTCAATCACATCTTGTGTTCTTTACTTGGAGCGTCGGTTTGATTTTGTTTTTGTTTTTGTTTGAATAAGATGGATCCTAGCATTCACTTTGTGGGAGAGAGACACGCTCCGCTTGTTGCATATGGACACATGTGTCCTTAGGCTTTACTCATAATGTTCAAGGCGAAGTTTCTTCTTCGTTAAATTGTTATATGGTTGGAATTGAAAATGCTATATGTAGTAATTCTAAAATGTCTTGGATAATGTGATGCTTGGCAATTGTTGTGCTCATGTTTAAGCTCTTGCATCATATGCTTTGCACCCATTAATGAAGAAATACATAGAGCTTGCTAAAATTTGATTTGCATATTTGGTCTCTCTAAGGTCTAGATAATATCTAGTATTGAGTTTTGAACAACAAAGAAGACGGTGTAGAGTCTTATAATGTTTACAATATGTCTTTTATGTGAGTTTTGCTGCACCGTTTCATCCTTGAGTTTGCTTCAAATAACCTTGCTAGCCTAAACCTTGTATCGAGAGGGAATACTTCTCATGCATCCAAAATCCTTGAGCCAACTACTATGCCATTTGTGTCCACCATACCTACCTACTACATGGTATTTCTCCGCCATTCCAAAGTAAATTGCTTGAGTGCTACCTTTAAAATTCCATCATTCACCTTTGCAATATATAGCTCATGGGACAAAATAGCCTTAAAAACTATCGTATTGAATATGTACTTATGCACTTTATATTTTATTAAGTTGCTTGTTGTGCGATAACCATGCTTCTGGGGAACGCCATCAACAATTGTTGAATATCATGTGAGTTGCTATGCATGTCCGTCTTGTCTGAAGGATCTATCATTTTAGTGGTTGGAGCATGCAAAATTGTTAGAGAAGAACATTGGGCCGCTAACTAAAGCCATGAATCATGGTTGAAGTTTCAGTTTTGGACATATATCCTCAATCTCATATGAGAATAATAATCATTGCTACATGCTTATGCATTTAAGAGGAGTCCATTATCTGGTGTCCATGTTGTCCCGGTATGGATGTCTAAGTTGAGAATAATCAAAAGCGAGAAATCCAAAATGCGAGCTTTCTCCTTAGACCTTTGTACAGGCGGCATGGAGGTACCCTTTGTGACACTTGGTTGAAACATGGCATGCGAAGATCCGGTAGTCCAAGCTAAGTAGGACGAGGTGCGGACACTATTAGTATACTATGCATGAGGCTTGCAACTTGTAAGATATAATTTACATAACTCATATGCTTTATTACTACCGTTGACAAAATTGTTTCATGTTTTCAAAATAAAAGCTCTAGCACAAATACAAATCGATGCTTTCCTCTTTGAAGGACCATTCTTTTACTTTTATTGTTGAGTCAGTTTACCTATCTCCTTCCACCTTAAGAAGCAAACACTTGTGTGAACTGTGCATTGATTCCTACATACTTGCATATTGCACTTGTTATATTACTTTATGTTGACAATATCCATGAGATATACATGTTATGAGTTGAAAGCAACCGCTGAAACTTAATCTTCCTATGTGTTGCTTCAACACCTTTACTTTGATTTATTGCTTTATGAGTTAACTCTTATGCAAGACTTATTGATGCTTGTCTTGAAGTACTATTCATGAAAAGTCTTTGTCATATGATTCACTTGTTTACTCATGTCATTACCTTTGTTTTGATCGCTGCATTCATTACATATGTTTACAAATAGTATGATCAAGATTATGATGGCATGTCACTTTAAATTATCTTTGTTATCGTTTTACCTGCTCGGGACGAGCAGAACTAAGCTTGGGGATGCTGATACGTCTCCAACGTATCGATAATTTCTTATGTTCCATGCTACTTTATTGATGATACCTACATGTTTTATGCATATTATATGTCATATTTATGCATTTTGGAACTAACCTATTAACAAGATGCCGAAGAGCCATTGCTGTTTTCTGTTTTTGGTTTCAGAAATCCTAGTAAGGAAATATTCTCGGAATTGGACGAAACTCGCCCGGGTCCTATTTTTGCACGAAGCTTCCGTAAGACCGAAGAGATAACGAGTGGGGAGGCAGCCAGGGGCAGGGCGGCGCGGCCCAGCCGCGCCGCCTGCCCCCTGGCACCTCGTGTGGCCCCCGCGCCTTCCGCCACTTAAAGTCTCCGTCGCGAAACCCCGCATCGAGAGCCACGATACGGAAACCTTCCAGAGACGCCGCCGTAATCCCATCTCGGGGATTCAGAAGATCGCCTCCGCACCCTGCCGAGAGGGGATTCATCTCCCGGAGGACTCTACACCGCCATGGTCGCCTCCGAGTGATGAGTGAGTAGTTCACCCCGACCATGGGTCCATAGCAGAGCTAGATGGTCGTCTTCTCCTTGTTGTGCTTCATTGTTGGATCTTGTGAGCTGCCTAACATGATCAAGATCATCTATCCGTAATTCTATATGTTGTGTTTGTCGATCCGATGGATAGAGAGTACTATGATTATGGTGATTATCAATCTATTGTTTATGTGTTTTTTATGATCTTGCATGCTCTCCGTTATTAGTAGAGGCTCGGCAAGTTTGTACTCTTAACTCCAAGAGGGAGTATTTATGCTCGATAGTGGGTTCATGCCTCCATTGAATCTGGGACAGTGACATAAAGTTCTAAGGTTGTGGATGTGCTGCCACTAGGGATAAAACATTGATTCTATGTCTAAGGATGTAGTTGTCGATTACATTACGCACCATACTTAATGCAATTGCCTGTTGCTTTGCAACTTAATACCTAATGGGGTTCGGATGATAACCAAGGTGGACTTTTTAGGCATAGATGCAGTTGGATGGCGGTCTATGTACTTTGTCGTAATGCCCAATTAAATCTCACTATATTTATCATATCATGTATATGCATTGTTATGCCTTTCTATTTGTCAATTGCCCGACTGTAATTTGTTCACCCAACATGCTTTTATCTTATGGGAGAGACACCTCTAGTGAACTGTGGACCCCGGTCCTATTCTTTACATAGCAATCTACCGCAATACTTGTTTTACCGTTTTTTTTGCAAACATCTTCCACTCGATACGTTTAATCCTTTGTTACAGCAAGCCGGTGAGATTGACAACCTCACTGCTTCGTTGGGACAAAGTACTTGGGTTGTGTTGTGCAGTTCCGCGTTGGCGCCGGAATCCCCGGTGTTGCGCCGCATCACATTTCGCGACCATCAACCTTCAACGTGCTTCTTGGCTCCTACTGGTTCGATTAAACCTTGGTTTCATACTGAGAGAAACTTGCTTCTATACGCATCATACCTTCCACTTGGGGTTCCCAACGGACGTGTGCATCTACGCGTATCATAGCTACGAAGAGAAGAGCTTTGAGAGATGAGGAGCGCACGAGGAAATTTTGCAGAGGAAAGCAGGGGGACGGCGCGAGCCGAAGTGTTCGAGGAAGAAGAAGAGGACCTTATATACAGGTGCGTGTAAACGACGGAACCGTTGGATGAAAAAGAATGCAGCAGATGATCGCCACGTGGATACAAGGGCACAATGGTATTTTAACATTAACGAGAACGTAACCCAGAAAAAGGGGAGAACATGTGTCCCCCACTTACACGACGTGTCCGACAGATCAGGAATTGGGACCCACAAGGCAGCGAAACAAGTGATAATGGTCAGTTTCCAAAATAGAGATCGTGGCTATCATCAGCAATGACGTCGTCAAGATAAAAGAAAAATGACTGAAGTTAAAAGTTTATCGACAACGCAAGGTTATCTCGGGAGCCTTTGATCAAATACAAGTTTTTGCCCAAATGGTCGGGGCTACTTTGGAAAATAGAAAATCTCGAGTATGACAAGATAGAAATGGCGAGAGCCTATGACCAAATGCAAGCATTTGTTCATAGCCTCGGGGTACTCCCATCGGGAACGCTGATCGCGCACCCGATAAATATAAAACTATCGAGAAAGATTATAAATATAGCGGCAACGGATACTAATCTGTGGAGCCTACACCCAGCACAAGTTCTTGGATGTAGCCTCGGGGCTACTCCCATCGGGAACGCTGTTCGCGTGCTGGATGAATTTTATCAAAATAAAGAAACAAAAGTGAGTATATTTCGAGTTACATATAACTCTACATATACTCCCATCGGAAGACAAAATAAGTCATCAAATATGACTCGATAAAATGTGCTATTTCAAAGGCGAAAAGCACTCGACAATATATTCTCGTAACGCCAAAGTTGCGATCAATTTCCGAATGCCGCAAATTTGCGAAGGTAAGACCCTGATCCGTTCTGCGGGGCGTGGCATCGCCAAAGACTGCGTTCTGCTATCCGTATCAACAGATACGAAGAAAATCCTAACGACGCGTTAGGTACCCGATAAATTTGACTGGACTCGACAGAATGGTAAGACCTTAAGCGGCACTGTCGAAGTTTGCACCAGTATCCTGAGATCATGTCCAGGGACGTGATCTTGAAGTAGGTTTTTGCGGATTGCCACTAGAGCAGTTAACTAGTACCTGATCCGTCAGATGAACTAGCCCCAACTACCGATTATCCCTATACAATATAGAATTTTATGTGAAGAAGTATAAATAAAAGTTCTCGAATAAATATAAAACGAGATTTCCCTTGACTCTACGATTCAAGCAAAATCTCGGGGGCTACTGACATCCCCAAATGGGCCTGCCAAGATAGTACCCGGAGTTTATTGAAGGCCTACTATCCGAAGAATAAGAAGATTCGGAGCCCAAGATATATTAAGGAAAGCTAGAGTTGTAATAGGAAGTGTTATTTGTAATCTGGCGAGTTAGAAACCGTCCCGGATTCCGTAACTTGTACAAAACGAAAACCTCGGCTCCACCTATATAAGGGGAGTCGAGGGACAAAGAAAGGATCGAATCACCATCAACATAACCCTAGTTTTCATAATCGTCGAGTACTTTCCGCCTAAACCTTCGAGATCTACTTGCCCTCTACTTCTAGCAAAACCCTAGTCTACAATCTGTAGGCATTGACAAGTTAATCCTTTGTCACTCGCCACCACAGCCGGCCAAGGGGAAGACAACAACAACAACACTCCTCCGACTCCCAAATAGACTCCACAAACCCCGCGGCGGGGTCGAAGATCGACCGCACCCGAGGAGACCACCCTCCCCAGATCCACGGATATAGGAGGATACCTGGCAAGTTGCCTTGCCGAGATGGGGGTCGAGCTTCAACCCTCTTATTCCAACGCGACGCTGCCTCCACCATCACGACGACGTCTCTCGAGAACCTAGACAAAAATCAGGCCGAGTCGCTGCCCAGCGCAGCCGGAGAGGATCCCCCACCGCCGCCACGCCACCGGGGCTTTGCCCGGTGGCGCCACCGGCGGCGGCGGTGGGAGGAGGAGGGTGTTGGGGCTAGGATTGGGGGGAGGCGGCGGGAGGAGGAGTTTATGGTGTTTGGTCCCTGCAATTTCCTTGGGGCCAATGTACCACTTTTATCTTGGTGTAGTTAGCTTGATGACATTTCGTTTTGTACCTATGGCTATGTTGCACCACGTTGATGCAATGTACGCGGCACCTTGTACGTGTTCATGTCGTCCATCTGCCGCAGTGGAGCAAGCACTATTCACTGGTGCACTGCACGCAGACGATAAACCGGCCGGCCCGCGCGGCACCGACGGCCGACCGCCGACGACCTCCACGCCCCTCGGTACACCATGGAGGAGGCAAATCCCAAGGCCCCGATGGACCGCGCCCGAACGGACCACCACCAGCCAGCAGCGCGGCGCAAACTCGATCGGCCTGCGCGAACTTCTGCTACTACTACCACTTCTTCCTGGAACAGGTTCGCACGTTGGCAACTCGGTTGGTACGCACATGGGGTGAGAGATTACGAGTTTTGGATGCATCCTACACGTACACTGAATCACTGATGCATCACACCCAACCCAGACACTGCGTGGCACTGTTCACTGGAATAGGCTCTGCCATTCTATTACTATTATTAGGAAGAAAGAAAAACGAAACAGTTCAGAGTTTATTACTCTGCTTTTAATCACCAAACTGTCTATTCGTGACACAAAATACACTGATTTTAAATCATTGTCACGTTTTTTTTTTGAAACTTTAAATCATTGTCACGTTTACTCCCAACTATTACTCGCTTTATTCCTTGGCATAAGGTTTATTAGCTTTTACAAAGAAAGTCAAACGTAACTGTTTTTATATTCGTCACGAAATGATTTTTATATTTACCTATTTAGTATTTCCAGTTTTTGACTTTTTAAAAATTGTTTAGGGATAGTCAAGTTTGACTTTTCGTGGACTACAAAATAACAACTTTACCCCGATTTAGTTATTTCCCCTCGTTCTATTAACATGTACTGCCCTAATTTGTTTCTTTGCCGAGTATGAAACATATTCAACGAATACTTAGAGCATCTCCACTGTTCCCCCAAAGGCCTCCTATAGGCCCTTTGAGGAGGGTCGGTGTCAAAAATCGCGTCTAGCCGTGGTCCCTAAAATAGTTTTTCAGCCGGTGCGGTCCAACTATCCATTCGGCACCCCCAGGCTGAACCTAGTAGAAAGGGAGGCTAGCGAGGGGGCCGGCGCGCTGCGTGTTGGCATGAACGACGCGGGAAGAAGGCACGGGAAAAGCCTCCTGGCTGTGGACCCGCCCCGTTAGTGTCAGCGGAGTCGTCTTCCTCTTTGCCTTTCGCGCCCGTCAAAGGTTGCTCGCCTTCAGCGTCGACGTTAATGTTATTCGTCATCAACGTCTGCTCGTCTTCCGCGGCGGCGTTAATGCTCGCCAACGCCCCCTCGGCGCCATATAAACCCCCCACGCCCGCGTCGCTCCCTCGTCACACATTCCAGCCAGCGCCCTCCTCCATCAGCTCCAAAACCAGCGCCCTCCTCCATCTTCTCCAGCATCGGCGCCCTCGCCATGGACCGCCAAGAACAAGAAGGCTCCGCAGCCAACGGCTTCGGCCGTCGTTGGCTTTAAGTCGCCGAGGCACGCGCGCTGTGGAATGTGGGCTACCCCGTCCCGCCGAACATGCGCTATCCGACGGGATGGGCACTCAGCCGCGGCGGCCTAGCGGTCCCGCCGGTGACGACGGGGTCGGCGGGCGCCGTTGCCATCTACAGCCACTTCTAGGGTCAGTTGACGCCGAAGAAGCGCAACGATCCGCGCTGGTCCCCCGGCAACGACCACGCCTGGTCGTTTTCTTCTAGCGCCAGCGTGAGGACCAGTGAGCGGCGCGACGCCAGTCTTCTTCGTCCTCTCGCTCCTCCTCTTCGCGCTACTGGGCGAGGTACTCACCGTACAACGCGCCGTCGCCATGCTTCTTGGCGACGGTGAAGCACGAGCCAGAGGGGGCTCCTGCTACTCGCATGCGCGGCCATGGCGGCGGCGACATCGTCATCCGCGAGCGGCGCCAACCTTTTCCACCGCGCCAAGGGAGTGGACGCTACCACCGGAGTACAAGGCGGCGACGTCCATCGTCAAGGCGGAGGAGGACCCCGAGGAGTTCCCGGGGCTACACCGCGCCTAGTTCGAATCGTTCCAGGCGACAGATGAGTTCGTCGAGGCCTGGAGCGCGGCCGATCACCGCCGCGAGGAGGAGGACCGCCATCGTCGCCTCGGCCTCGTCATCAACCAGGATGACGACGACGCTGGCCAGTCCAGCAGACCATGCAGGAGGCGCGGGAACACCGACCAGGGCTGCAGGTACCTCCCGCAGCCGAAGGAGGAGCCCAACGACGAGGAGGACGACTATGCGGCGGTGATGTACCGCCGCCTAGGCCTAGGACGTGGCGGCAACGGTGACGGTTACTAGTTTTTTTATGATTTTTTTAATGTCTATGTTTTTAAATTTCCACAAATATTGGTGAAGTATGGCCAACTATCTATGAATCTACTATTTCTATCAATTGTGTTATATTTTAAAATTTTAATTTTTTTAGTATAGAGGCCGTGACTGGAAGCCGCCTAACCCCTATTTTTGTTTTACCGCCGACGCCTGTATATGTGCCATAAAATGAGTGCACCGAAGCCCAATATTGAGGGACGAGTGAAGATGCTCTTAGCCGAGTGCCGTTGGATCGCGGTTGGGGGACGAGGGGAGATGCTCTTAGCCGAGTATGTGTTGGGCGCAGACGAGCGGATGCCACCTGCCCCCACTGGTTTGCCAAGTATCTCACGCTTGGCGAGTGTTTTTTTTTTTGTTTATTGACAAGTATTTTTGTTTGTTGTTTTTTCTGGAAGTTTGCAGAGTGTCTCATGCTTGGCGAGTGTTTTATTTTTGTTTATTGACGAGTATTTTTGTTTTCCGTTTTTTTGGGGAAGTTTGCCAAGTGTTTTTTATTTTTATTTTGCCGAGTGATGTTTGTTTTGTTTTCTAACTAAAAAAAACACACTCTCCAAAGACCTCAAGACTAAGCGATTTTCGGGTAGTGACGGGTCCATCTATTAAGTCTAGTGAAGCTACCACGTTGAAAATGGACATAGGCCTATATTGGCAAATAAGGGCATGTACAACCTTAGATGGCCTCCTCCTCCGTGAGTTCGGCCTCCATCGGCTTGTAGTCGAGGTCATCCTTCGGTGGGTCTTCGATGGTCCCTCCCGCAGGCCCAGCTTGGCAGTAGGCCTCCGGCTCCAACGAAGACACCCACGGGAGCGGCTCGATGTAGTTTGTGGTTGCCCTGAGGTACTACGGCTAGTTGGGACGGCCAGGGCGCGGCGTGGGGAAGATGTAGTCGGGCCACTCCTCCGATTGCACCTCCTCCTCCTCCTCCTCCTTCACTTCCACTTGCGGTGCCTGCGGCACGAGTGGTTGTGTGCGCGCCTCCTGCGCCTCATAGTCCACGTCCTCGTTGTCGAGGGCTCCGAGGTGCGCCTCGATGCCCGCCTGCCGCTCCTTGTGTTTGGCCTCGAACCGCCGAGCCCACGGTGGAGAGTCCACGATGTAGGTCGGGTCTCGCCTCAAATCGGGCGGCAGGTACGCGCGTCGTCCCAGGATCTCCCGACGGCAAGCAGGGCTGCGTGCGGGGATGTCGGGCACCGACACCCGCGCCTGGTTGAGGTGCCACCTATGTGGCAGGTGGACGTCTGGCCAGGGCATATGCACGTCGGCCTCCGGGAAATGGCATACGGTCTCGACCTCACATAGACGGGTTGCTCCGAGCGCGGCAAGGGAGGAGGACGAGGTGGCCTCCGCAGCAAGCGGAAGAAGCGGCCTTGTGGTCGTTGTGGCCAGGACGGAACCGGCCGCCGCCCTTCGCCATGGCCTCGAGCTAGTCTAGGTTTCGATCGGTGGGGGAGTGTGGATTAGGGAGTGGGATTCCTCGAGGATGATGGCAGGTCATTTAAGAGAACCGCGTGCGTGCGGGTGGACCGCTTGGACCCGCGTCACCCCCCTAGTCGCGGACAGGGCGACCAAGGAGGTGACGCAGGTCCCAGCCTAAAGTTATGTCAGAAATGCAGGCCAACCACAAGAATGTGGGGTGGCGTCCATTTGCGGCAGGCCGTTGGGCCTTGATTTTGGCCTCCACGAACCGCGACAGACAAAATATGTTTGTATGCGGATAGCCGTTAGAGATCTACAGAAAATGTCCCATGATTCTCCTTGTAATTTTCTGTGTACTTCCTCCAACAGACAAATACTAATATCTTTATCGGTAAAAGTACGTCGGACGCTTGTATAAATTCGGATAAACCTCTGACATCTATTTATGGGATGGAGGGAGTATCTCATTTCAAAGGACAAACAATAACCTTATCCTCCTACTTGATTACCATCGTTGTGATTGTCTCCTCCCAAATGCCCATCCCTTCTATGTCAAAACTTGAAATGTTGTCCTGCTTCAAATCCTACAATGTCCTTCTTCCGTGCTAGCTTCTAATTAATGAGAAGTTTAAGATGTTTCGCAAACCAAGCTATTTTCGCTCTTTTTTTATGTAGGACACCGTTGTATTTTCACTATTTTGACGATCTCTCGAGCTGTAATGCTGGTGCCCTAATTCATGGCATCAGTAGAACAACATTATTACTCTACCACATTCCGGAATGGAGATAGTAATCACTAATCAGTGCTCTTTCTCATCTCAAAAAACAAAATCAGTGCTCTTTCTGGGCCACGTAAAATTGCAGCCCATGTAGAAACACATTCGGCCAGAGACACCCTATTACAGGCTTTAAAAAAAGCGAATAGAAGCCCAGCTACAATAGTCCCATATTTCCGTCGATACCCTCCGCCACGTCACCGATCCGCACCATCACCCAACACAGCATCCCACCCTTCCGATCCAGATCCAACGTTCCAGCCCCGCCATCCCACGGATCGACCCAGCACGCACCTCCCGCCGAACCGCCCCCAAAATTTCGCCATTCCCTCCCAAATCCTCCCGATATAAACGCTCCACCACCAGATCCCCAATCCATCACAACCTCCTGCTTCGACAGCTTCACTCCTCTTCCTCCAAATCTCACTTTCTCGCAGCGGAGCAGCCATGTCGGGACGCGGCAAGGGTGGCAAGGGGCTCGGCAAGGGCGGCGCCAAGCGACACCGCAAGGTCCTCCGCGACAACATCCAGGGCATCACCAAGCCGGCCATCCGCCGCCTTGCTCGCCGTGGCGGCGTGAAGCGCATCTCCGGCCTCATCTACGAGGAGACCCGCGGCGTGCTCAAGATCTTCCTCGAGAACGTCATCCGCGACGCCGTCACCTACACCGAGCACGCCCGCCGCAAGACCGTCACCGCCATGGACGTCGTCTACGCGCTCAAGCGCCAGGGACGCACCCTCTACGGCTTCGGAGGCTAGACTCCTGGACCGGACGAGTTCTGCCGCGGCGTGGTCTCTGTGTGATGTAATGTGCCGTGGTTTACTGCTTTGGCCGGCATCATCTTGTTTCCGCTTGTCTGTAATTCCGTGTTGGATTCAATGAAACTGTTCCAATCCTGCATCTGTTCAATTCTCGTCAGATTCTATATTTCAGTTGCCCAGTACCGCTTTGATTTTCGATTCTGGTCTGTGTGTCTTCTGCATTTGAATCAATTTTTAAACCTCTTCCAAGTACGGAGTAGCATTTTACATTACAGTTTGTAGAAGAGATGCACCCTGCAGCTCTGCTATGTTCGGTTTTGCGTTGGATCGACAATCATTTTTCGGTGGATGACCACTGCTGAGACTTACATGCAAGTCCAGAGTATGGCTGTTGTTGCACGCAGATGTGTAGATGCAGAGTTATCATTTTTCGGTGGATGACCACTGCTTGTACTTACATGCAAGTCTGCAGATGCAGAGTTATCGTTGTTAATATGACTATCCATCTAAAAATAGGTAATATGACTATACGTATAGCTAAGCAATCAGGAAGCAAAATATTGCTTTCTAGTATTTTCGCATTATACATCAAGCCTATGAACCAAATATGAGTGTGGAAATAGCACGTTCGACAGTGTACCATGTAGAACAAATATGCGTGGACCTCATATGTTTTGCCCAAACTCCCAGTCCTTGGGCAACTGTGTGAAATTGGTCATCACCGCACCGTCACTTCACAGATGAGTTCAGAAGACACCGGTGCCTCAAAAATTGATGATTAGTACTGAAGAATTGCGTCCCGGAGACTTTTACAATATTTATATGGAAAAATGTCAATCTCAACAAACAGTCTAAGCGATACTTATACTCCCTCTGTATCTAGATGCTATTTGGTGTCTAAATCTCAGACAACTTTCATTAGATGGAGGGAGTATTTCTTTTGACCTGCTAACATATTATCGATAGCTTTATTACATACCATATGCATTGTTTCTTGTTCCACCAAACACTGGTTTACTCCCTACAATTGTTGTTTATTTGAAAAATACTGTTATTGCTAACAAGTGAGTATGTACTCGCTCTGTTCATAAATAATTGATCCAACTTTTTCTAGATGCGGTTCTATCTAAACATTTTTTTAGTGTGTAGATACGTATGTATCTAGAAAAAGTTGAGTCAATTGTTTTTACAGAAAGGGAATAATAATTGTTTAAGTTGAAGATTGTGACAAATAGGCATATTTGATTTGTAGGATTCTAATATGCAGGAATATGGCATGATTGAAATGTCATGTCCAGTCCAATTCTATAAAATTTTATATGTATCATTTTTTTATTTCATCACCGAAAAAACAAAGGATTCAAAAAAGATTCAACTGGATGGTAGATTTCCCACAAAATCTAGTGCAAAGGATTTCTTAGGAATTTTTGTACGGAATTCAATCATACAAATCAAACAATCATCGTATGAAAAAAACGTCGAAGGATTTGAATCCTTCAAAATTCCAATGCAAATCCTTTAAATTAAAGAGGTAGGAAATTCGGATTAGTGAGCAAAGGTAGGAATGATAAATGTTGCATTGCAACATGAGGTTATATTTGGAAAGGTTGTGGTCCTTGCAATGGGGTAATCGTGGGCCAATCCAATAGGAATGCATGCCGCTATTGTATGGCTTAGAATATCTCGAGTCGCGTCCCATACATAACCCCCGACAAAAGCGCTGGATCGGCTGGAAGGGGACACCGCTTGGTTGTGTATCTGCTCTCATTCAATATTTTTATATGTTATAAATTGGATGAAAAGGGCTATACTAGTAACCCTATCCCACTACCTGTCCTTCGGGGCACTTGAAGGCCTTGCTCTGTCGTTGTCGCCCTCCCTCCTCCGGTTCTCCTTCATCCACCGCTCATTTCGTATCTCCGGTAGAAGAGCTCGTCATTCGCGCGCCTCGTGGATGGAGATGCCAATGATGCGTTGTTAGTGCTACTCAAAGGCCTTGTCGCGGGCACGAACGTCATCTTGCTCCTTCTTTAGAGTCTCGTAGGACTCGAGGATGACCCTCTGCTCCGTCAACTGCTCCTGTAGGCCTGGCCCGTCGCTGCAACTCTCTAGGTCGTCGTCCCCCCCCTCTGTCGCTTCTACCGCCACTTCCACATTCGTCGCCGCTTTCGCCGCCTCCTCCTCCACGTCAGCCAAGAATTTTACGTCCATCTTGAATCTCATCCGCCCTTGCAGCTTGCAAGCTACCCTCATGCCGTCCGGCAAGCCGACTAGGACAACCCTCTCCCTGACTCCTATTTTAGCTTTGGAACTTCTCGATGGACAAATCCCGAGCTGATGATATTCCCCAAGTTTCCGGTGAGGAAAATGTCCATCTTTTCGCACCTTATATCGAGAGTGAAGTCAAAAGGGCGGCTCTACAATTGGAGCAGAACAAAGCGTTGGGCGCGAATGGTTTCGCAGTTGAGTTATATCAAAACTTTCGGGATACAATTAAATCAAACCCGCTTGAGTTGTTCGGCATTCTTGATGCTAGACAACTTGACTTATTTCTCTAAATTTTGGCAAGATAGTTATGTTGCCAAAAATTAATGAAGCATAAAGGGTGCAACAATATGTTCATATCCGTCTCCTTAACGTAAGCTTCAAGATATTCATGAAAATTACAAGTATTAGGCTTAATTCGGTGGTTGATCATGTCGTACGCTCCACTCAAGGCGCCTTTTATGCAAGGTAGAAATATCCTAGATGGGGTAGTTACCGTTCATGAAAGAACTCATGAGCTTCATCGAAGAAAAAACTCGACGGAGTTATATTAAAGATTGACTTCGTAAATGCTTTTGATAAAGTTAATTGGTCTTTCTTTCAAGGGACACTTAGAATGAAATGTTTTCCTAACAGGTGGCGCACTCTAATCTGTAATTTTTTTTTGGAAGAAGTGTGATTAGGAAAGTCAATGATGGTGTTGGGAGATATTTCCAAACATAAAAGGAATTAAAGCAAGGCGATCCATTATCACCCATGCTATTTATTATAGTGGTTGATATGTTAGTGATAATGATAGTGCGTGCAAACAAAGATGTCCAAATTGAAGGGGTGGTTCCACACATGGTGTAAGGTGGACCGTCTACTCTTCAATTAATATGACGACAAAACATTCTCTTCACGAAAACTAATTGTATCAATTTCTGAGCAGCTCGTAAGTCTCAAAATAAATTTCCATAGAAGCTAATCGTATTACTTCGGTGAGACCTAGGACAAGAATGTCCTTTATGCAGAAATATTTGGTCATGGACAAGGCCAGTTTCCTATCTAATTTAGGCATCCCGATGCATTATTGAAGGAGTGCAGCCTGTACTTACTTCGGAAACTCCAAAAGGAGCTCTGGCTCCACAAAATTTCATATATTTTCGTTTCAATATTTCTTTGATAAATATTATCCAAGTTCATATGGATGTTATAAAAATGCAAAAGGTCTTATTGTTTCGTATATAACCTAAACAAATTGACGAACAAGAAATGATTTTTGTAAGTCTCCTTAGATGTTAGGGTCATGTTTTTGTAATTTATGTGAAGCCCAAGAGATAGTGGTTTTTTAAACAAGGAATTACCCGTATGTGGTAATCATCTATGTGTATATTTGTGAGAAAATACAGGTTCTTTTGAAAAACTTAAATACATATTCAGATTTTCTTTATTGAAAAAGGGTTCCCAGGTCTAGGAGCGCCGGCTCTAAATCGACAACCTATCTGTTCTTAGAGTACAATGCTCACCAATTTCTAATTTAAATAGAGATTAGCTTGTTGCTTTTATTCATAAATATAGGAAAATGAATATGATGATGTTGTTTGACATAGAGGGTAGTTGTCCCGTTTTTTATCCTAAATCTGTGGGTTGATCACACCTTAACACACATTTAAATTTCCTAACGAATTTGGGATCCATTGGGTTCCCTTACTTGAAAAAAACCTTCAATCCAACCAAATAGACACATTTCTTACCCTCAAAAAAAATTAGACACATTTCTTTTCAGGAGCGACAAACAAAGTTTGGACATCTAAAAGAAGAGTTTGGCCCACGCGAAACTCTCAATTCAACCAAAATTCTGCATACTATTGGCCTAGCCCAGAGCAAGCAGAGTTATCGCCACGTCACCGATCCGCGCCGCTACTCTCCAACTCCATGGCAACCTTCCGATCTAGATCCAACGTTCCAGCATCAACATCCCACGGATCGACCCCGCGCTCACATCGCGCGCCCAACCCCGAAAAATTTCGGCCTTCCCTCCCAAATCCTCCCGATAAATACCCTCACCACCAATCCCCCAAATCACCAGTTCCCGCAGCTCCTCTTCTCCCAAATTCAAATCTCTCCCAGCGCAGCAGCAAGGTTTCTGGCGATGTCTGGACGCGGCAAGGGCGGCAAGGGGCTGGGCAAGGGCGGCGCCAAGCGCCACCGGAAGGTCCTACGCGACAACATCCAGGGCATCACCAAGCCGGCGATCCGGCGCCTCGCTCGCCGTGGCGGCGTGAAGCGCATCTCCGGCCTCATCTACGAGGAGACCCGCGGCGTCCTCAAGATCTTCCTCGAGAACGTCATCCGCGACGCCGTCACCTACACCGAGCACGCCCGCCGCAAGACCGTCACCGCCATGGACGTCGTCTACGCGCTCAAGCGCCAGGGACGCACCCTCTACGGATTCGGAGGCTAGATTCGTGGACGCCGGTGGCGTGGAAGTACTGCTGCTTCGTGGTCTCTGTGTGATAATGTTCTGCCGTAGTAGATGGGACTTGCTCCTTCGTTGCGTGTGTCGTCGTGTTCCGTCTGGTGTTTTCAGTGTTGGCTGTAATACCTTGCTGAGTTCAATGAAATATGACAGATCCTGAATCTCGTCTCGAGTGCTGTGCCTGTGTTTGATTTGTATTGCTATTTGGTTTGCCACATTGCTCATGGTTCCTGATTCGAATTATTTCTCATGCGACTGAATGTCTGAATCTGTACTTACTGTTCATATGTAGGAGCTCCTGAAACTATATCTGGCAAGTATAATATTACCTCTTACTTAGTCAAGATCTGTCGCCATTTTGTTGCTGGTTTCATATGGCCCTGTATCATACAGTTCTGTAAATTGCGGTAAGATGAACCTGTATTTTCTATTTTCTACGTTCAAAGCTCTTATCTCCAAACTGCAATTATGCAATTTGCTTAGCAAGGACAGTCGTCATATTTGTGTTCGCTTCACATGTGAATGAGCCATGTACTTTTGTAAATTGCGGTCCATGTGATTGTTACATACTAGTTGTACAGATCTACAGGTGCTGTGAGATATTGTTCTGAGTTGCTACAAAATTAAGACACAGATATGGGCATACTGTAATATATATTTTCATTGGTACATCAACCTCTGGGGAGCAATTATCAGAGTCAAAAAGTTACGTGCAACATTTATAAGCTCCTGTAATCTGTAGATCTATCTGAGGCACTGAACTGAACATTTCCTTTCCTAACACTCATATTCTCCTACCCCAGAGGAATATACAGTAGAGATTATAACTTTCTCCCTAACAATCTTGTTCCCCAGAGGAATATACAGTACAACCAACTCGTGGGATAAAAGAAGAATAACTATGAGGCCCTATTGGTAATCCCTTTCTAGAGCAGGAACTGCTTGCCGGTGTAAGTTTTGCCAAATTCCCAATCTTTGGGCACAACATTGAAGTTGGTCATCGTCGTGCCGTCGCTTGAGGTGAGCTCAAAGGACACCGGTTGCCCTGTGAGATCTAGGTTGATGTGCCATATCTGGCCCCAGTTGCGGCCCATTGAGAGCCAGCCAGACTCTGTTCCTTTGAGCTTCACTGATCTGACATCACCAGCGCCACCAACATTGCTTATTAGAACCGTGAAGAAGGAGCCCTTCCCAGAGACTGAGAACCGCACACCACCTTCACGGAGGCACTTGACCCTGTTCATAAGAAGAAAAAAGTCAATTTCAGCCAACAATCAGAGCTATTTTGCTTCTTTCGACAGATTAGCATGTTAGCTTTATTAGCTGACCAGGTGCATTTATTGCTTCTCCATGAAACCGAGTGGTTCATTTTCTAAATTTCTTCTTTCTCTTGGAAATACTGCTAATTAACCTATGTAACTGCTGATGAAGCTGAAGTCTGACATAGTTTAGTCCAAGACAGGTCCAGGAACACAGCAGGGTGGGTAGTCATGCTAATTGCCTCACTGACCAATTGTACTCTGAAACATGGAATCTTGAAAATAAAAAAAAGCACCTTAACTTAACCCGTTATTCACGAAACCATCTAGAAGCTGAACCTGTTATTATAGATCTCTACTCCACCTTTTAAGCAAATAGATCACGCATATTTAAGTATAGAGCCCATATATGCAGGTTCTTAAATTAATATTCTGAATGGCACCAGAATAGCGCTTCCTAATTTACCGAATTTGAGGGGGAAGTATTAACAGATCCCCTAATCTATTTGGATGTTGAGTACAGAACAAGCAAAGAGAAGAGTAAGTAGACACCAAGATGATTAATAGTCAGCTATCAAGTCACTATCTGAAGTACCTCAAGAAAATAAATGCAGTTGTTTCAAGGATCTCAAGGATCTACCAACCGGCATAAATATGTAATACAAACACAGAATATTAAGGACAACAAGTGCAATGTGCCACTACAATTTGCAGGGCCAGTTTGATTATCCCAGGTACTAAAAAGGGCATCTGCCAACTCAGAAGAAAATAACTGGGTGATGCTAGATCAATAACTCTAGGGGTTCCTGAAGTATTTCTTGCCGCCTCTCCATTAATAAGAAGTTAAACACTCTAACTGTTAATAAAATCCACATTTCCTAGAAGTTCTCAATTATCAAGCATGTTGATTCTGCACTTTAGAAACTTGTGTAATGGTGCAGATCAACAAGTGAGTTCCTGAAATATTTCTTTCTGCCTCCAAATTGTTCAACAAATCCTTACAGCAGCCAATAAGAAGTTAAGTAAACTGTTAATAAATTCTACGTTTCCTAGAAGTTTTCAGTTATCGATGAAACACCGGATACTCACTCAGAGTGTCAGATACAAGGTGTTTCTTTATGATATTGAACTTCGTATGAGCTATCACACCCCAGCATATTGATTTTGCACGCTAGTAGGTAGTAACCTTACGTCATCATAAAATATTGGAATCAAAATATCTTAATGTTAAGCTTGTTTTAGAACGATGACCACTAGGTATCAACAATTTTATTATGATCAGCAAGATGATAGCTCTGTTTTAATTCCAATCCATATATACATTACCCCAAAACTGAAACAGACGCTCGGAAGTCTATGGCTACAGCACTGAACATGAAGCAAATACTGAATTAGATCTCCATTATATTATTACTCGAGGTACTCGAATCCAGCATCACGGAAATGGAGCATGTGATCTTCCAGATAGTCAATGCTGTCTCGAAGGCCCATAGGTGCTTTCTTAACACAGACACCACACACCAGACTGCATTAGTACATTTTTACTTGGTTCTAGGCACTTCTGGTCCTTCAAATATCTTTAGTCGGCCAAGACAGCAGATAAAGATACCACAATACGAACCCTAACAGAACTTTGCCTAACCGAAAGAGGGTCCACATCCACACTCTCCTCACCAACGGACACTTGCGGTTGAGCTTTTTTGGGATCCCACATTGCGCAAACCAATGCAATTCCAGCTCACATTTTGCAGTTAAACACAAAGCGAATTAGGAAACTGAGAAAGGCCTTAGGCTGGTCATAGTGGTAAGTATCATGTTGTAGTATCATGCATATGATACTTGTGTATGATACTATCTCCATAGTGGTTAGTATCATGAAGTAGTATCATAATTGTGCTATATTTATTACTTTTTAGAATCTCAATGCAAATGTGTGCATAAGATTTGTTTGACATTAACTTTTCTCGTGACATGTGCTATGATACAGTATCCACCTATGTTACTCTAATCTCCTCTCTCCTCCTTAATTAGCTGCCACATCAGCATTTTTGTGGGACCAATATATATGATACTAGCTATGATACTAGCACTATGGCTAGCCTTACATCTAGCCGAGCATCGAGTGCAAAGTGTAGTAGTAGAGTGAGGTAGAATACTAGAATGCAAGCAAGAATGGAGCATACCGGCGGTACTGGATGGGCATGACGCCGGCCTTCCAGAGCGCAATCTTCTCGAATGCCTGGATGGGGAGGAGGAAGTGGTGGTTGGGCGGGTTGCAGACGCCGCCGGCGTCGGCGGGGAAGCCGTAGTTGGGTGGGCAGAAGTTGGTGGCGGTGACGACGATGGAGGTGCCGGGCAGGCAGTACTTGAGGTCCTCCACGCACCTGACCTCGTAGCAGCCGCCGCACGAGGCGCCGCGGTCGAACAGCGCCGTGCTCAGCCCCACCGTGGCCATCCCGTACCCGTGCTTCCCCAGATCCCCGAACCCGCACGCCCCGCCTGCACCCAGCGCATCCCAGAAGCACAAATCAGTTTCCGTACGCAATGGATGGTACAGCAAGAATTGCAAGAACAGTACGAGCAGGAACTCTGGTAAGTGAGCGTGCGGACTGCTGAAATTTCATTCCCGGCGCATATCGGAAGAGGGAAACGAAATTTAATGATGATTGCAAGGACGGGTTGGTAGATTTTTCTTGCCAAGATGCAGATGGGTATGACTGAGAAGAAAGAGAGGCAGGCGAGCTTTATGCTTACCGACGGCGTCTTCGGGGTCTATGGAGAAGTAGGAGGCCTTGGCGTTGCGCCATTCGGTGAGGGCGGAGGAACCGTAGGAGGACGGGCGCTCGTGGGCAGCAGCGAGGGCCGGGAGGAGGAAGAGGACGAGGAGGAGCGGGGGAGCCATGGCTCCCAGGTCAGGTGTTCGTCCGTGTGCGTCAGTGAAGTGAAGTGGTGGAGTGTGTGAACGGTGAAGTGGAGGGACTGTTCCGGAGGGATGCTGCTTTGGCTTTTGCACGTTCTGGGGTCTTCTCTTGTTCAGATGTGCTTTAATCCATTATTTTTCCCGGTGAGTAGCTTTTGCCAGTTTGTTTTGTATGGAGAACGGAAAAGGCTATCGAATGCTTTGTGCACGGGATGATTTGAACGTGTTTTAAAAAATTGTACCCCGTGTTAGATGCGTCCCCAAACAGATTTTGACCTAAAAAAGCCACAATAGCAAAATGTCTCGACAAGGATGAGTTCAAAGTTTCCGCCGCCAAAACCCTCAAGTCCGGCAAAATATTTCAAGAAGAAAGCAAACCAACGACATTGGATCCACCGTTGACGTGATTTGTCTGTCACCGCTGACTCCTCCGTCGCCGTCCCCACATGCTCATTCGACGTTGTTGCATTCTGATCGCCCGAAGTCGTAGTTCTTGATGTTCTCGGCGGCATGTGAATGCCCATTTCTCGCAAGATGACGTCGTGGAAGAGCATATGCGCCGCATTCACCTCGTCATCCATGTTCGATGTGTCAACGGTTAACATCATGAAGTCTTCTTTCCTCTTCTTCACCACAACCCTCGAACTCGATCTTCTCCATCAAGGACACCCACCTTTTATTGTCTATTGAGCTCGAATAACCGAGAGCGACGACTGCACTTTGGAAGAACTTTGACAATAGCGGCACGACTGCGCTTTCATGGAAGAAGGATGTGGATGACGGCGACACGGTCCTCGAACGGTTCACCGACGTGGTGCTACCTTTGCTGTGTGCAACCCTTGGACTTGGAGTGGGGCAACTTCCGTGGCCATCTCCTTCTTGATGCTCACCTTGACACGTCGTTGTTGGCGTTTCGCCGTGGAGTGCTTGCGCCGAAAGAGGATAACCTCCCATTCGTCCTCCATCAGCCCTGGCGGCTTCGTCTTCGGTGGCACCAACCTGCGTGGCTTGACGAAGGCCCCTTTCACGCCATTTGCCCCCTTCACCGCATTCGACAACATGGCAGCGAGCCAACGAGGGAGACTGGCTTTGCGTTGGCAGCGATGGCGTGAGCTAGGCGGGAAAGGTTGTCCCCATATCTCTACCCGCCTCGCCGCTCGTATCCGACATACTCAGCACGCGCACTGTGGGTTGGAGGCGACCTGAGGACGCCGGACAGACTATTGAACCGCGCCGAAAAAATCCTATTTGTGGCATGCAACTGCCAACTGGGCACAAATTTCTATCCGGCGCGTCCAGTAGCCCTTTGGGGTGCCGTCTGAGGCTTGCCGCTGGGATACTCTTACACCCGACTTGTGGCGGTTTGACTCACCATGCATGGACATGAATACCATCTTAAATTCAATTCAAATAGTCAGTGGTCAAAATCGTTTTGGAATTATTTCGGCCAGGTTTGAATTTTGAACATAACTGTCATTTTCAGTCCTTTCTTTGCGGGAAAGTCATTTTCAGTCCTTGAATCATCATGGCGAGGAATAGACGAACAGATGGGTGCCAAAAACATTCACGGGACGGCCTTGTTTGTTTCAGGCTGTTCCTCCAACGGCAAGGTGGCACGCCGGGTCGCCGGCATCCGTATCCGTATGCATGTGAGGTGGTGTGCCCGCGCTCTTTTCTCTTGCTCCGTGCACAGCTGCGCTTGCGGCTCACGCGGGAGTGGGGACTCGATGCAGAACGGATGCCCAGATTTTGCTGGAGTCGAGCCCGAGACAATGATCGATCAACTTGGCCGTAGTCAACTGACGAAATCACTGTAGCAAGATCCGGCCAGGCAGGCGATTAAGGAGAATACTTGGTGAACCGTGTGGTATCATGATATGAGGAGAGTATTTCCAGAAGATGGTCAAAGACTCTGTGATTAGGATTAGTACATTGCATTTGGATGCAAGTTTGAGAGCATCGATGGCCTCAATGCAGTAGAGCAGTATTTTTGTTTCTTGACATGACTGTCCATCCAGGCTCGACATCATTGTGAATGTGTTGTTGGTTTGTTGCGTCGGTGCTCGACTGCTTGTACAGTTGTAGTAGTGCGGTGATACGTGTTATTGCCATGATGCTACGGAACATGAGTTCGTGCTTTACTGGGTGGGGGGTACTTCGATTCAGACATCATAGCAGAAAGCGTGCAGCCGAAGCATCGAAGCAATCCATTGCAGTCTGACTTTTTTTTAGGGAACATCGCAGTCTGACTTACCGATGTTGCTTCACGCTAAATCTGGGCATTTCTCGGGCCAGACTTCAGTCCAGGCCTCGAAAAGCCCAATCCTAAATATGTAGACCCGGGCCTAGCCCAGTATGATTGTCGGGTTAAAGAAACCAGGCCCGTGCATGGCCTGGCCCAATCCTAGCCTAAATTCTTTTTTATTCTCGCAGGCATGAGCCGGCGATTTTTTAATAATATAAATATTTTCGTTAATTTTATAAATAATACTCGATTTTGAACTTTTTCAAAAATAATACATCATCGGGTTAGTGTTCCCCGATTAGTACTAATTAACCCGATTAGCATCAAGCACATGCAGCCTAGGGAGAAGCCGGGTTCCTCTACCCGATTAGTATTAATCAGGTTCTCTAACCCGATTAGTACTAATCGGGTTCCCCTAAGCCGCCGGTGTATTATTTATGAAAATAATTAAAAATAAGTATTATTTGTAGAATTAATGGGAAAAAGTATTATTAAAAAAATTCGCTAACTTAGCCTCACGTTCGGCCTCCAAATTCAGGCTCAAATCTAACCCGACATGCCCGAGCGTGGCCTGGCCTGATCTTAGCCTAAATTCTTTTTTTTTCTCAAGCCCGAATCTAACTTAGCCTCACGTTCGGGCTCCAAATTCAAGCCAGAACCTAACCTGACATGCAAGCTTAGCCTAACCCGGAATTTCCTGGTTGGGCCAGGCTGCCCATGCCGAGGTGTACTTTCCACTGCCCGTAAAAGTAGGACAACCTTGGCTATGATCCAGTTCACCTTAACCCCTTCTAACATAATGATTCTTCGATTCTAGATAAGCTCTCTACATGAAAAAGATGTGCTTCCATGCTGCGGTTCCATTCCCGCTACCGATTCCTAGTTTTAATGACTGTTTAAAGGTCTATTTCGTTTTTATAGCATTTTTATGATGAATTTTGTCAAATTCGCTGCGCACGGTTGACCATTTAAAATTTTCTTCCAAAAGTACCTTCATCTCACCTTTTCACACTTTCATGTTCAAAGTTTTTTGTTTTACATTCCAACATGTGTAGATCGTATGACGTATTAGGATATCGGCATGACGTATTAGGATATCGGCGATAACTATTATAGAAAAGGAATGTAGTAGTTTTTATAGATCGGGGAATGGTCAGAGCATCTCTAGCAGAAACCACAAACCACGTTTGCAGTATTCCACATCATCCTTTTGAGTCTCAAAAACTATCGTGGCAGAATAGGTACGACAAACACCAACTGCAAATTCGATCTAGAAGTAGTTCGCGCTAGATTTTCAAACTTGTTTTTCTATTCCGTGTTAATTTACAAACTATTTCGAACGATCCAAAAGCGGAACTAGCTATACTAGATCCTAAACACTAGGTTAAGCTAGCCTGGGTACTAACTTCACTGTGTATTGGGGGAGACGGTGGCGGTGGCAGTCACGCGGATCCGTCGTAGTCATCGAAGTCATCAGAGAGGTCGGGGTTGTTGACGATGATGAAGCTGTGGCTCACCATCTCGGACTTGATGGAGGCCCTCGGCCTTGCAGGCCCTCGGCCTTGCACATGTGCTGCACCTCCTCTTCAGCGGATTCACAACGGCGTTTGGCCTTTTCCCAAACATCGGTGACGACCGTCATGAGGATTTGTGCTAGACCATGGTGAGGTGGCACTACTCCCGCGCCGTGCGGCGCCGCATTGTTGTCTCCCTCGTCGGCTAGTACCTCCACTGGACTGTCACTAATTCTATGGTAAAAGGAAAGAAACAAAAAAGAAAATACACAACTCTTAGCACGGGTGAAGCTCCCAATAGGGCAAGGTATGGCAGCCGCCGTACCTTGATTTTTGGTGAATACATTTAGATGCGTGTTGACGTGGGCATTACCCTTCGGGTAACCAATGTTGCACTACCCTATACGGTCCAACTGGAGGCCCATGAAAGTACCCGAGGGCAAGATGGGCCACTAGGACGGTGCGACGGAAGATTGCTTGGAGTTCAAGACACGGAGGAAGCCGTACAAGCTTGAAGATAGATCTATTGTAAACTTACTCGTACTCGATGAGATCTCTCGGGACCTGGCCGCCTATATAAAGGCCAGGAGAGGGGCTATCGAGGGACACAACTAATCTTAACGATCTTAGCCAACATAAGCTTAGAACTAGGTTACCCTAGCGATTAGCTATCTCAACGAGATCACAGCCAACTATTCGGCACCCCATTGTAACCTGTTTTCATCATAATCAAGAATAGACAAGCGGGACGTAAGGGTTTTACCTCATCGAGGGCCCGAACCTGGGTAAATCGCCCTCCCGTTTGTCCGTGTACCCCATGTCTCGTATCGGCTTGCAGGATTCCATCAACCCTAAGCCCCTATCGGAGGGCATTGCCGAGGAGCACCCTCGACAATTGGCGCCGTCTGTGGGAAACCTTGGCACAAGATCGGTCATCGGCAGATCCGATCATGTCATCGACATCTTCATCGGCACCACCATCACCAACTCTGGAGGTCCGGTCCGATTCGGCTCCTACGAGTTCACCCCGCATAGCGATTCTTCTCGCTCAAACTTCTCAGATCTACAAGGAAACATGGAGATGACCATCGCGCGTCCACTACAACGTCAACGCGGAGGAATTCTCACTGGAATCGCCTACCTCTGGATCAACGAGTCCTAGCGCGTCGTCATCATTTGATTTATTAGCTGGCCTGACAGAATCGATGAGCTCGCCCGCGCCTTCGACTCCCCTCGGCGTCCTCAATGTCGGTAGGATCCGACGAACCCACATCTTCGAATTAACCTCCTACTACCGCTCGAACTGCGACGGTTTGGGATCAAGCGAGACACCGTTCATCTGCAATGCCCGATACTCGTCGGGAGAAGACAGTGTCGGCAGCATCGCCCGAAGAACAGCACACCATCAGGTCTACGTCGCCAACAACACAGGAAATACAAGGCACGAAGGAGACGGAGACCGCACGCCTCGTTCCAGCAGAAGAGCGAGCTTCGAAAATAGCGCTAGCAATCGCGACAGCGATTATACCATCGCGGACGAGGAATGGGCTGCGCCGGACAGCCGTATTAACAACACCCCGCTCCTGCAAACCTCGGTTGGAACCCTAAACGCATACCGCTCTATATTAGAGAAAAACGGGAGCACCTGTCGAGAGAGCAAGCTACCTCGAGAGACGTCTATCTGCGAACGATCCAGCGAGCGACGGAGAGCTTCACAAGGAAGCGCTTCCCGAAGTGCTCTTGGGGTGGAAAACATCGGTCAAGACTGTCCAGGCTCTCAGAAGACGACGCCAGAGAATAACGTCAAATCTAACCAAGTCTTTCATGACCACGGATCACGCGGGCATGCCACGGCCGAAGTTGCGGAGCAACAGCTAATCTCGCCGCATACCTCATCAACCAACGCCCCGAAGGATCCATGGCACAAGCTCACCGTGGTGCCCTAGAAAGTCTCGCCATATTAAACAATCTAGTTCCGCGAAGGAGAAAACCACGGCGCAGCCAGCGGTTCGAAAAATCGGGCGAGAGATGCTCGGGATGAAATCACCCGAGCTGGATTGATAAAGCAAGACGACGACGCGCCGCCGGGAAGACGACGATGACTCCTGATACGTCTCCAACGTATCGATAATTTCTTATGTTCCATGCTACTTTATTGATGATACCTACATGTTTTATGCACATTATATGTCATATTTATGCATTTTACGGAACTAACCTATTAACAAGATGCCGAAAGAAGTTGTTTCTGCTGTTTTTGGTTTCAAATCCTAGTAAAGAAATATTCTCGGAATTGGACAAACTTTCGCCGGGGTCCTATTTTGCACGAAGCTTCCAGAAGACCGAAGAGATAACGAAGTGGGGCCACGAGGCAGCGGAGGGGTGGCCGGCCGAGGGCTTGGCCGCGCCGACCCCCCTAGGCCCCCGTGTGGCCCTCGCGTTGACCCTCCGCCTAAAGCCTCCGTCCCCCAGCAAGAGCCACGATGCGGAAAACCCCGAGACGCGCCGCCGCAGTCCCATCTCGGGGGATTCGGGAGATCCTCCGGCACTGCCGAGAGGGGATTCATCTCCCGGAGGACTCTACACCGCCATGGTCGCCTCTGGAGTGATGAGTGAGTAGTTCACCCACGGACCATGGGTCCATAGCGTAGCTAGATGGTCGTCTTCTCCTTGTTGTGCTTCATTGTTGGATCTTGTGAGCTGCCTAACATGATCAAGATCATCTATCGTAATACTATATGTTGTGTTTGTCGGGATCCGATGGATAGAGAGTACTATGATTATGGTGATTATCAATCTATTGTTTATGTGTTGTTTATGATTGATACGCGTAGATGCACACGTCCGTTGGGAACCCCAAGTGGAAGGTATGATGCGTATAGAAGCAAGTTTCCCTCAGTATGAAACCAAGGTTTAATCGAACCAGTAGGAGCCAAGAAGCACGTTGAAGGTTGATGGTCGCGAAATGTGATGCGGCGCAACACCGGATTCCGGCGCCAACGTGGAACGCACAACACAACCCAAGTACTTTGTCCCAACGAAACAGTGAGGTTGTCAATCTCACCGGCTTGCTGTAACAAAGGATTAAACGTATCGAGTGGAAGATGTTTGCAAAGAAAACAGTAAAACAAGTAGATTGTATGCTATGTAAAGAATAGGACCGGGTCCACAGTCACTAGAGGTGTCTCTCCCATAAGATAAAGCATGTTGGGTGAACAAATTACAGTCGGGCAATTGACAAATAGAGAAAGGCATAACAATGCATATACATGATATGATAAATATAGTGAGATTTAATTGGGCATTACGACAAAGTACATAGACCGCCATCCATTTGCATCTATGCCTAAAAAGTCCACCTTCGTTATCATCCGAACCCTCCAGTATTAAGTTGCAAAGCAACAGACAATTGCATTAAGTATGGTGCGTAATGTAATCAACAACTACATCCTTAGACATAGCATCAATGTTTTATCCCTAGTGGCAACAGCACATCCACAACCTTAGAACTTTAACATCAGTCCCAGATTCAATGGAGGCATGAACCCACTATCGAGCATAAATACTCCCTCTTGGAGTTAAGAGTAAAAACTTGGCCAGAGCCTCTACTAATAACGGAGAGCATGCAAGATCATAAACAACACATGAACAATAGATTGATAATCACCATAATCATAGTACTCTCTATCCATCGGATCCCGACAAACACAACATATAGAATTACATATAGATGATCTTGATCATGTTAGGCAGCTCACAGATCCAACAATGAAGCACAACAAGGAGAAGACGACCATCTAGCTACGCTATGGACCCATGGTCCAGGGTGGACTACTCACTCACTCCGGAGGCGACCATGGCGGTGTAGAGTCCTCGGAGATGAATCCCTCTCCGCAGGGTGCCGGAGGCGATCTCCAGAATCCCCGAGATGGGATTCGCGCGGCGGCGTGGAAGGTTTTCCGTATCGTCTCTCGGTACTGGGGGTTTCGCGACTAAGCAGGCGGAGGGTCAACGCGGGGGCCACACGAGGCCCAGGGAGTAGCTCGGCGCGGCCAGGCTTGGGCCGCACCGGCCTCCTCTGCCGCCTCGTGGCCCCACTTCGTTAGCTCTTCGGTCTTCTTCGTGCAAAAATAGGACCACAAAAGTTTCGTCCAATTCGAGAATATTTCTTTACTAGGATTTCTGAAACCAAAACAGCAGAAAACAAAGAATCGCTCTTGATCTTGTTAATATAGTCTCAGAAATGCATAAATATGACATATAATGTGCATAAAGCATGTAGGTATTATCAATAAAGTAGCACAAAATAGAAATATTGATACGCTGGAGACGATCATCCCCCAAACTTAGTTCTGCTCGTAGAAAGGTAAAACGATAACAAAGATAATTTAAGTGACATGCCATCATAAATCTTGATCATACTATTTGTAAACATGTAATGAATGCAGCGATCAACAAGGTAATGACATGAGTAAACAAGTGAATCATATGACAAAGACTTTTCATGAATATACTTTAAGACAAGCATCAATAAGTCTTGCATAGAGTTAACTCATAAAGCAATAAATCAAAGTAAAGGTGTTGAAGCAACACAAAGGAAGATGAAGTTTCAGGAGTTGCTTTCAACTTATAACATGTATATCATGGATATTGTCAACATAAAGTAATATAATAAGTGCAATATGCAAGTATGTAGAATCAATGCACAGTTCGACACAAGTGTTTGCTTCTTAAGGTGGAAGGAGATAGGTAAACTGACTCAACAATAAAAAGTAAAAGAATGGTCCTTCAAAGAGGAAAGCATCGATTGTTGTATTTGTGCTAGAGCTTTATTTTGAAAACATGAAACAATTTTGTCAACGGTAGTAATAAAGCATATGAGTTATGAAAATTATATCTTACAAGTTGCAAGCCTCATGCTAGTATACTAATAGTGCCCGCACCTCATCCTATCAGCTTGGACCACCGGATCTTTGCATGCCATGAAACCAAGTGTCACAAGGGGTACCTCCATGCACTGCACAAAGGTCTAAGGAGAAAGCTGCATTTTGGATTTCTCGCTTTGATTTATTCTCAACTTAACATCCATACCAGGACAACATGGACAAAGGATAATGGACTCCTCTTAAATGCATAAGCATGTAGCAAAGTTATTATTCTCATATGAGATTGAGGATATATGTCCAAAGCGGAAACTTCCACCATGGTTCATGGCTTTAGTTACCCAATGTTCTTCTCTAACAATTTTGCACTCCAACCACTAAAATGATAGACCTTCAGACAAGACGGACATATAGTAACTCACATGATTTTCAACAATAGTTGATGGCGTTCCCGAAGCATGGTTATCGCACAACAAGCAACTTAATAAAATATAAAGTACATAAGTACATATTCAATACTACGATAGTTTTAAAGGCTATTTTGTCCCATGAGCTATATATTGCAAAGGTGAATGATGGAATTTTAAAGGTAGCACTCAAGCAATTTACTTTGGAATGGCGGAGAAATACATGGTAGTAGGTGGTATGGTGGACACAAATGGCATAGTAGTTGGCTCAAGGATTTTGGATGCATGAGAAGTATTCTCTCGATACAAGGTTTAGGCTAGCAAGGTTATTTGAAGCAAACTCAAGGATGAACAAGTGCAGCAAACTACATAAAGACATATTATAAACATTATAAGACTCTACCTGTCTTCCTTGTTGTCAAAACTCATTACTAGATATTATCTAGACCTTAGAAACCAAATATGCAAATCAAATTTTAGCAAGCTCTATGTATTTCTTCATTAATGGGTGCAAAGCATATGATGCAAGAGCTTAAACATGAGCACAACAATTGCCAAGTATCACATTATCCAAGACATTTTAGAATTACTACATGTAGCATTTTCAATTCCAACCATATAACAATTTAACGAAGAAACTCCGCCTTGAACATTATGAGTAAAGCCTAAGGACACATGTGTCCATATGCACAGGAGCAGTCTCTCTCCCCATGAATGCTAGGATCCATCTTATTCAAACAAAAACAAAACGAAAACAAACCGACGCCAAGAAAGAACACAAGATGTGATTGAATAAAAATATAGTTTCAGGGGAGGAACATGATGTTGTCGATGAAGAAGGGGATGCCTTGGGCATCCCAAGCTTAGACGCTTGAGTCTTCTTAGAATATGCAGGGGTGAACCAGGGGCATCCCCAAGCTTGCTTTCCTCCTCTTGATCATAGTATATCATTCTCCCTCTCGACCCTTGAAAACTTCCTTCACACCAAACTTCAAGCAAACTCATTAGAGGGTTAGTGCACAATTAATAATTCACACATTCAGAGGTGACACAATCATTATTTTCACTTCTGGACATTGCATAATACTACTGGACATTAGTGGATCAAAGAAATAAATCCAACATAGCAAAAGAGGCGAAATAAAAGGGCAGAATCTGTCAAAAACAGAACAGTCCGTAAAGACGAATTTAGAAATGGCACCAGACTTGCTCAAATGGAAAAACTCAAAACTAATGAAAGTTGCGTACATATCTGAGGATCACGCTCGTAAATTGGCAGATTTTTTCGAATTTTCTACAGAGAATTGTGCCCAGATTTGACAGACAGCAATGCTGTTTCTGCGCAGCAACCCAAATATAACATCAACTTTGACATAGAAACTTTACTTGGCACAAAAACATGATAAGGAGAGGTTGCTACAGTAGTAAACAATTCCAAGACTCAAATATAAAACAAAGACTGTAGTAAAAAAAAACACATGGGTTATCTCCAAGAAGTTCTTTCTTTATAGCCATTAAGATGGGCTCAGTTTTGAACTGTATGAATAAGAGTTGGAGCAAAAGAGAGCATCAAGAGGCAAATTCAAAACACATTTAAGTCTAACATGCTTCCTATGCATAAGAATCTTGTAAATAAACAAGTTCATGAAGAGCAAAGTAACAAACATAGGAAGATAAAACAAGTGTAGCTTCAAAAATTTCAGCACATAGAGAGGCATTTTAGTAACATAAAAATTTCTACAACCATATTTTCCTCTCTCATAATAACTTTCAGTAGCAACATGAGCAAACTCAACAATATAACTATCATAAAACATTCTTATCATGAGTCTCATGCATAAAATAATTACTACTCCCAACATAAGCGTAGTCATTCTTATTAATTGTAGTGGGACCAAATTCAACAAAGTAGCTATCAAATATAGGAGGTATATTGTAATCATAATTAATTTTCTCCTCAATAGTAGGTGGACCGAAAATATCATATTCATCATTGCAAGCATCATATATAGGAGGTGTAAAGTATCATTAAAGTAAATTTTCTCCTCCATGCTTGGGGGACTAAAAATATCACAACCAGCTTCTCCAAGCTTAAATTCTTCCATAGCATTAGCAATAATAGTGTTCAAAGAGTTTATGCTAATAACATTGCTACAACTATTTTGCAAACAAAGTTCCATGGGTTTTTTAATTTTCTCTTCAAACACATCATGTCCTAATTCAAGATAAGAGAGTTCAAAAGATTCTAATTTTTTTTGTTGTTTTCCATTATGCCTAACTAGTAAAAACAAAAACAAGTACAAAAGACTAGACATGATAACAAAATAAATTAATGCAAGTAACTAATTTTTTTTTGTGTTTTTGATATAGAACAAGTAAACAAGATAGAAAGTAAAGTAACTTAATTTTTTGTGTGTGTTTTAGTATGAAGCAAACAAGACAAGAAATAAAATAAAGTAAAGCAAGACAAACAAAGTAAAGAGACGGAAGTGGGAGAATTCCCCTGGTGCCGTGCTCCTGATTCCTCCCGCAATTCAAGGCATTAAATTTAGCTGATACGTCGTAGATGCACACGTCCGTTGGGAACCCCAAGTGGAAGGTATGATGAGAAGCAAGTTTCCTCAGTATGAAACCAAGGTTTAACCGAACCAGAAGGAGCCAAGAAGCCTGAAGGTTGATGGTCACAAAATGTGATGCGGCGCAACACTGGGATTCCGCGCCAACGCGGAACCTGCACAACACAACCCAAGTACTTTGTCCCAACGAAACAGTGAGGCTGTCAATCTCACCGGCTTGTCGGAAACAAAGGATTAAACGCATCGAGTGGAAGATGTTTGTAAAGAAAACAGTAAAACAAGTAGATTGTATGTTATAAAGAATAGGACCGGGGTCCACAAGTCACTAGAGGTGTCTCTCCATAAGATAAAGCATGTTGGGTGAACAAATTACAGTCGGGCAATTGACAAACAGAGAAAGGCATAAATGCATATACATGATATGATAAATATAGTGAGATTTAATTGGGCATTACGACAAAGCACAGACCGCCATCCAACTGCATCTATGCCTAAAAAGTCCACCTTCGTGTTATCATCCGAACCCTCCAAAGATGTTGCAAAGCAACAGACAATTGCATTAAGCATGGTGCGTAATGTAATCAACAACTACATCCTTAGACATAGCATCAATGTTTTATCCCTAGTGGCACAAAGACATCTCACAACCTTGTCACTGTCCCCCATTCAATGGAGGCATGAACCCACTATCGAGCATAAATACTCCCTCTTGGAGTTAAGAGTAAAAACTTGGCCAGAGCCTCCACTAATAACGGAGAGCATGCAAGATCATAAACAACACATGAACAATAGATTGATAATCACCATAATCATAGTACTTTCTATCTGATCCTGACAAACACAACATATAGAATTACATATAGATGATCTTGATCATGTTAGCAGCCCACAAGATCTAAATAATGAAGAACACAACAAGGAGAAGACGACCATCTAGCTATCACAAGCAGGGACCCATGGTCCAGGTGGACTACTCTACTCATCACTCC